>JAKSZU010000001.1:187446130-187659853 GCA_026018925.1 Tupaia tana | reverse complement strand
GAGGGTGTAAAACACACCCAGGTGAGCAAAAGACAGTAGCAAGAAGTCTGAGATGTGCAGTCCTGTAGTCTCTCTCGCTGCCACAGGACTCTGCAGTGCAGGAGCTTATGGTAGGATGATACCTTGAATCAAATGAAAATATTTAAAGTGTATAAACAAAACATACTGATAACATAAAGAGACTTCAAAAAAAGTCAAGGATTAAATAATCAGTTTATTTTGGTGTAAAAACTTTGAAATTCATGCATAGTTTTTTCACAATACACACTTTCCATAAACTCTTGCAGACCTCTTAAGAATAAAATGCATATAACAGAAAGATAAGAGATTGAAAACATCTACATTTCACCCTTCAAACAAAGATAAAATAAAATTAAACTAAATGCCCTCTGACACTCTGTTTTCAAGAGAATCTTTTTTTTTTTTTTTTTGAAGAGATTTTTGCTACCAGGCATGTGCACATGCCAGAGAGACAAGAAAGACAGAGAGACAGAAAAGGAGAAATTACTCTTCAGGGGGGATGGCCACACTACAATCCCTTCTCCATTCTCTTCTTGGGATTTTAGACACTCCCGGAACAAGTTCTAAGCCGCTGGGCCTGGGACTTGAACTTTCATAGAAGTCTAGTAATATAATCATCATACCATCTGCTGGTCCCAAGAGAATCTATTTTCAATGAATGGAAGAGATGTATAAACAAATAACAGTAACTTCACTCTCAATAGATTTTGGTGATTTGTGTCTCATAGATATTTAATTATTAAATAGTTTAAAGCAGTAAGTAAGAGCTTGCTAAATAAATAAATAAAAGAAAAAAAATCACCACAATATTTCTATCTTCTAAAGCTGATTCATGATTTTGTTCCCTGGAATGTTATCATAAATTTGAAAGTGGCCATCATCCATTTATTTTTTAATAACTACTCACAGTGAGGCCCTATGAGGAATAATTTATTGAGTTGAATTTTTTTTAAGACTTCATCACAGGTCATGAGAAAAATGATAAAAAAAACTTTATATTTGAAGATGAGAAATAAATATTGCTTAAGATATTGTTGATAATTAGTTTCCTTTAAATCCAGGAAATAAGAGTATAAATGTTGCCCTGGGCCAGGATCTCCGAGGGAGGACTGCCCCCAGTAGTTCCAGCCCCGGGACCCCCAGGCCAGAGCCCCCTCTTTCAGCCAGGAACGCCCTCAGTTCATCCACACCACACCCCCATCTTTCGACCCCTGGGCCAGGATCTCCGAGGGAGGACTGCCCCCAGTAGTTCCAGCCCCGGGACCCCCAGGCCAGAGCCCCCTCTTTCAGCCAGTTTCCCAATCCTCACATCCTTTATCTGCACCATCCCTGGATGTCCAGATAGGTCTAGAATTACAATTCTGAAATATTCTAGCATTTTAAGACTCTCTAGAATCCTCCAGTTCCCTGAAACACCTGTGAAGAAGGAAATACATTTCTTTGGACACCTGAAGTGAATACTTTTTCTTGGTTTATATTACTAAACACAATTGAAGATAGACTTCGGCTGTCTCCATTCCATATCAGAAAGGAAACACACTTGCTTCTATTAGAAAAAACCTTCTTGTAGAAGGTTTTTCAAAGGGAACACATCTCCCAATGGGTAGAAGTACAAGAACCTCAGGCCTGAATAAAGCAGGAAATATGTCTCCATCAAAGGAACACAGTAACTCCCTTCCTGTTCCTGAAAAAATTGAGGACATTACCAAAATGTCCGAGATAGAGTTTAGAACATTAATGTTGAACAAGTACTATGAGCTGGAACAGAAAAGAGACAATGAATTACAGGAGATGAGAAAGTCCTTCAACGATATGAAGGAAGAAATTCTGAGGAAGAACAATACTGAACTATTAGAGGTGAAGTCTGAAATACAGGAAATAAAAAACTCTCTTGAAAGTATTAAAAGTCGATTAGACCATGCTGAAGGTCGAATCTCTGATGTAGAAGATAAAACTTCTGACCTAGAGAAAACCACCAAAAAGATAGAGAAAATAACAAAAAAACATGAAGATAATATACGAGAATTACTAGATTCCATTAGACGTCCTAACGTCCGCATAATTGGTATCCCAGAAGGTGAAGAAACTAATAAGAGCATGGAAAACCTATTCCATGAAATCTTGGAAGAAAATTTCCCAAGCATAGAGAGGCACTCCAACATCCAGACCCAGGAAATTCAAAGGACACCAAATAGAATCAACCCAAGAAGATCTTCCCCAAGGCATATCATAGCCAGACTGGCTAAGACCACAGATAGAGATAAGATACTAAAACTAGCAAGAGAGAAACGACAAGTGACTTACAAAGGTCACCCCATCAGGCTAACACCGGACTTCTCAACGGAAACAATGCAAGCAAGGAAAGAATGGGAAGATGTATCAAAAGTGTTAAGAGAGAAACAATTTCAACCAAGACTATTGTATCCTGCAAGATTATCCTTCATATGGGAAAAAAAGATTAAAATCTTCTCAGACAAACAAAACCTGAAAGAATTTGCCAGCACCAGGCCAGCTCTCCATGAAACCCTGAAGAAAGTACTGTTCCAGGATAACTAAAGAAGCAACAGCCAGAAACAAAAGAGTAAAAGGCAACTAAGACAATGGCCAACTTAAATGCCGGGACAGATCCATTAACATCAATAATAACATTGAATGTTAATGGATTAAACTCTCCAATCAAGAGACCCAGACTGGCTGAATGGGTTAAAAAACAAAAACCCTCTATCTGTTGCCTACAGGAAACCCACTTCATGGATAAAGATATACATAGACTGAAAGTGAAGGGTTGGAAAAAGATTTTCCATGCAAATGGGAACCAAAAAAGAGCTGGAGTCGCAATACTGATCTCTGACAAAATAGGCTTTAAAACAAAAACTGTTCGAAGAGACAAAGAAGGGCACTATATTGTAGTAAAAGGATCAATCGATCAAGAAGATATAACGCTTATTAATATCTATGCGCCCAACACAGGAGCACCCAAATATGTGAAGGAAAGACTGCTAGATCTAAAAAGGGAGATAGACTGCAACACACTAATTGTTGGAGACCTCAACACTGCACTATCCCCCCTGGATAGATCATCTAGACAAAAAATAGGTAAAGAGATAAAAGATCTAAATGATATCATAAATCAAATGGACTTAACAGACATCTATAGAACTTTCCATCCTAAAACCTCAAGATACACTTTTTTCTCGCCGCCACATGGAACATTCTCGAAGATTGACCACATCATTGGGCACAAAGCAAGCCTCTACAGATTCAAAAGCATAGAAACTATGCCCAGCATCTTCACCGACCATGATGGAATTAAACTTGAGTTTAATTTCAAGAGAAATCCTCAAAAATACTCAAATACATGGAAACTTAATAATCTACTCCTGAATGACTCCACAACTACTGAAGAAATAAAGACTGAAATCAAAAGGTTCATGGAAGCCAATGACAATGAGGACACGAGTTTCCATAATCTTTGGGACACTGCTAAAGCAGTCATAAGAGGGAAGTTCATAGCAATTAGTGCACATAAGAGGAGCATGGAAAGAAGGCAAATGGATCACCTAACATCATGCCTCACAGAATTGGAAAAGCAACAGCAAAAAGATCCAAAAAACTCAAGGAGAAAGGAAATAATAAAGATACGAGCAGAAATAAATGAAATAGAAAATAAACGAACTATACAGAAAATAAATGAAAGTAAAAGCTGGTTCTTTGAAAAGGTAAACAAAATTGATACACCACTAGCGAGACTTATTAAGAAGAAGAGAGAAAAGAACCAGGTGAATCAGATCTGCAATGAAGCAGGCAAAATAACAACAGACATAGTAGAAATAAAAAACATTATTAGGGGATACTATGAACATCTGTATGCCAAGAAACAAGATAATTTGGATGAGATGGACAAATTTCTGGACAGGTATAATCTACCTAGATTGAGCCAGGAGGATATAGAAAGTCTGAATAGGTCAATAACAAGCCAGGAGATCAAATCAGTTATAAATAACCTCCCAACAAAGAAAAGCCCTGGCCCTGATGGATTCACCTCTGAATTCTACAAAACTTTCAAAGAAGAGTTAACCCCCATTCTGCTCAAGTTATTTCTAAATATCCAAAAGGGTGAATCTCTCCCTAATTCATTCTATGAAGCCTCTATCACCCTTATCCTTAAAACTGATAAGGACAGGACAAGGAAGGAAAACTATAGACCAATATCCCTGATGAATATAGACGCGAAGATTCTCAACAAGGTACTAGCAAATCGTATACAACAACTTATCAAAAAGATTATACATCATGATCAGGTAGGCTTTATCCCAGGAATGCAAGGTTGGTTCAACATACGCAAAACCATAAATGTAATACACCATATTAATAGGAAGAAAGATAAAAACCATATGGTCATATCAATTGATGCAGAAAAAGCATTTGATAAGATACAACATCCCTTCATGATCAAGACTCTCAGCAAAATGGGCATAGAAGGGCCATTTCTCAACACAATAAAAGCTATCTATGAAAAACCCATAGCGAACATCATCCTCAATGGAGAAAAGCTGAAAGCTTTTCCACTAAAAACGGGTACAAGACAAGGATGTCCACTTTCTCCACTCCTCTTCAATATAGTACTAGAAGTCTTGGCCATTGCAATCAGAAAAGAGGAAAAAATAAAAGGCATTCAAATAGGAAAAGAAGAGGTGAAACTCTCTCTATTTGCAGATGACATGATTGTATACATAGAAGACCCAATGGTTTCCATAAAAAAATTTCTGGAAGTAATACATGAATACAGTAACGTTGCAGGATACAAAATTAATATCCAGAAATCTATAGCATTTCTGTATACGAAAAACAGGCAGACTGAGATGGAACTGAAAAAAGTTGTTCCATTTACCATAGCCACAAAAAGTATAAGATACTTAGGGATAAATCTAACTAAAGAAGTTAAAGACCTCCACAAGGAAAACTATGAGAAGATAAAAAAAGAAATTGAAAATGACACAAAAAAGTGGAAGGACATCCCATGTTCCTGGATTGGAAGAATTAATATAATCAAAATGGCAATTCTACCCAAATTAATCTACCTATTTAATGCAATGCCAATCAAAGTACCAGACACATTCTTCACAGATCTAGGAAAGACAATCATAACGTTTGTCTGGAATCATAAAAGACCCCGTATTGCCAAAGCAGTTTTGCACAAGAAGAATGGAGTGGGCGGCATCTCACTCCCTGACCCAAAAATATACTATAAAGCTGTGGTAATCAAAACAGCATGGTACTGGCACAGGAACAGACAGGTGGACCAATGGAACAGAATAGAGTCCCCAGAAATGAATGCTCAAACATACAGCCAACTGATTTTTGACAAGGGGCACCAGTCAATCCTGTGGGAAAAGGATAACCTCTTCAGCAAATGGTGCTGGCAAAACTGGATCTCCACTTGCAGAAAGATGAATCTGAACCCCTACCTCTCACCTCTGACAAAAATAAAGTCAAGGTGGATCAAAGATCTAAACCTAAGACCTCAAACTATAAAACTGCTTTTGGAAAACACCGGGGAAACTCTGGGAGACATTGGGGTAGGGAAAAACTTCTTAAATAAGACTCCCAATGCCCAGTCTATGATCCCTAAAATAGACAAGTGGGATTACATCAGACTAAGAAGTTTCTGCATGGCAAAAGACACAGTGATTAGTGTGAACAGACAGCCCTCAGAATGGGAAAATATTTTTGTAAACTATGCATCAGACAAGGGACTGATAACCAGAATCCACAAGGAACTCAAGCGGCTGTTTCGGAAAAAGACAATCAATCCTATTAAAAGATGGGAGAATGAGTTGAAAAAACCACTTTCTAAAGATGACATACGAATAGCTAAAAGGCATATGAAAAAATGCTCAACATCCCTCATTGTAAGAGAAATGCAGATCAAAACAACAATGAGATATCACCTAACCCCAGTCAGAATGTCTAAGATTAAAAAAACAAAAAATGATAAGTGCTGGAGGGGGTTTGGTGAAAAGGGAACTCTCTTACACTGCTGGTGGGACTGTAAATTGGTACAACCACTGTGGAGAACAATTTGGAGATTCCTCCAAAATCTACAAATAGAACTACCATATGATCCAGCAATCCCACTCCTTGGTATCTACCCGAAGGACAGAAGAATACTTAATCGAAAAAGTGCTTGCACATCGATGTTTATTGCGGCACTTTTCACGATTGCTAAGTCATGGAAACAACCTAAATGCCCACGAACTGATGAATGGTTAGAAAAACTGTGGCAAATATACTCAATGGAATACTATTCATCCATAAAAAACAACAAATCCCTGACTTTTGAAAGGAAGTGGATGAATATGGAAGACTTACTGTTGAGTGAAGCAAGCCATGCTGTGAAGGAGAGACATTGTATGTCCCCACTTAATATATACCGAGTGTCTGCACTCTAAATGTGTATATATATACACACATATATATTTGTATATCTATGTATATATATATATTTTGAAACCATTCTGCTTCTGTTGTTAAAGAGTTTTAAATTTATACAAAATTATGAGACATATTTTGAACATTATCTTTAAAATTCAGTATTTTGAGATATTGAAAGTTGTTTGTAAACTGTCAAGAATTATGGAGTATGAGCTAAAATTTTTTGCTATGTAAAGTAAATGTTTGTGGAAAAATGTAAAAAAATAAAAATAAAAAAAAATTAAAAAAATTAAAAAAAAACTGAAAAAAAAAAGAGTATAAATGTTGGTTTGGAAATAAAAATTTAACTGACAACAGTTTTTCAGTTTTAATGGAATCAGTCACACATTTTAAAAATTAATTTAAATTGTAGAAAATCAGAAAATTAAGGATTAAAAACTGCATGCAAGTGTGTTATGTACATTGTTGTGGTCTTTTTCTGTCCTCTATTGCTTTGATACCAAACTCTGGCCTGTCTCCAGCTCCCTCACTTGGGCCCAGGGTCTTTATATTTCTTTTACAATTATGCATGATCTCTCTCTCTGGATCTGTAAAATAATTTTTCCCTGGAAAAATTCTAATTCTTATAAAATACTAGACTCAGAAAAACACTGCCCATTTGTTTATTTTGGAAGTATTCACAATTGCTAAGAAATGAAATGTCCAAGAACAGTTGAATGTGTTGAAAAAAAAGGTGGTAAATATACACTATAGAAAACTACTTAGCCATTAAAAAAATGAGATCCTGGCACTTTAAAGAAAATTAAAAATTATGAAAGATTTAGTGTTAAGTGAAGCAAGCCAGGGACCAACAGTTAGCATAATGGCTATGTTGCTGAACTCCCGAGTCTCCCTCTGTCTTTCTGGCAAGTGAATGATCCCTATAGCAAAAACTTCTCCAAAAAAAAAAAAAAAAAGTGAAGCAAACCAGACTATGAAAGAGAGGCATTGTATGCTCCCACTAAAAAATACACCAAATGTTTGCACTCTCTTGTAGAAACTGAAAGATCATAAGGTGTAAAATATGGAGAGCAACTGTAGTTAATATAGACAATGTGAGAGGGGAGTGTGCAATTGGGGGAGGGAGGGGCTTGGGGAAGAAAGCAAAACAATACAATGTATTTGTGCTGAGAAAATTCATTTTGTATGCTCTAAAGATGCACAATAATTAAATGTAAAAGAAGCATAAACTAAAAAATACTAGACTGATATTTGACCCATGAAAACTCTCAGTGAATGAACACTTTCCTAAGGTAATTACTGCTAGAATGTTACAAGGGAAAGTAAAGAACAACCATGAGAAGTGGGGGGACAAGAAGCCTCCTGCACTCATTTCTTGAGAAAAATCATAGCAAATCCTCTCCTTAGTTGTCCAGGCAAGGACAACAGAATTTTACCTCCATGAGCCTGGATTCACTGTCCTCAAGCTCTGTGGTGCCTCTTTAGAAAAGTCCTGAAAGAAAGAATGACTCCTCCTCTTTGTGGGTGCCCAGTGTTGTGGAATGCAAGAAGAGCAGGCATGCACACCAGCAGGGCAGGTAAGATACATGTGGGCTCCCCCTGTTGTCCACAGTGCTCAGTGCAGTATTGGCATGGCTGTGAGTAAACAGGGATTAAGGAAGGGCACTGCTCACTCTATGTCCACTAGTTAAATATCTGAAATTCAATGTTCAGATTATTCAGTGCTATAATTTTGAAAACTCAAGCAGTAGTGAAACCTATTACCCTGTCCCATAATGACATTTGATGACAATAACAAAAATCAAAGTTCAAGTGAGTTTAAAAAGTGTGTGTGGAGGAATGGGGCCTAATGAAGGACATTTGGTGAAGGGATACGGAGGTAGAGCATTGACAGGATGGGGAGGTATGGTGCTATTGGTTGAAGATATTTTGATCAATGGGACTGGGGAGAAAGTTCACATATTGAAATGCTCACATTGTAAGATAAACAATGTGATTGAATGTATATACAGAAATAAATTAATTAATTTAAAAAGTCTATACACCAATAATGAATCAATAAATTTTCTAAAGAATTATCTATTTAATTTTGGTTAGCATAATAATAATTATTATTTTAAAAATATTTGCTACAGGGCACATGAACTCACAAGAGAGAGAGAGGGTGAGGTTAGGGTGTGGGGGAGAATGAGAAAGCAAGCTGCTAGGTCTAAGACTCAAACTACAGTCAGCCATGTGAGTGTCCAGCCCCTTAACCAATACGCCACCTGTTAGGTCCAAAAATTGTAATGTGAAATGTAAATAATAACAGTTACAGTATGCACCATCCCCCAAAAGGAGAGAGAGAGAGTGAGAGAGAGAGAGAGAGAGAGAGAGAGAGAGAGAGAGAGAGAGAGAAAGAGGAAGGAAAGGTAAGAAAGGGAAGAGTTATCCACAAGTATTACTGTAACAACATATGTACAGATCTATGTGGAGTAAATTCTGAAAACATTTTGAAAGAAATGAAAAACATCTAAGTTAATGGATTCATATTCCTTTTCAATGATAAAAAAATATAGTATTGGGGCCAGATTCATGGACTAGTGGTTAAGGCAGCTAGATCCCACATGGCTGACCATGAGGTTCAAGTCACCATGAGAAACATGCCAGGCATATGTGCATGCGTGGCCCAACTTCCTCAAGGACAGAGGAATGGAGAAGGGACTGTGGTGTGACCATTCCCCATGGAGGGTGCTTTCTATTCTTTCTGTGTCTCTCTTGTGAGCATGTGCCACCTACAGGTGGGGGGGGGGGCAGGAGACACAACAGTATTAACAAGACTTCAGTTCCTCCCAGTGTGATCAACTCATTTATCACAATCCCAATAAAATCCTCAGCAAGCTATTCTGTACATATTGACAAACTCTTTTTCAACTTTGAGTAATTGAGACAATACTGAAAATGAAGAAACCTAAAGAGTTAATAGTTCCTGATTTAACAATGTGTTATAAGTCTATACTCACAAGGGTCCCTTCCTCTGACAACTTGTCCGGGGGACTACATTTCCAGCCTACACAGTGTGTGGTACACTTTCAGATCACAGCGGGTATGAAAACAGAAAACCGTTAAGAGGTGCTGTTGTTCTAATGAATCCTTGCCCTGGTCAGCCAGCCTAACACAGACCCGAAATGACCAGGTTGTGTAGCCAACCTCTTCAGTTTGGGATCATCATCCATTGTCTCCAGCTCCTGGTAGCTTTATAAAAGTCATAGACACACAGAAGCTTCTGCCATGTGATGCCCTGGTCTACTTAGGACTGCACATGCTGAACACACTCACAATACGATTCTCAAGCAGATGGGGACCCCTGACCTTGAACCTTCAAAATCCTGAAATAAATAAAAAGTATTCTTTGTAAAGTACTAAATGTGCTATTCAGTTATTAAGCAACAGAGAACTGACTAAAATGACGGTCTAAAAAAGCCCAGTTGGGAAGAGGGTAGGAGAAGGGGGAGAGTGTAAGGACAATAATTAAGGAGGGAAATAGAAAGGCAAGACATTTATGGAACATAGAAATGGATTATTATCTGTTGATGATAATTGTTTTATATCCTAAATTGAACTGGTGTGAAGTGTATTCATATTGGGTAAATTCAACTTATAAGCTAAGCAATGTATAGTGATGAAATGTGTAAAAACAATTAAAAACTCACCTACTTTAAGTACAAAGACAGAGGTTGTCTAAAGAAAAGGGATGAAGAAAGATAGATCATGTTAACACTTGGCACAGCAAAGTTGGAGTAGCTGTATGCATATCAGACACAGCCACCACAGAGAAAGGACAATGATCAGGGACTGAGGAGGAGGATGGAGGGTCATATAAGTAGAGCAAGGAGAATTTTCAGGTAGTGAATTATTTAGCACTTTACTGTAATGGTGCATAATGCATTATGCTTTTGTCAAACCCTGCAGACTCGGACAACAGAGACTGACACCTGATGGAAACATGGACTTGGGTGCATAGTAATGCGTGAATGCTGGTCAACACTGTAATCAATGTCCCACTCCAGTGCATGTGGTAGATGCTGTAGAAGATGCTGTGTAGGAAGTCAAGTGATCTCTCTGTACTCTCTGCTTAATTCTTCTTTAAATGTAAAACAGTCCAAAAAGAAAAGTCCAGTTAGACAGAAACAAATGGTGATCACCTTATGAAGTAAGACACAAATTAAGCCAAAAGAAACAAGTGTATCTCCTCAGAGGAGCACTTTTGAGGAAGATAACACCATGTGAATCCTTGTCACAAGAAAGCTGGAGTAACTGGATTAACATCAAACCCAGTACACCACAGAGAAAATCACCAGGGGTGGTAAGGAGGATGAAGGGATAAATAAGTAGAACCAGGAGGATTTTCAGGTAGTGACATTCTTTTGCACTGAATAATAAGGACTCAGGACCACCTCAGGAGACAAATGATGAGGACAGTAGGGCCACAGGAGGGAAGGAGCCTGGGCCCATACAATTTTAGAGACAGTCAGATACAATTATTTCTCCTGGGTGCTTAAAATTGACATCTAGGTCTCTGGTTAACACCTTTGGGGGACCCCTCTGTCCCAACTGTGGCAGAGGGTGAGGGATAGGGAATCAAGGATTGGAAAAAAAGAATATATACAAGACATAAGAAATGGAAAATTATTTGTTGATGACACATATGTTGATGTGCTTGATTGAGCCAATATACAGTGTATTTTGGACGGAAAATTCATTTTGTAAGCTGTAATGATGTATAGTGAATTAATGTAAAAAATAATTGTAAAGAAAAGGAACAAAAAAACTTGCCAAAAAAGTAAAAAAAAAAAAAAAAAAAAAAAAAAAAAAAAAAAAAAAAAAAAAAAAAAAAGGTTATGAGGGCAGAGCCCTCTAGACTAGCATAGTGCTTTTGTAAAGCAGAGACATCAGAGATGATGTTATTCTGCTGCATGATAGTACAACTAGCAGATATCCACCTGTGAATCAGGAAGAGGGCCCTTAGCAGAACCTGACCAGCTCTAATCTTGAGTGTTTAGCCTCTAGAACTATAAGAAATAAAGGTTTATTGTTTAAGTTACCCAGTCTATGGTACATTGTATTAGTAGCCAGAGCTGACATATGGCAATAAAAAGGCATGAGGTATTGATACATGCTATCACCCATATAAGCCTTCACATCATGCAAAGTAAAAGAAATCAGTTATAAAAGAATAACTTATACTCTGAAAAATTACAAATCATTACAGAATTTTTTAAAAAGTCTAAATAAATGAAAAAACATTCTGTGTTTCTGTACCAGAAGATTTAACATTGATAAAATGGCAATACTCTCCAAATCAATCAACAGATTCAACACATTGCTAATCAGAATCCCAACTAAATTCTTGTGGAAACAGACAAATTAATTCTAAAATTCATATGAAATTGCAAAGAATACAGAACATCAGAACAACTTTGTAAAAGAACAAAATTACCAAAAACTTACTTCAAAGCAAAAGTAATCAAGACAGTGTATTACTGGCACAAATCAATGAAATAGAACTGAGAGTCTGGAAATAAATCCTACATCTATAGTCAATTGATTTTTTATTTTTATTTTTATTTTTTTTTTTTGCTGGTCTCCCCAATTTTTTTTTAATTTAATGAAATTGGTACATGTATTTATTATTATTGACCTTGTTCTTAATATAAATCCATTTTATAGTATATAGCAAGAAACAGAACTATGTTAGTATTTCTCATAGTAATTCATATGCAAAAATTTTGAACATTGGGTAGTATTATAAAAATTTAATAAATAGATTCTCTGAGAAGATTCCTCATGGAAACTGGGAACTAGATATTTCAGGGCACAGGAGAAATGAAGATCTTCTACTCATAATTCAGCCTCCAGCAAGCAAAGCTAGTGTGGCAGGAGAGTTGAGCCATTCTCTGAGAAGATTCCTCATGGAAACTGGGAACTAGATATTTCAGGGCACAGGAGAAATGAAGATTTTCTACTCATAATTCAGCCTCCAGCAAGCAAAGCTAGTGCGGCAGGAGAGTTGAGCCATTCTCTGAGAAGATTCCTCATGGAAACTGGGAACTAGATATTTCAGGGCACAGGAGAAATGAAGATTTTCTACTCATAATTCAGCCTCCAGCAAGCAAAGCAAGTGTGGCAGGAGAGTTGAGCCATTCTCTGAGAAGATTCCTCATGGAAACTGGGAACTAGATATTTCAGGGCACAGGAGAGATGAAGATTTTCTACTCATAATTCAGCCTCCAGCAAGCAAAGCTAGTGTGGTAGGGAGCCCCTCTGGCCTTCTATCTCTGTCTCTGTGTCTCTGAGGTCTCTGTCTCTCTCTGCTCCTGTCTCCTCATTTTTTTTTGGTAATTTTTCCTTTTTACGATTTTTTTCTTTTTTTTTTTTTTTATTAATTACTTTATTTATTTTTGTATATACTTTCAATCATATTGTTTGGCTTACAATGAGACCATTTCGATATGTGAACATTTCTCCCCAGACCCGTTGATCGAAATATCTTCAACAGATAACACCACACCTCCCCATCCCGTCAATGCTCTACCTCTGTATCCCTTCTCCAAATGTCTTTCGTTGGGCCCCACTCCTCCACATACACCTCATCTGACATTCACACCCATCTCTTGTGTTTGTTCAACTGTTGGTCAATCAGTTTCAGACATAGAATGCAGACAAACGGTATATGTTAAGTGGGGACATACAATGTCTCTCCTTCATAGCCTGGCTTGCCTCACTCAGCAGTACATCTTCCATATTCTTCCACTTTCTGTCAAAAGCCAGGGCTCTGTTGGTTTTTATGGCTGAGTAGTATTCCATAGAGTATATGTGCCACAGTTTTTCAATCCATTCCTCCATACGGGGGCATCTGGGTTGGTTCCATGACTTAGCAATTGTGAATAGTGCCGCAATAAACATCGATGTGCAAGCACTTTTCCAATGAAGGATTCTTCTGTCTTTTGGGTAGATACCGAGGAGTGGGATCTCTGGATCATATGGCAGATCTATCTGTAGATTTTTGAGGAATCTCCAAATTATTCTCCACAGTGGTTGGACCAATCTACATTCCCACCAGCAGTGTAAAAGAGTTCCCCTTTCACCACACCCCCGCCAACACTTATCATTTTTTGTTTTTTTAATATTAGACAATCTGACTGGGGTTAGGTGGTACCTCATTGTTGTTTTTATCTGCATTTCCCTTACGATGAGGGAGGTTGAACATTTTTTCATATGCCTTTTGGCCATTCGTATGTCATCTTTAGAGAGTGTTTTCTTCATCTCCTTCTCCCATCTTTTAATAGGGTTGCTCATCTTTTTTCCAAACACCTTTTTTAGTTCCTTGTGTATTCTGGTTATCAGTCCCTTATCTGATGCAACATTTACAAAAATATTTTCCCATTCTGAGGGCTGTCGATTCACACTAACTACTGTGTCTTTGGCCATGCAGAAACTTCTTAGTCTGACGTAATCCCACTTGTCTATTTTGTGGACGATGGACTCTGCTTTGAGGGTCTTCTTTTGTCTTTCTTCCTATTAATATGGTGTATTACATTTATGGTTTTGCGTATGTTGAACCAACCTTGCATTCCTGGAATAAAGCCTACCTGATCATGGTGTATGATCTTCTGTATAAGTTGTTGAATACGATTTGCTAGTATCTTGTTGAGAATCTTTGAGTCTATGTTCATCAGAGATATTGGTCTATAGTTTTCCTTCCTTGTCCTGTCTTTATCTGTTTTGAGGATGAGGGTGACAGAGGCTTCATAGAATGAATTAGGGAGAGATTCACCCTTTTGGATCTTTAGAAATAATTTGAGCAGAATGGGAGTTAACTCTTCTTTGAAAGTTTTGTAGAATTCAGAGGTGAATCCATCGGGGCCAGGGCTTTTCTTTGTTGGGAGGTTACTTATTACTGATTCAATCTCCTGGCTTGTTATGGGCCTATTCAGACTTTCTATTTCTTCCTGGCTCATTCTTGGTAGATTATATTTGTCCAGGAATTTGTCCATCTCATCCAGATTATCTTGTTTCTTAGCGTATAGATGTTCAAAGTATCCTCTAATGATGTTTTGAATTTCTACTATGTCTGTTGTTATGTTACCAGCCTCATTGCAGATTTGATTCACCTGGTTCCTTTCTCTCTTCTTCTTAATAAGTCTCGCTAGTGGGGTATCAATTTTGTTTATCCTTTCAAAGAACCAGCTTTTGCTTTCACTTACTTTCTGTATAGTACGTTTATTTTCTATTTCATTTATTTCTGCTCGGATCTTTATTATTTCCTTTCTCCTGTAATTTTTGGATTTTTTTGCTGTTGCTTTTCCAATTCTCTAAGGCTTGATGTTAGGTGATCCATTAGCCTTTTCTCTGTCTTCCTCTTATGTGCACTAATTGCTATGAACTTCCCTCTTATGACTGCTTTGGCAGTGTCCCAAAGATTATGGAAACTTGTATCTTCATTGTCATTGGCTTCCATGAATCTTTTGATTTCGGACTTTATTTCTTCGGTAATAGTGGAGTCATTCAGGAGTAGGTTATTTAGTTTCCATGTTTTTAGGTATTTTTGAGGAATTCTCTTGAAATTAAACTCGAGTTTAATTCCATCATGGTCAGAGAAGATGCTGGAAATAGTTTCTATGCCTCTGAATCTGCAGAGGCTTGCTTTGTGTCCTATGATGTGGTCAATCTTCGAGAAAGTTCCATGTCGGGGTGAGAAAAAACTATATCTTGTGGTTTTTGGGTGGAAAGTTCTATAGATGTCTGTTAAGTCCAATTGATTTATGGTATCATTTAGGTCCTTGATCTCTCTACCTATTTTTTGCTTAGATGATCTGTCCAGAGGGGATAATGCGGTGTTGAGATCTCCAACAATTAGTGTGTTGCAGTCTATCTCCCCTTTCAGATCTAACAGTCTTTCCTTCACATATTTGGGTGCTCCTGTGTTAGGAGCATAGATATTAATTAGTGTTATATCTTCTCGATCTATAGAGCCTTTTACTATGATATAGTGCCCTTCTTTGTCTCTTCGGACACTTTTTGTTTTAAAGCCTATTTTGTCAGAAATTAGTATCGCAACTCCAGCTCTTTTTTGGTTCCCAACTGCATGGAAAACCTTTTTCCAACCTTTCACTTTCAGTCTATGTATGTCTTTTTCCATGAGGTGGGTTTCTTGTAGGCAACAGATAGAGGGTTTCTGTTTTTTTATCCATTCAGCCAGTCTGTGTCTCTTGATTGGAGAATTTAACCCATTAACATCCAATGTTATTATCGATGTTATAGGGTCTGTACCGACATTTAAGTTAGCCATTGTCTTAGTTGCCTGTTATTTCTTTGTTTCTGGCTGTTGCGTCTTTAGTTTTCCTGGAACAGTACTTTCTTCAGGATTTCTTGAAGAGCTGGTCTGGTGTTGGCAAATTCTTTCAGGTTTTGTTTGAGAAGATTTTAATCTTTTTTTCCCAAATGAAGGATAATCTTGCAGGGTATAATAGTCTTGGCTGAAATTTCGCCAGAGACTTGCAGGACACGCTATTGCCTGCTGGCAGTCCAGGAAGGTCTGGGGGGAGAAGGAGGGCTAGGTGTTAAAAAGAGAATGCAGGGGGGTCAAGGGAAAAGAAAAGAGAAAAAAAAAACCCCGCCTTAAGGCGATCCTGGCTACCTACCTAGAAGGTGGAGTCTGGGGCCTGGGGGTCTGGAAGTGGGGTGGGGGTCAGAGGTGACCCTCCCTCAGTGTCCCTTGCTGGCCAGAGACTTGCAGGACACGCTATTGCCTGCTGGCAGTCCAGGAAGGTCTGGGGGGAGAAGGAGGGCTAGGTGTTAAAAAGAGAATGCAGGGGGGTCAAGGGAAAAGAAAAGAGAAAAAAAAAAAAAAAACCCGCCTTAAGGCGATCCTGGCTACCTACCTAGAAGGTGGAGTCTGGGGCCTGGGGGTCTGGAAGTGGGGTGGGGGTCAGAGGTGACCCTCCCTCAGTGTCCCTTGCTGGCCAGAGACTTGCAGGACACGCTATTGCCTGCTGGCAGTCCAGGAAGGTCTGGGGGGAGAAGGAGGGCTAGGTGTTAAAAAGAGAATGCAGGGGGGTCAAGGGAAAAGAAAAGAGAAAAAAAAAAAACCCGCCTTAAGGCGATCCTGGCTACCTACCTAGAAGGTGGAGTCTGGGGCCTGGGGGTCTGGAAGTGGGGTGGGGGTCAGAGGTGACCCTCCCTCAGTGTCCCTTGCTGGCCAGAGACTTGCAGGACACGCTATTGCCTGCTGGCAGTCCAGGAAGGTCTGGGGGGAGAAGGAGGGCTAGGTGTTAAAAAGAGAATGCAGGGGGGTCAAGGGAAAAGAAAAGAGAAAAAAAAAAAAAAACCGCCTTAAGGCGATCCTGGCTACCTACCTAGAAGGTGGAGTCTGGGGCCTGGGGGTCTGGAAGTGGGGTGGGGGTCAGAGGTGACCCTCCCTCAGTGTCCCTTGCTGGCCAGAGACTTGCAGGACACGCTATTGCCTGCTGGCAGTCCAGGAAGGTCTGGGGGGAGAAGGAGGGCTAGGTGTTAAAAAGAGAATGCAGGGGGGTCAAGGGAAAAGAAAAGAGAAAAAAAAAAAAACCCGCCTTAAGGCGATCCTGGCTACCTACCTAGAAGGTGGAGTCTGGGGCCTGGGGGTCTGGAAGTGGGGTGGGGGTCAGAGGTGACCCTCCCTCAGTGTCCCTTGCTGGCCAGAGACTTGCAGGACACGCTATAGCCTGCTGGCAGTCCAGGAAGGTCTGGGGGGAGAAGGAGGGCTAGGTGTTAAAAAGAGAATGCAGGGGGGTCAAGGGAAAAGAAAAGAGAAAAAAAAAAAAACCCGCCTTAAGGCGATCCTGGCTACCTACCTAGAATGTGGAGTCTGGGGCCTGGGGGTCTGGAAGTGGGGTGGGGGTCAGAGGTGACCCTCCCTCAGTGTCCCTTGCTGGCCAGAGACTTGCAGGACACGCTATTGCCTGCTGGCAGTCCAGGAAGGTCTGGGGGGAGAAGGAGGGCTAGGTGTTAAAAAGAGAATGCAGGGGGGTCAAGGGAAAAGAAAAGAGAAAAAAAAAAAAAACCCGCCTTAAGGCGATCCTGGCTACCTACCTAGAAGGTGGAGTCTGGGGCCTGGGGGTCTGGAAGTGGGGTGGGGGTCAGAGGTGACCCTCCATCAGTGTCCCTTGCTGGCCAGAGACTTGCAGGACACGCTATTGCCTGCTGGCAGTCCAGGAAGGTCTGGGGGGAGAAGGAGGGCTAGGTGTTATAAAGAGAATGCAGGGGGGTCAAGGGAAAAGAAAAGAGAAAAAAAAATAACCCGCCTTAAGGCGATCCTGGCTACCTACCTAGAAGGTGGAGTCTGGGGCCTGGGGGTCTGGAAGTAGGGTGGGGGTCAGAGGTGACCCTCCCTCAGTGTCCCTTGCTGGCCAGAGACTTGCAGGACACGCTATTGCCTGCTGGCAGTCCAGGAAGGTCTGGGGGGAGAAGGAGGGCTAGGTGTTAAAAAGAGAATGCAGGGGGGTCAAGGGAAAAGAAAAGAGAAAAAAAAAAAAAAACCCGCCTTAAGGCGATCCTGGCTACCTACCTAGAAGGTGGAGTCTGGGGCCTGGGGGTCTGGAAGTGGGGTGGGGGTCAGAGGTGACCCTCCCTCAGTGTCCCTTGCTGGCCAGAGACTTGCAGGACACGCTATTGCCTGCTGGCAGTCCAGGAAGTTCTGGGGGGAGAAGGAGGGCTAGGTGTTAAAAAGAGAATGCAGGGGGGTCAAGGGAAAAGAAAAGAGAAAAAAAAAAAAAACCCGCCTTAAGGCGATCCTGGCTACCTACCTAGAAGGTGGAGTCTGGGGCCTGGGGGTCTGGAAGTGGGGTGGGGGTCAGAGGTGACCCTCCCTCAGTGTCCCTTGCTGGCCAGAGACTTGCAGGACACGCTATTGCCTGCTGGCAGTCCAGGAAGGTCTGGGGGGAGAAGGAGGGCTAGGTGTTAAAAAGAGAATGCAGGGGGGTCAAGGGAAAAGAAAAGAGAAAAAAAAAAAAAACCCGCCTTAAGGCGATCCTGGCTACCTACCTAGAAGGTGGAGTCTGGGGCCTGGGGGTCTGGAAGTGGGGTGGGGGTCAGAGGTGACCCTCCCTCAGTGTCCCTTGCTGGCCAGAGACTTGCAGGACACGCTATTGCCTGCTGGCAGTCCAGGAAGGTCTGGGGGGAGAAGGAGGGCTAGGTGTTAAAAAGAGAATGCAGGGGAGTCAAGGGAAAAGAAAAGAGAAAAAAAAAAAAAAACCCGCCTTAAGGCGATCCTGGCTACCTACCTAGAAGGTGGAGTCTGGGGCCTGGGGGTCTGGAAGTGGGGTGGGGGTCAGAGGTGACCCTCCCTCAGTGTCCCTTGCTGGCCAGAGACTTGCAGGGCACGCTATTGCCTGCTGGCAGTCCAGGAAGGTCTGGGGGGAGAAGGAGGGCTAGGTGTTAAAAAGAGAATGCAGGGGGGTCAAGGGAAAAGAAAAGAGAAAAAAAAAAAAAACCCGCCTTAAGGCGATCCTGGCTACCTACCTAGAAGGTGGAGTCTGGGGCCTGGGGGTCTGGAAGTGGGGTGGGTGTCAGAGGTGACCCTCCCTCAGTGTCCCTTGCTGGCCAGAGACTTGCAGGACACGCTATTGCCTGCTGGCAGTCCAGGAAGGTCTGGGGGGAGAAGGAGGGCTAGGTGTTAAAAAGAGAATGCAGGGGGGTCAAGGGAAAAGAAAAGAGAAAAAAAAAAACCCGCCTTAAGGCGATCCTGGCTACCTACCTAGAAGGTGGAGTCTGGGGCCTGGGGGTCTGGAAGTGGGGTGGGGGTCAGAGGTGACCCTCCCTCAGTGTCCCTTGCTGGCCAGAGACGTGCAGGACACGCTATTGCCTGCTGGCAGTCCAGGAAGGTCTGGGGGGAGAAGGAGGGCTAGGTGTTAAAAAGAGAATGCAGGGGGGTCAAGGGAAAAGAAAAGAGAAAAAAAAAAAACCCGCCTTAAGGCTATCCTGGCTACCTACCTAGAAGGTGGAGTCTGGGGCCTGGGGGTCTGGAAGTGGGGTGGGGGTCAGAGGTGACCCTCCCTCACTGTCCCTTGCTGGCCAGAGACTTGCAGGACACGCTATTGCCTGCTGGCAGTCCAGGAAGTTCTGGGGGGAGAAGGAGGGATAGGTGTTAAAAAGAGAATGCAGGGGGGTCAAGGGAAAAGAAAAGGGAAAAAAAAAAAAAAACCCGCCTTAAGGCGATCCTGGCTACCTACCTAGAAGGTGGAGTCTGGGGCCTGGGGGTCTGGAAGTGGGGTGGGGGTCAGAGGTGACGCTCCCTCAGTGTCCCTTGCTGGCCAGAGACTTGCAGCACACGCTATTGCCTGCTGGCAGTCCAGGAAGGTCTGGGGGGAGAAGGAGGGCTAGGTGTTAAAAAGAGAATGCAGGGGGGTCAAGGGAAAAGAAAAGAGAAAAAAAAAAAAAAAACCCGCCTTAAGGCGATCCTGGCTACCTACCTAGAAGGTGGAGTCTGGGGCCTGGGGGTCTGGAAGTGGGGTGGGGGTCAGAGGTGACCCTCCCTCAGTGTCCCTTGCTGGCCAGAGACTTGCAGGACACGCTATTGCCTGCTGGCAGTCCAGGAAGGTCTGGGGGGAGAAGGAGGGCTAGGTGTTAAAAAGAGAATGCAGGAGGGTCAAGGGAAAAGAAAAGAGAAAAAAAAAAAAACCCACCTTAAGGCGATCCTGGCTACGTACCTAGAAGGTGGAGTCTGGGGCCTGGGGGTCTGGAAGTGGGGTGGGGGTCAGAGGTGTCCCTCCCTCAGTGTCCCTTGCTGGCGAAAGACTTGCAGGACACGATATTGCCTGCTGGCAGTCCAGGAAGGTCTGGGGGGAGAAGGAGGGCTAGGTGTTAAAAAGAGAATGCAGGGGGGTCAAGGGAAAAGAAAAGAGAAAAAAAAAAAAACCCGCCTTAAGGCGATCCTGGCTACCTACCTAGAAGGTGGAGTATGGGGCCTGGGGGTCTGGAAGTGGGGTGGGGGTCAGAGGTGACCCTCCCTCAGTGTCCCTTGCTGGCCAGAGACTTGCAGGACACGCTATTGCCTGCTGGCAGTCCAGGAAGGTCTGGGGGGAGAAGGAGGGCTAGGTGTTAAAAAGAGAATGCAGGGGGGTCAAGGGAAAAGAAAAGAGAAAAAAAAAAAAAAAACCCGCCTTAAGGCAATCCTGCCTACCTACCTAGAAGGTGGAGTCTGGGGCCTGGGGGTCTGGAAGTGGCGTGGGGGTCAGAGGTGACCCTCCCTCAGTGTCCCTTGCTTGCCAGAGGCTTGCAGGTGACGCTATTGCCTGCTGGCAGTCCAGGAAGGTCTGGGGGGAGAAGGAGGGCTATGTGTTAAAAAGAGAATGCAGGGGGGTCAAGGGAAAAGAAAAGAGAAAAAAAAAAAAAAAAACCGCCTTAAGGCGATCCTGGCTACCTACCTAGAAGGTGGAGTCTGGGGCCTGGGGGTCTGGAAGTGGGGTGGGGGTCAGAGGTGACCCTCCCTCAGTGTCCCTTGCTGGCCAGAGGCTTGCAGGTGACGCTATTGCCTGCTGGCAGTCCAGGAAGGTCTGGGGGGGGAAGGAGGGCTAGGTGTTAAAAAGAGAATGCAGGGGGGTCAAGGGAAAAGAAAAGAGAAAAAAAAAAAAAAACCCGCCTTAAGGCGATCCTGGCTACCTACCTAGAAGGTGGAGTCTGGGGCCTGGGGGTCTGGAAGTGGGGTGGGGGTCAGAGGTGACCCTCCCTCAGTGTCCCTTGCTGGCCAGAGGCTTGCAGGTGACGCTATTGCCTGCTGGCAGTCCAGGAAGGTCTGGGGGGAGAAGGAGGGCTAGGTGTTAAAAAGAGAATGCAGGGGGGTCAAGGGAAAAGAAAAGAGAAAAAAAAAAAAAAAACCGGCCTTAAGGCGATCCTGGCTACCTACCTAGAAGGTGGAGTCTGGGGCCTGGGGGTCTGGAAGTGGGGTGGGGGTCAGAGGTGACCCTCCCTCAGTGTCCCTTGCAGGCCAGAAGCTTGCAGGTGACGCTACTGCCTGCTGGCAGTCCAGGAAGGTCTGGGGGGAGAAGGAGGGCTAGGTGTTAAAAAGAGTATGCAGGGGGGTCATGGGAAAAGAAAAGAGAAAAAAAAAAAAAAAAAACCTGCCTTAAGGCGATCCTGGCTACCTACCTAGAAGGTGGAGTCTGGGGCCTGGGGGTCTGGAAGTGGGGTGGGGGTCAGAGGTGACCCTCCCTCAGTGTCCCTTGCTGGCCAGAGACTTGCAGGACACGCTATTGCCTGCTGGCAGTCCAGGAAGGTCTGGGGGGAGAAGGAGGGCTAGGTGTTAAAAAGAGAATGCAGGGGGGTCAAGGGAAAATAAAAGAGAAAAAAAAAAAAACCCGCCTTAAGGCGATCCTGGCTACCTACCTAGAAGGTGGAGTCTGGGGCCTGGGGGTCTGGAAGTGGGGTGGGGGTCAGAGGTGACCCTCCCTCAGTGTCCCTTGCTGGCCAGAGTCTTGCAGGTGACGCTATTGCCTGCTGGCAGTCCAGGAAGGTCTGGGGGGAGAAGGAGGGCTAGGTGTTAAAAAGAGAATGCAGGGGGGTCAAGGGAAAAGAAAAGAGAAAAAAAAAAAAAACCCGCCTTAAGGCGATCCTGGCTACCTACCTAAAAGGTGGAGTCTGGGGCCTGGGGTTCTGGAAGTGGGGTGGGGGTCAGAGGTGACCCTCTCTCAGTTTCCCTTGCTGGCCAGAGGCTTGCAGGTGACGCTATTGCCTGCTGGCAGTCCAGGAAGGTCTGGGGGGAGAAGGAGGGCTAGGTGTTAAAAAGAGAATGCAGGGGGGTCAAGGGAAAAGAAAAGAGAAAAAAAAAAAAAAAAAAAAAAAAAAAAACCCGCCTTAAGGCGATCCTGGCTACCTACCTAGATGGTGGAGTCTGGGTCCTGGGGGTCTGGAAGTGGGGTGGGGGTCAGAGGTGACCCTCCCTCAGTGTCCCTTGCTGGCCAGAGACTTGCAGGACACGCTATAGCGTGCTGGCAGTCCAGGAAGGTCTGGGGGGAGAAGGAGGGCTAGGTGTTAAAAAGAGAATGCAGGGGGGTCAAGGGAAAAGAAAAGAGAAAAAAAAAATAAAAACCCGCCTTAAGGCGATCCTGGCTACCTACCTAGAAGGTGGAGTCTGGGGCCTGGGGGACTGGAAGTGGGGTGGGGGTCAGAGGTGACCCTCCCTCAGTGTCCCTTGCTGGCCAGAGGCTTGCAGGTGACGCTATTGCCTGCTGGCAGTCCAGGAAGGTCTGGGGGAAGAAGAAGGGCTAGGTGTTAAAAAGAGAATGCAGGGGGGTCAAGGGAAAAGAAAAGAGAAAAAAAAAAAAAAACCTGCCTTACGGCGATCCTGGCTACCTACCTAGAAGGTGGAGTCTGGGGCCTGGGGGTCTGGAAGTGGGGTGGGGGTCAGAGGTGACCCTCCCTCAGTGTCCCTTGCTGGCAGAGGCTTGCAGGTGACGCTATTGCCTGCTGGCAGTCCAGAAAGGTCTGGGGGGAGAAGGAGGGCTAGGTGTTAAAAAGAGAATGCAGGGGGGGTCAAGGGAAAAGAAAAGAGAAAAAAAAAAAAAACCCGCCTTAAGGCGATCCTGGCTACCTACCTAGAAGGTGGAGTCTGGGGCCTGGGGGTCTGGAAGTGGGGTGGGGGTCAGAGGTGACCCTCCCTCAGTGTCCCTTGCTGGCCAGAGGCTTGCAGGTGACGCTATTGCCTGCTGGCAGTCCAGGAAGGTCTGGGGGGAGAAGGAGGGCTAGGTGTTAAAAAGAGAATGCAGGGGTTCATGGGAAAAGAAAAGAGAAAAAAAAAAAAACCCGCCTTAAGGCGATCCTAGCTACCTACCTAGAAGGTGGAGTCTGGGGCCTGGGGGTCTGGAAGTGGGGTGGGGGTCAGAGGTGACCCTCCCTCAGTGTCCCTTGCTGGCCAGAGGCTTGCAGGTGACGCTATTGCCTGGTGGCAGTCCAGGAAGGTCTGGGGGGAGAAGGAGGGCTAGGTGTTAAAAAGAGAATGCAGGGGGGTCAAGGGAAAAGAAAAGAGAAAAAAAAAAAAACCCGCCTTAAGGCGATCCTGGCTACCTACCTAGAAGGTGGAGTCTGGGGCCTGGGGGTCTGGAAGTGGGGTGGGGGTCAGAGGTGACCCTCCCTCAGTGTCCCTTGCTGGCCAGAGGCTTGCAGGTGACGCTATTGCCTGCTGGCAGTCCAGGAAGGTCTGGGGAGAGAAGGAGGGCTAGGTGTTAAAAAGAGAATGCAGGGGGGTCAAGGGAAAAGAAAAGAGAAAAAAAAAAAAAAAACCCGCCTTAAGGCGATCCTGGCTACCTACCTAGAAGGTGGAGTCTGGGGCCTGGGGGTCTGGAAGTGGGGTGAGGGTCAGAGGTGACCCTCCCTCAGTGTCCCTTGCTGGCCAGAGGCTTGCAGGTGACGCTATGGCCTGCTGGCAGTCCAGGAAGGTCTGGGGGGAGAAGGAGGGCTAGGTGTTAAAAAGAGAATGCAGGGGGGTCAAGGGAAAAGAAAAGAGAAAAAAAAAAAAAAAAACCCGCCTTAAGGCGATCCTGGCTACCTACCTAGAAGGTGGAGTCTGGGGCCTGGGGGTCTGGAAGTGGGGTGGGGGTCAGAGGTGACCCTCCCTCAGTGTCCCTTGCTGGCCAGAGGCTTGCAGGTGACGCTATTGCCTGCGGGCAGTCCAGGAAGTTCTGGGAGGAGAACGAGGGCTAGGTGTTAAAAAGAGAATGCAGGGGGGTCAAGGGAAAAGAAAAGAGAAAAAAAAAAAAAAAACCCGCCTTAAGGCGATCCTGGCTACCTACCTAGAAGGTGGAGTCTGGGGCCTGGGGGTCTGGAAGTGGGGTGGGGGTCAGAGGTGACCCTCCCTCAGTGTCCTTTGCTGGCCAGAGGCTTGCAGGTGACGCTATTGCCTGCTGCCAGTCCAGGAAGGTCTGGGGGGAGAAGGAGGGCTAGGTGTTAAAAAGAGAATGCAGGGGGGTCAAGGGAAAAGAAAAGAGAAAAAAAAAAAAAAAAAACCCGCCTTAAGGCGATCCTGGCTACCTACCTAGAAGGTGGAGTCTGGGGCCTGGGGGTCTGGAAGTGGGGTGGGGGTCAGAGGTGACCCTCCCTCAGTGTCCCTTGCTGGCCAGAGGCTTGCAGGTGACGCTATTGCCTGCTGGCAGTCCAGGAAGGTCTGGGGGGAGAAGGAGGGCTAGGTGTTAAAAAGAGAATGCAGGGGGGTCAAGGGAAAAGAGAAGAGAAAAAAAAAAAAAACCTGCCTTAAGGCGATCCTGGCTACCTACCTAGAAGGTGGAGTCTGGGGCCTGGGGGTCTGGAAGTGGGGTGGGGGTCAGAGGTGACCCTCCCTCAGTGTCCCTTGCTGGCCAGAGACTTGCAGGACACGCTATAGCCTGCTGGCAGTCCAGGAAGGTCTGGGGGGAGAAGGAGGGCTAGGTGTTAAAAAGAGAATGCAGGGGGGTCAAGGGAAAAGAAAAGAGAAAAAAAAAAAAATAAAAACCCGCCTTAAGGCGATCCTGGCTACCTACCTAGAAGGTGGAGTCTGGGGCCTGGGGGTCTGGAAGTGGGGTGGGGGTCAGAGGTGACCCTCCCTCAGTGTCCCTTGCTGGCCAGAGGCTTGCAGGTGACGCTATTGCCTGCTGGCAGTCCAGGAAGGTCTGGGGGGAGAAGGAGGGCTAGGTGTTAAAAAGAGAATGCAGGGGGGTCAAGGGAAAAGAAAAGAGAAAAAAAAAAAAAAAAAACCTGCCTTAAGGCGAAACTGGCTACCTACCTAGAAGGTGGAGTCTGGGGCCTGGGGGTCTGGAAGTGGGGTGGGGGTCAGAGGTGACCCTCCCTCAGTGTCCCTTGCTGGCAGAGGCTTGCAGGTGACGCTATTGCCTGCTGGCAGTCCAGGAAGGTCTGGGGGGAGAAGGAGGGCTAGGTGTTAAAAAGAGAATGCAGGGGGGTCAAGGGAAATGAAAAGAGAAAAAAAAAAAAAAACCCGCCTTAAGGCGATCCTGGCTACCTACCTAGAAGGTGGAGTCTGGGGCCTGGGGGTCTGGAAGTGGGGTGGGTGTCAGAGGTGACCCTCCCTCAGTGTCCCTTGCTGGCCAGAGGCTTGCAGGTGACGCTATTGCCTGCTGGCAGTCCAGGAAGGTCTGGGGGGAGAAGGAGGGCTAGGTGTTAAAAAGAGAATGCAGGGGGGTCAAGGGAAAAGAAAAGAGAAAAAAAAAAAAAAAACCCGCCTTAAGGCGATCCTGGCTACCTACCTAGAAGGTGGAGTCTGGGGCCTGGGGGTCTGGAAGTGGGGTGGGGGTCAGAGGTGACACTCCCTCAGTGTCCCTTGCTGGCCAGAGACTTGCAGGACACGCTATTGCCTGCTGGCAGTCCAGGAAGGTCTGGGGGGAGAAGGAGGGCTAGGTGTTAAAAAGAGAATGCAGGGGGGTCAAGGGAAAAGAAAAGAGAAAAAAAAAAAAAAAAAAAAACCCGCCTTAAGGCGATCCTGGCTACCTACCTAGAAGGTGGAGTCTGGGGCCTGGGGGTCTGGAAGTGGGGTGGGGTCAGAGGTGACCCTCCCTCAGTGTCCCTTGCTGGCCAAAGGCTTGCAGGTGACGCTATTGCCTGCTGGCAGTCCAGGAAGGTCTGGGGGAGAAGGAGGGCTAGGTGTTAAAAAGAGAATGCAGGGGGGTCAAGGGAAAAGAAAAGAGAAAAAAAAAAAAAAAACCCGCCTTAAGGCGATCCTGGCTACCTACCTAAAAGGTGGAGTCTGGGGCCTGGGGGTCTGGAAGTGGGGTGGGGGTCAGAGGTGACCCTCCCTCAGTGTCCCTTGCTGGCCAGAGGCTTGCAGGTGACGCTATTGCCTGCTGGCAGTCCAGGAAGGTCTGGGGGGAGAAGGAGGGCTAGGTGTTAAAAAGAGAATGCAGGGGGGTCAAGGGAAAAGAAAAGAGAAAAAAAAAAAAAAACCCGCCTTAAGGCGATCCTGGCTACCTACCTAGATGGTGGAGTCTGGGGCCTGGGGGTCTGGAAGTGGGGTGGGGGTCAGAGGTGACCCTCCCTCAGTGTCCCTTGCTGGCCAGAGGCTTGCAGGTGACGCCATTGCCTGCTGGCAGTCCAGGAAGGTCTGGGGGGAGAAGGAGGGCTAGGTGTTAAAAAGAGAATGCAGGGGGGTCAAGGGAAAAGAAAAGAGAAAAAAAAAAAAAACCCGCCTTAAGGCGATCCTGGCTACCTACCTAGAAGGTGGAGTCTGGGGCCTGGGGGTCTGGAAGTGGGGTGGGGGTCAGAGGTGACCCTCCCTCAGTGTCCCTTGCTTGCCAGAGGCTTGCAGGTGACGCTATTGCCTGCTGGCAGTCCAGGAAGGTCTGGGGGGAGAAGGAGGGCTAGGTGTTAAAAAGAGAATGCAGGGGGGTCAAGGGAAAAGAAAAGAGAAAAAAAAAAAAAAAAAACCCCGCCTTAAGGCGATCCTGGCTACCTACCTAGAATGTGGAGTCTGGGGCCTGGGGGTCTGGAAGTGGGGTGGGGGTCAGAGGTGACCCTCCCTCAGTGTCCCTTGCTGGCCAGAGGCTTGCAGGTGACGCTATTGCCTGCTGGCAGTCCAGGAAGGTCTGGGGGGAGAAGGAGGGCTAGGTGTTAAAAAGAGAATGCAGGGGGGTCAAGGGAAAAGAAAAGAGAAAAAAAAGAAAAACCCGCCTTAAGGCGATCCTGGCTACCTACCTAGAAGGTGGAGTCTGGGGCCTGGGGGTCTGGAAGTGGGGTGGGGGTCAGAGGTAACCCTCCCTCAGTGTCCCTTGCTGGCCAGAGGCTTGCAGGTGACGCTATTGCCTGCTGGCAGTCCAGGAAGTTCTGGGGGGAGAAGGAGGGCTAGGTGTTAAAAAGAGAATGCAGGGGGGTCAAGGGAAAAGAAAAGAGAAAAAAAAAAAAAAACCCGCCTTAAGGCGATCCTGGCTACCTACCTAGAAGGTGGAGTCTGGGGCCTGGGGGTCTGGAAGTGGGGTAGGGGTCAGAAGTGACCCTCCCTCAGTGTCCCTTGCTGGCCAGAGGCTTGCAGGTGACGCTATTGCCTGCTGGCAATCCAGGAAGTTCTGGGGGGAGAAGGAGGGCTAGGTGTTAAAAAGAGAATGCAGGGGGGTCAAGGGAAAAGAAAAGAGAAAAAAAAAAAAAAACCCGCCTTAAGGCGATCCTGGCTACCTACCTAGAAGGTGGAGTCTGGGGCCTGGGGGTCTGGAAGTGGCGTGGGGGTCAGAGGTGACCCTCCCTCAGTGTCCCTTGCTGGCCAGAGGCTTGCAGGTGACGCTATTGCCTGCTGGCAGTCCAGGAAGGTCTGGGGGGAGAAGGAGGGCTAGGTGTTAAAAAGAGAATGCAGGGGGGTCAAGGGAAAAGAAAAGAGAAAAAAAAAAAAAACCCGCCTTAAGGCTATCCTGGCTACCTACCTAGAAGGTGGAGTCTGGGGCCTGGGGGTCTGGAAGTGGGGTGGGGGTCAGAGGTGACCCTCCCTCAGTGTCCCTTGCTGGCCAGAGGCTTGCAGGTGACGCTATTGCCTGCTGGCAGTCCAGAAAGTTCTGGGGGGAGAAGGAGGGCTAGGTGTTAAAAAGAGAATGCAGGGGGGTCAAGGGAAAAGAAAAGAGAAAAAAAAAAAAAAACCCGCCTTAAGGCGATCCTGGCTACCTACCTAGAAGGTGGAGTCTGGGTTCTGGGGGTCTGGAAGTGGGGTGGGGGTCAGAGGTGACCCTCCCTCAGTGTCCCTTGCTGGCCAGAGGCTTGCAGGTGACGCTATTGCCTGCTGGCAGTCCAGGAAGGTCTGGGGGGAGAAGGAGGGCTAGGTGTTAAAAAGAGAAAGCAGGGGGGTCAAGGGAAAAGAAAAGAGAAAAAAAGAAAAAAAAAACCCGCCTTAAGGCGATCCTGGCTACCTACCTAGAAGGTGGAGTCTGGGGCCTAGGGGTCTGGAAGTGGGGTGGGGGTCAGAGGTGACCCTCCCTCAGTGTCCCTTGCTGGCCAGAGGCTTGCAGGTGACGCTATTGCCTGCTGGCAGTCCAGGAAGGTCTGGGGGGAGAAGGAGGGCTAGGTGTTAAAAATAGAATGCAGGGGGGTCAAGGGAAAAGAAAAGAGAAAAAAAAAAAAACCCGCCTTAAGGCGATCCTGGCTACCTACCTAGAAGGTGGAGTCTGGGGCCTGGGGGTCTGGAAGTGGGGTGGGGGTCAGAGGTGACCCTCCCTCAGTGTCCCTTGCTGGCCAGAGGCTTGCAGGTGACGCTATTGCCTGCTGGCAGTCCAGGAAGTTCTGGGGGGAGAAGGAGGGCTAGGTGTTAAAAAGAGAATGCAGGGGGGTCAAGGGAAAAGAAAAGAGAAAAAAAAAAAAAAAAACCCTCCTTAAGGCGATCCTGGCTACCTACCTAGAAGGTGGAGTCTGGGGCCTGGGGGTCTGGAAGTGGGGTGGGGGTCAGAGGTGACCCTCCCTCAGTGTCCCTTGCTGGCCAGAGGCTTGCAGGTGACGCTATTGCCTGCTGGCAGTCCAGGAAGGTCTGGGGGGAGAAGGAGGGCTAGGTGTTAAAAAGAGAATGCAGGGGTGTCAAGGGAAAAGAAAAGAGAAAAAAAAAAAAAAACCCGCCTTAAGGCGATCCTGGCTACCTACCTAGAAGGTGGAGTCTGGGGCCTGGGGGTCTGGAAGTGGGGTGGGGGTCAGAGGTGACCCTCCCTCAGTGTCCCTTGCTGGCCAGAGGCTTGCAGGTGACGCTATTGCCTGCTGGCAGTCCAGGAAGGTCTGGGGGGAAAAGGAGGGCTTGGTGTTAAAAAGAGAATGCAGCGGGGTCAAGGGAAAAGAAAAGAGAAAAAAAAAAAAAAAACCCGCCTTAAGGCAATCCTGGCTACCTACCTAGAAGGTGGAGTCTGGGGCCTGGGGGTCTGGAAGTGGGGTGGGGGTCAGAGGTGACCCTCCCTCAGTGTCCCTTGCTGGCCAGAGGCTTGCAGGTGACGCTATTGCCTGCTGGCAGTAAAGGAAGGTCTGGGGGGAGAAGGAGGGCTAGGTGTTAAAAAGAGAATGCAGGGGGGTCAAGGGAAAAGAAAAGAGAAAAAAAAAAAAAACCCGCCTTAAGGCGATCCTGGCTACCTACCTAGAAGGTGGAGTCTGGGGCCTGGGGGGTCTGGATGTGGGGTGGGTGTCAGAGGTGACCCTCCCTCAGTGTCCCTTGCTGGCCAGAGGCTTGCAGGTGACGCTATTGCCTGCTGGCAGTCCAGGAAGGTCTGGGGGGAGAAGGAGGGCTAGGTGTTAAAAAGAGAATGCAGGGGGGTCAAGGGAAAAGAAAAGAGAAAAAAAAAAAAAACCGCCTTAAGGCGATCCTGGCTACCTACCTAGAAGGTGGAGTCTGAGGCCTGGGGGTCTGGAAGTGGGGTGGGGGTCAGAGGTGACCCTCCCTCAGTGTCCCTTGCTGGCCAGAGGCTTGCAGGTGACGCTATTGCCTGCTGGCAGTCCAGGAAGGTCTGGGGGGAGAAGGAGGGCTAGGTGTTAAAAAGAGAATGCAGGGGGGTCAAGGGAAAAGAAAAGAGAAAAAAAAAAAAAAAACCCGCCTTAAGGCGATCCTGGCTACCTACCTAGAAGGTGGAGTCTGGGGCCTGGGGGTCTGGAAGTGGGGTGGGGGTCAGAGGTGACCCTCCCTCAGTGTCCCTTGCTGGCCAGAGGCTTGCAGTTGACGCTATTGCCTGCTGGCAGTCCAGGAAGGTCTGGGGGGAGAAGGAGGGCTAGGTGTTAAAAAGAGAATGCAGGGGGGTCAAGGGAAAAGAAAAGAGAAAAAAAAAAAAAACCCGCCTTAAGGCGATCCTGGCTACCTACCTAGAAGGTGGAGTCTGGGGCCTGGGGGACTGGAAGTGGGGTGGGGGTCAGAGGTGACCCTCCCTCAGTGTCCCTTGCTGGCCAGAGGCTTGCAGGTTACGCTATTGCCTGCTGGCAGTCCAGGAAGGTCTGGGGGGAGAAGGAGGGCTAGGTGTTAAAAAGAGAATGCAGGGGGGTCAAGGGAAAAGAAAAGAGAAAAAAAAAAAAAAAACCCGCCTTAAGGCGATCCTGGCTACCTACCTAGAAGGTGGAGTCTGGGGCCTGGGGGTCTGGAAGTGGGGTGGGGGTCAGAGGTGACCCTCCCTCAGTGTCCCTTGCTGGCCAGAGGCTTGCAGGTGACGCTATTGCCTGCTGGCAGTCCAGGAAGGTCTGTGGGGAGAAGGAGGGCTAGGTGTTAAAAAGAGAATGCAGGGGGGTCAAGGGAAAAGAAAAGAGAAAAAAAAAAAAACCCGCCTTAAGGCGATCCTGGCTACCTACCTAGAAGGTGGAGTCTGGGGCCTGGGGGTCTGGAAGTGGGGTGGGGGTCAGAGGTGACCCTCCCTCAGTGTCCCTTGCTGGCCAGAGGCTTGCAGGTGACGCTATTGCCTGCTGGCAGTCCAGGAAGGTCTGGGGGGAGAAGGAGGGCTAGGTGTTAAAAAGAGAATGCAGGGGGGGTCAAGGGAAAAGAAAAGAGAAAAAAAAAAAAAAACCCGCCTTAAGGCGATCCTGGCTACCAACCTAGAAGGTGGAGTCTGGGGCCTGGGGGTCTGGAAGTGGGGTGGGGGTCAGAGGTGACCCTCCCTCAGTGTCCCTTGCTGGCCAGAGGCTTGCAGGTGATGCTATTGCCTGCTGGCAGTCCAGGAAGGTCTGGGGGGAGAAGGAGGGCTAGGTGTTAAAAAGAGAATGCAGGGGGGGTCAAGGGAAAAGAAAAGAGAAAAAAAAAAAAAAAACCCGCCTTAAGGCGATCCTGGCTACCTACCTAGAAGGTGGAGTCTGGGGCCTGGGGGTCTGGAAGTGGGGTGGGTGTCAGAGGTGACCCTCCCTCAGTGTCCCTTGCTGGCCAGAGGCTTGCAGGTGACGCTATTGCCTGCTGGCAGTCCAGGAAGGTCTGGGGGGAGAAGGAGGGCTAGGTGTTAAAAAGAGAATGCAGGGGGGTCAAGGGAAAAGAAAAGAGAAAAAAAAAAAAAACCCGCCTTAAGGCGATCCTGGCTACCTACCTAGAAGGTGGAGTCTGGGGCCTGGGGGTCTGGAAGTGGGGTGGGGTTCAGAGGTGACCCTCCCTCAGTGTCCCTTGCTGGCCAGAGGCTTGCAGGTGACGCTATTGCCTGCTGGCAGTCCAGGAAGGTCTGGGGGGAGAAGGAGGGCAGGTGTTAAAAAGAGAATGCAGGGGGGTCAAGGGAAAGAAAAGAGAAAAAAAAAAAAAACCCGCGCTTAAGGCGATCCTGGCTACCTACCTAGAAGGTGGAGTCTGGGGCCTGGGGGTCTGGAAGTGGGGTGGGTGTCAGAGGTGACCCTCCCTCAGTGTCCCTTGCTGGCCAGAGGCTTGCAGGTGACGCTATTGCCTGCTGGCAGTCCAGGAAGGTCTGGGGGGAGAAGGAGGGCTAGGTGTTAAAAAGAGAATGCAGGGGGGTCAAGGGAATAGAAAAGAGAAAAAAAAAAAACCCGCCTTAAGGCGATCCTGGCTACCTACCTAGAAGGTGGAGTCTGGGGCCTGGGGGTCTGGAAGTGGGGTGGGGTCAGAGGTGACCCTCCCTCAGTGTCCCTTGCTGGCCAGAGGCTTGCAGGTGACGCTATTGCCTGCTGGCAGTCCAGGAAGGTCTGGGGGGAGAAGGAGGGCTAGGTGTTAAAAAGAGAATGCAGGGGGGTCAAGGGAAAAGAAAAGAGAAAAAAAAAAAAAACCCGCCTTAAGGCGATCCTGGCTACCTACCTAGAAGGTGGAGTCTGGGGCCTGGGGGTCTGGAAGTGGGGTGGGTGTCAGAGGTGACCCTCCCTCAGTGTCCCTTGCTGGCCAGAGGCTTGCAGGTGACGCTATTGCCTGCTGGCAGTCCAGGAAGGTCTGGGGGGAGAAGGAGGGCTAGGTGTTAAAAAGAGAATGCAGGGGGGTCAAGGGAAAAGAAAAGAGAAAAAAAAAAACCCGCCTTAAGGCGATCCTGGCTACCCTACCTAGAAGGTGGAGTCTGGGGCCTGGGGGTCTGGAAGTGGGGTGGGGGGTCAGAGGTGACCCTCCCTCAGTGTCCCTTGCTGGCCAGAGGCTTGCAGGTGACGCTATTGCCTGCTGGCAGTCCAGGAAGGTCTGGGGGGAGAAGGAGGGCTAGGTGTTAAAAAGAGAATGCAGGGGGGTCAAGGGAAAAGAAAAGAGAAAAAAAAAAAAAAAACCCGCCTTAAGGCGATCCTGGCTACCTACCTAGAAGGTGGAGTCTGGGGCCTGGGGGTCTGGAAGTGGGGTGGGGGTCAGAGGTGACCCTCCCTCAGTGTCCCTTGCTGGCCAGAGGCTTGCAGGTGACGCTATTGCCTGCTGGCAGTCCAGGAAGGTCTGGGGGGAGAAGGAGGGCTAGGTGTTAAAAAGAGAATGCAGGGGGGTCAAGGGAAAAGAAAAGAGAAAAAAAAAAAAAAACCCGCCTTAAGGCGATCCTGGCTACCTACCTAGAAGGTGGAGTCTGGGGCCTGGGGGTCTGGAAGTGGGGGTGGGGGGTCAGAGGTGACCCTCCCTCAGTGTCCCTTGCTGGCCAGACGCTTGCAGTTGACGCTATTGCCTGCTGGCAGTCCAGGAAGGTCTGGGGGGGAGAAGGAGGGCTAGGTGTTAAAAAGAGAATGCAGGGGGGTCAAGGGAAAAGAAAAGAGAAAAAAAAAAAAAACCCGCCTTAAGGCGATCCTGGCTACCTACCTAGAAGGTGGAGTCTGGGGCCTGGGGGTCTGGAAGTGGGGTGGGGGTCAGAGGTGACCCTCCCTCAGTGTCCCTTGCTGGCCAGAGGCTTGCAGGTGACGCTATTGCCTGCTGGCAGTCCAGGAAGGTCCGGGGGGAGAAGGAGGGCTAGGTGTTAAAAAGAGAATGCAAGGGGGTCAAGGGAAAAGAAAAGAGAAAAAAAAAAAAAAAAACCCGCCTTAAGGCGATCCAGGCTACCTACCTAGAAGGTGGAGTCTGGGGCCTGGGGGTCTGGAAGTGGGGTGGGGGTCAGAGGTGACCCTCCCTCAGTGTCCCTTGCTGGCCAGAGGCTTGCAGGTGACGCTATTGCCTGCTGGCAGTCCAGGAAGGTCTGGGGGGAGAAGGAGGGCTAGGTGTTAAAAAGAGAATGCAGGGGGGTCAAGGGAAAAGAAAAGAGAAAAAAAAAAAAAAAACCCGCCTTAAGGCGATCCTGGCTACCTACCTAGAAGGTGGAGTCTGGGGCCTGGGCGTCTGGAAGTGAGGTGGGGGTCAGAGGTGACCCTTCCTCAGTGTCCCTTGCTGGCCAGAGGCTTGCAGGTGACGCTATTGCCTGCTGGCAGTCCAGGAAGGTCTGGGGGGAGAAGGAGGGCTAGGTGTTAAAAAGAGAATGCAGGGGGGTCAAGGGAAAAGAAAAGAGAAAAAAAAAAAAACCCGCCTTAAGGCGATCCTGGCTACCTACCTAGAAGGTGGAGTCTGGGGCCTGGGGGTCTGGAAGTGGGGTGGGGGTCAGAGGTGACCCTCCCTCAGTGTCCCTTGCTGGCCAGAGGCTTGCAGGTGACGCTATTGCCTGCTGGCAGTCCAGGAAGTTCTAGGGGGAGAAGGAAGGCTAGGTGTTAAAAAGAGAATGCAGGGGGGTCAAGGGAAAAGAAAAGAGAAAAAAAAAAAAAAACCCGCCTTAAGGCGATCCTAGCTACCTACCTAGAAGGTGGAGTCTGGGGCCTGGGGGTCTGGAAGTGGGGTGGGGGTCAGAGGTGACCCTCGCTCAGTGTCCCTTGCTGGCCAGAGGCTTGCAGGTGACGCTATTGCCTGCTGGCAGTCCAGGAAGGTCTGGGGGGGAGAAGGAGGGCTAGGTGTTAAAAAGAGAATGCAGGGGTGTCAAGGGAAAAGAAAAGAGAAAAAAAAAAAAAAAACCCGCCTTAAGGCGATCCTGGCTACCTACCTAGAAGGTGGAGTCTGGGGCCTGGGGGTCTGGAAGTGGGGTGGGGGTCAGAGGTGACCCTCCCTCAGTGTCCCTTGCTGGCCAGAGGCTTGCAGGTGACGCTATTGCCTGCTGGCAGTCCAGGAAGGTCTGCGGGGAAAAGGAGGGCTTGGTGTTAAAAAGAGAATGCAGGGGGGTCAAGGGAAAAGAAAAGAGAAAAAAAAAAAAAAACCCGCCTTAAGGCAATCCTGGCTACCTACCTAGAAGGTGGAGTCTGGGGCCTGGGGGTCTGGAAGTGGGGTGGGGGTCAGAGGTGACCCTCCCTCAGTGTCCCTTGCTGGCCAGAGGCTTGCAGGTGACGCTATTGCCTGCTGGCAGTCCAGGAAGGTCTGGGGGGAGAAGGAGGGCTAGGTGTTAAAAAGAGAATGCAGGGGGGTCAAGGGAAAAGAAAAGAGAAAAAAAAAAAAACCCGCCTTAAGGCGATCCTGGCTACCTACCTAGAAGGTGGAGTCTGGGGCCTGGGGGTCTGGAAGTGGGGGTGGGGGTCGGAGGTGACCCTCCCTCAGTGTCCCTTGCTGGCCAGAGGCTTGCAGGTGACGCTATTGCCTGCTGGCAGTCCAGGAAGGTCTGGGGGGGAGAAGGAGGGCTAGGTGTTAAAAAGAGAATGCAGGGGGGTCAAGGGAAAAGAAAAGAGAAAAAAAAAAAAAAACCCGCCTTAAGGCGATCCTGGCTACCTACCTAGAAGGTGGAGTCTGGGGCCTGGGGGTCTGGAAGTGGGGTGGGGGTCAGAGGTGACCCTCCCTCAGTGTCCCTTGCTGGCCAGAGGCTTGCAGGTGACGCTATTGCCTGCTGGCAGTCCAGGAAGGTCTGGGGGGAGAAGGAGGGCTAGGTGTTAAAAAGAGAATGCAGGGGGGTCAAGGGAAAAGAAAAGAGAAAAAAAAAAAAAAACCCGCCTTAAGGCGATCCTGGCTACCTACCTAGAAGGTGGAGTCTGGGGCCTGGGGGTCTGGAAGTGGGGTGGGGGTCAGAGGTGACCCTCCCTCAGTGTCCCTTGCTGGCCAGAGGCTTGCAGGTGACGCTATTGCCTGCTGGCAGTCCAGGAAGGTCTGGGGGGAGAAGGAGGGCTAGGTGTTAAAAAAGAGAATGCAGGGGGGTCAAGGGAAAAGAAAAGAGAAAAAAAAAAAAAAAAAAACCCGCCTTAAGGCGATCCTGGCTACCTACCTAGAAGGTGGAGTCTGGGGCCTGGGGGTCTGGAAGTGGGGTGGGGGTCAGAGGTGACCCTCCCTCAGTGTCCCTTGCTGGCCAGAGGCTTGCAGGTGACGCTATTGCCTGCTGGCAGTCCAGGAAGGTCTGGGGGGAGAAGGAGGGCTAGGTGTTAAAAAGAGAATGCAGGGGGGTCAAGGGAAAAGAAAAGAGAAAAAAAAAAAAACCCGCCTTAAGGCGATCCTGGCTACCTACCTAGAAGGTGGAGTCTGGGGCCTGGGGGTCTGGAAGTGGGGTGGGGGTCAGAGGTGACCCTCCCTCAGTGTCCCTTGCTGGCCAAAGGCTTGCAGGTGACGCTATTGCCTGCTGGCAGTCCAGGAAGGTCTGGGGGGAGAAGGAGGGCTAGGTGTTAAAAAGAGAATGCAGGGGGGTCAAGGGAAAAGAAAAGAGAAAAAAAAAAAAAAAAAACCCGCCTTAAGGCGATCCTGGCTACCTACCTAGAAGGTGGAGTCTGGGGCCTGGGGGTCTGGAAGTGGGGTGGGGGTCAGAGGTGACCCTCCCTCAGTGTCCCTTGCTGGCCAGAGGCTTGCAGGTGACGCTATTGCCTGCTGGCAGTCCAGGAAGGTCTGGGGGGAGAAGGAGGGCTAGGTGTTAAAAAGAGAATGCAGGGGGGGTCAAGGGAAAAGAAAAGAGAAAAAAAAAAAAAAAAACCCGCCTTAAGGCGATCCTGGCTACCTACCTAGAAGGTGGAGTCTGGGGCCTGGGGGTCTGGAAGTGGGGTGGGGGTCAGAGGTGACCCTCCCTCAGTGTCCCTTGCTGGCCAAAGGCTTGCAGGTGACGCTATTGCCTGCTGGCAGTCCAGGAAGGTCTGGGGGGAGAAGGAGGGCTAGGTGTTAAAAAGAGAATGCAGGGGGGTCAAGGGAAAAGAAAAGAGAAAAAAAAAAAAAACCCGCCTTAAGGCGATCCTGGCTACCTACCTAGAAGGTGGAGTCTGGGGCCTGGGGGTCTGGAAGTGGGGTGGGGGTCAGAGGTGACCCTCCCGCAGTGTCCCTTGCTGGCCAGAGGCTTGCAGGTGACGCTATTGCCTGCTGGCAGTCCAGGAAGGTCTGGGGGGAGAAGGAGGGCTAGGTGTTCAAAAGAGAATGCAGGGGGGTCAAGGGAAAAGAAAAGAGAAAAAAAAAAAAAAAAAACCCGCCTTAAGGCGATCCTGGCTACCTACCTAGAAGGTGGAGTCTGGGGCCTGGGGGTCTGGAAGTGGGGTGGGGGTCAGAGGTGACCCTCCCTCAGTGTCCCTTGCTGGCCAGAGGCTTGCAGGTGACGCTATTGCCTGCTGGCAGTCCAGGAAGGTCTGGGGGGAGAAGGAGGGCTAGGTGTTAAAAAGAGAATGCAGGGGGGTCAAGGGAAAAGAACAGAGAAAAAAAAAAAAAAACCCGCCTTAAGGCGATCCTGGCTACCTACCTAGAAGGTGGAGTCTGGGGCCTGGGGGTCTGGAAGTGGGGTGGGGGTCAGAGGTGACCCTCCCTCAGTGTCCCTTGCTGGCCAGAGGCTTGCAGGTGACGCTATTGCCTGCTGGCAATCCAGGAAGGTCTGGGGGGAGAAGGAGGGCTAGGTGTTAAAAAGAGAATGCAGGGGGGTCAAGGGAAAAGAAAAGAGAAAAAAAAAAAAAAAACCCGCCTTAAGGCGATCCTGGCTACCTACCTAGAAGGTGGAGTCTGGGGCCTGGGGGTCTGGAAGTGGGGTGGGGGTCAGAGGTGACCCTCCCTCAGTGTCCCTTGCTGGCCAGAGGCTTGCAGGTGACGCTATTGCCTGCTGGCAGTCCAGGAAGGTCTGGGGGGAGAAGGAGGGCTAGGTGTTAAAAAGAGAATGCAGGGGGGTCAAGGGAAAAGAAAAGAGAAAAAAAAAAAAAAAAAACCCGCCTTAAGGCGATCCTGGCTACCTACCTAGAAGGTGGAGTCTGGGGCCTGGGGGTCTGGAAGTGGGGTGGGGGTCAGAGGTGACCCTCCCTCAGTGTCCCTTGCTGGCCAGAGGCTTGCAGGTGACGCTATTGCCTGCTGGCAGTCCAGGAAGGTCTGGGGGGAGAAGGAGGGCTAGGTGTTAAAAAGAGAATGCAGGGGGGTCAAGGGAAAAGAAAAGAGAAAAAAAAAAAAAAAAAACCCGCCTTAAGGCGATCCTGGCTACCTACCTAGAAGGTGGAGTCTGGGGCCTGGGGGTCTGGAAGTGGGGTGGGGTTCAGAGGTGACCCTCCCTCAGTGTCCCTTGCTGGCCAGAGGCTTGCAGGTGACGCTATTGCCTGCTGGCAGTCCAGGAAGGTCTGGGGGGAGAAGGAGGGCTAGGTGTTAAAAAGAGAATGCAGGGGGGTCAAGGGAAAAGAAAAGAGAAAAAAAAAAAAAAAACCCGCCTTAAGGCGATCCTGGCTACCTACCTAGAAGGTGGAGTCTGGGGCCTGGGGGTCTGGAAGTGGGGTGGGGGTCAGAGGTGACCCTCCCTCAGTGTCCCTTGCTGGCCAGAGGCTTGCAGGTGACGCTATTGCCTGCTGGCAGTCCAGGAAGGTCTGGGGGGAGAAGGAGGGCTAGGTGTTAAAAAGAGAATGCAGGGGGGTCAAGGGAAAAGAAAAGAGAAATAAAAAAAAAAAAAACCCGCCTTAAGGCGATCCTGGCTACCTACCTAGAAGGTGGAGTCTGGGGCCTGGGGGTCTGGAAGTGGGGTGGGGGTCAGAGGTGACCCTCCCTCAGTGTCCCTTGCTGGCCAGAGGCTTGCAGGTGACGCTATAGCCTGCTGGCAGTCCAGGAAGGTCTGGGGGGAGAAGGAGGGCTAGGTGTTAAAAAGAGAATGCAGGGGGGTCAAGGGAAAAGAAAAGAGGAAAAAAAAAAAAAACCCGCCTTAAGGCGATCCTGGCTACCTACCTAGAAGGTGGAGTCTGGGGCCTGGGGGTCTGGAAGTGGGGTGGGGGTCAGAGGTGACCCTCCCTCAGTGTCCCTTGCTGGCCAGAGGCTTGCAGGTGACGCTATAGCCTGCTGGCAGTCCAGGAAGGTCTGGGGGGAGAAGGAGGGCTAGGTGTTAAAAAGAGAATGCAGGGGGGTCAAGGGAAAAGAAAGGAGAAAAAAAAAAAAAAAAAACCCGCCTTAAGGCGATCCTGGCTACCTACCTAGAAGGTGGAGTCTGGGGCCTGGGGGTCTGGAAGTGGGGTGGGGGTCAGAGGTGACCCTCCCTCAGTGTCCCTTGCTGGCCAGAGGCTTGCAGGTGACGCTATTGCCTGCTGGCAGTCCAGGAAGGTCTGGGGGGAGAAGGAGGGCTAGGTGTTAAAAAGAGAATGCAGGGGGGTCAAGGGAAAAGAAAAGAGAAAAAAAAAAAAAAAAAACCCGCCTTAAGGCGATCCTGGCTACCTACCTAGAAGGTGGAGTCTGGGGCCTGGGGGTCTGGAAGTGGGGTGGGGGTCAGAGGTGACCCTCCCTCAGTGTCCCTTGCTGGCCAGAGGCTTGCAGGTGACGCTATTGCCTGCTGGCAGTCCAGGAAGGTCTAGAAGGTGGAGTCTGGGGCCTGGGGGTCTGGAAGTGGGGTGGGGGTCAGAGGTGACCCTCCCTCAGTGTCCCTTGCTGGCCAGAGGCTTGCAGGTGACGCTATTGCCTGCTGGCAGTCCAGGAAGGTCTAGAAGGTGGAGTCTGGGGCCTGGGGGTCTGGAAGTGGGGTGGGGGTCAGAGGTGACCCTCCCTCAGTGTCCCTTGCTGGCCAGAGGCTTGCAGGTGACGCTATTGCCTGCTGGCAGTCCAGGAAGATCTAGAAGGTGGAGTCTGGGGCCTGGGGGTCTGGAAGTGCGGTGGGGGTCAGAGGTGACCCTCCCTCCCACTTGTCTATTTTTGAGATTATTTCCTGTGCTTTCATGGCTTTATTTAATAAGTCTTTCTGTCTCATAAACACATACAAGTATAATTTGTCAATTTATAATGAAAAAAGTTCTTACTATGGTTCATAAAGTTCCACACAATTTGACCCCTTGTTTACTCTCTAATTTTACATCTAGTACTCTTCCCCTCAATCTTTCTACTCCAGCCAAGTCAGACTTCTTGTTATTTGAACACAGTCCTACTTCAATCTCTCTCTTTTTAAAAAAGAATTATTGGGACCAGCAGTTGGCGTAATGGCTATGTTGCTGGACTCCCATGTGATCGACTGTGGTTTGGGTCCTCGAACCAGAGGCCTAAACTCACACTGGGTGCGTGTGCATACGTGCCCAAGGAGGAGAATGGAGGAGAGGGGATTGCAGCGTGGCCATCTCTGGGGTGGTAATTTCTCACTTTCTGTCTTTCTGTCTCTCTCTGTCTTTGTGGCGAGTGCACCCACATTAGAGCATAAACCTCTCTGAAAAAAAAGAAAGAAAGAAAGAAAAAGAGAGACTTATTTATTTATTTTTATTTATTATTATTATTTTAAAATTTTGCCAGAGAGAGAGAGAGAGAGAGAGAGAGAGAGAGAGAGAGAGAGAGAGAGAGAAATCAAGCCACCAGGTGTGGTACTTGAACCCGTCAGCTATGTGGGAGTCTAACACCTTCACCACCATGTCACTGGCTGGCACCACCTTCCTCAATATCTTATAGGGAATTTATTTCTCTGCTTGAAATAATAATTTCTCTGGTATCTATATGGCTAATTCCTTCCTCTCCTTCAAGCTTTTGGTTAAATATTGCTTTCTCAGAGTAGCTTTCCCTAATCATCCTATTTAACATTATACTTGCCCCCCCCCCCCATTTTCTGTCCTCTTTCCCCTTTCTGCATAGCAAATTTCACTCTTTGACAGGCTATATATTTTACTTACTCTTTTTAGTTGTCTATTTCTCCTCTAATAGAATTGAAAACTCCATGTGAAAAATGGGTTTTGATCCTCTTTGTATAGCATATCTATAGTGTCTTGACATAGTAGGTGCTTAATGAATGTTGGTTGAATAAAATAATTATTAGCATTCTATACGATGTTAGAATGTATGCCACTTATATAAATTTAAAGCTTTCAGCCTGTCCCTACTATGTATAACCATCAAAAATCAAGGAGACAAAAAAAATTAATCTGTTACAAAACTCTTTAGTTTTGTATTCATTAGGCTTTTAAATTTGATTGTTTACTTTTTGAATATTTTACTGTCTTGCGAAATGCCTTTAGTAATAATAATTCACCTTGAATAATTGCTCGTTTTCTGTATTCCACTCTAACTGCCCTCTCTCATCTATCAGTAATCAAAATTCAGTATGAAATATCACAGATAAAGTGCTCTCATAAATCATCTACCAGTCACCCATGTTGAGAATATGGGGTTGTAATATGAATCAAAACTCTAGTTTAGCTCTGCCAGGTTTTTTGAGGAATAAAGAGTAAGAGATGCCACTGAGAAAGTATTTTCTCAGTGTGTATTGGAGGAATGGCAGCAAAAACAAATTTATTTTAAAATTTTAATCTTTATAAAGCAAAAATTACAGATCTTTTATTTCAACCAATAGCTTTACATTCTTATGTTTGTTTCTTCCCTTTGCCCCTGCCACCCACCATCTACCACCCACTCTCTACCCCCTACTCCCTTCCCTTGTGGCCTCCAGTATTTATACTTACTCTCTCCACTATCATATCTCTGGATCTTTCATTTTCTGCCATAGAATGCAGACATTTGGTACATATTGGGTGGGGATATACAATGAGTATCTTTCTAAGTCTGGCTCACTTTGCTTAACATTAAGTCTTCTATATTCATTCACTTTAAATCAAATGATAGGGTCTCATTGTTTCTTATGGCTGAATAATATTCCATAGTATATATATGCCACAGTTTTTCAATCTGATCATTGGTTTTCAGACACTTAGGTTGACTCCATGTCTTAGCAACTGTGAATAGTGCTGCAGTAAACATGGATGTGCAAGTGTCTGACTAAGCGTTTTCCTATCCTTTGGGTAAGTACTAAGGAGAAAATAAAATCTTTCCTAATTTATTTTTTACGTTTGGACAATGGTTTGCTTGGTCTCATGTACATTACTTTAGGCTCAAGACTTTCTTCAATGCAGCTTTCATCTCCTTGTTTCGTAAGCTATAAATCAAAGGGTTTAAGAAGGGAGTTACCACAGAATAGAACAAAGTTGTAATCTTCTGAATTGTAGCTGGGTTATGAGCTGTGGGGCTCACATACATTACCAAGAGGGCCCCAAAGAATAAACACACCACTGTCAAATGTGATCCGCAGGTGGAAAAGGCTTTTCGCCGTCCAGCTGCTGAAGGGACCTTTAACACAGCTATCAATAAAAGTGTATAGGAGCCAAAGATGTACAAAAGAGTGAGGATGATAATGACAGAACTCAGGATGTAGAAGATGATCTCTGTGATAGGAGCTGGGGCACAGGACAGAGCCATCAGTGGGTCCATGTCACATATAAAATGATCGATGATGTTGGGCCCACAGAAAGGTAATTGACAGAGTTGCACAGTAGAGACAGAGTAACTAAGGAACCCAAACACCCAGCAAAGAGACATCAAGATATAGCAGAATTGTGGGGTCATGACAGTGGGGTAGTACAATGGGCGGCAGATTGCCAGGTACCGGTCATACGCCATGATGCAGAGGAAATATACTTCAGTCGTACCTAGGGAAGTGAAAAAGTAGAACTGGAGGAGACAGCCAACAAAAGAGACAGTTTTCGTCTGTGAGAGGAAGTTGACTAGCATACTGGGCGCAGTGGAGGAAATATACCAAATTTCAAGGAATGCAAAGTTCCCTAGGAGAATATACATTGGAGTGTGGAGCCGTTTGTCCAATGTCACAGCACAGACAATAGTCCCATTTCCCATTATGGTGAATATATAGGCTCCAAAGAACAATGAGAAGAGGAAACTTTGCATCTCCTGACAACCAGGGAAGCCGAGGAGAACAAACTCATTCACAGTGCTTTTCTCAGAACTGTTCACGAATCTCAGGGCTGCAGAGGAGAGAGAAAACACCATTATACAAGTTGTTTTGCTTCCCGAAAAACTTAGAGGAAACCTATGCAAGGTTTATATCAATATAGTGGCTATTTGTCCATTAGTTTGGAATAACCCATGTATTGATTCTTAGCTTTTATATAAAAGCTGCCAATGAACAATCTTAATGATTACAAATTTCAATAAATTAGGTCTATAACAATAGAATATTTACATTACTTTAATTATATTACACTACTTCACATTACCTTTTTTTTTAAACAATGGGTTAGAATTTCAAATATCCTCTCTCTTTTGAAATTTTGAAAGCTCATAGAGCATTACTCTCTATGAACAGTAGCAAAATAGTTATTTGTTTGCATGTGTTTCCCAGTTTTTTTTTTAATTTTTTAAAACATTATTTACTTATTTACTTTTAATTTTAATTTGACCAGAGAAGGGGGGAGAGAGAGAGAGAGAGAGAGCGAGAAAGCAAGCTACCAGGTCCGAGACTCGAACAACAGTCGACCATGTGGGAGTCCAGTGCCATTAACCTCCATGCCACCTGCTGGCTCCCCACTCAAAGTTTCTAATAGTACAGATTTTAGTCTGAGTTAATTTTTAAACCAAGAATTAGGAGTGAAATAGCTACTTTTTCTTTTTTTTTTGACATCTTTACCCCAGTTGAAAGTACTTGACACATTTTTCAGATACTTTAGAACTGTGAATTTTTTTTAATGGACTCTGTTATTCCCATCAGAATGATTTTCTTTGATAAAGTATCAATGATTTATTAGTCATCTATAGAAACTGAGAAGAAAGGTCATAGTAATATTCTTCTGGAGAGTAGAGAGTTAATAGTTACCTCAGAATACTCCTTGAATTGACTTTACTTCATACCTTTATTTTAAACTCTTCTAATTTGTCAGTTGAACCTCCACTACCTTAAATACATGCAGTATTTTAGTTGTTTTACCATAGAGCTCTAAGTGAGATTAAAAATTTGTTTTAAAATATATTGTTCTGTTACAAGGACTCATTCTTGTCCTATATACATGTCATAGATGATAAGTTTCAAAATTTACTCATTTTTCTTATTTAGTATTGCTAGAGGGCACATGAGAGAGAGAGAGAGAGAGAGAGAGAGAGAGAGAGAGAGATATCTTTCCTGACCCCACTCCAGTGAACTGTGATCACATTTTTCTTTATCTTGTCAGGATTTTGGACATGCATGCACATTTGCCTGGTATGTTTTTCTAGCTTCTGTATTGGGATCTGAATCTCAACTACTGAGCTATGGACTCGCTCAAATTTTAAAAATTCTATTGTTCACCAGCAGGAAACTCAGAGTCTTAATAAGCTTGGAAGGTCAATTATCAAAGGTTAAACAGACAAATAAGCAAACATAATATAGTTATGTGTTGCTAAAGACCAATTTTTCTTGTTAAACACAGATGATGCTTTTTCTCATTTTGATGACAAACATGTATGTTAATCTTCATAATAATACTGACATAAAATGTAATTACAAAGTAATTTTAATTGAATTTTCTAAATCAAAAAATGCAATTAAGCGAGCTTTAAATTAAAGTAGCTTAAATTAAATTTTCTAAATTAAAAAAGAAAGCAATTAGGTGAACTTAAAAGACTATGCTAAAAGTCACTGAAGTCTCACACACCAGAGAAACATTCTTCGGTAGCTCAGACTTATTTTCTTGTACTTTTTGTATATTTTGGCCCTTAAAAACCTATAGTTTAGTCTGACATAAAAGAAGTTATAAAAAGAAAGTAGTGTTGATAATTCAAGATGAATAAAATATATGATTAAAGGAAGGGCTTTCATTACCTGGGATGTACATAAGAGCAGTGGAAGCACATTTAATTGAAGACATTATAGAGCATGAGTTATTAAGTACAATATCAGATAGTTTTCTAATACCAGATTATGCAATGTTTAAAATTTCTGCATAATTAGGCATTGTTATCTGAATTATTAGCCTGAGAAGTTTGTTTTCTTGAAGGAGGCCTGGGTAGGTGGGCAATAGAGTCAAAAGTTCATTATAACACAGTTTATTATAATGATTCTGAAGATACTGGGATGAAATAACATCCAGAAACCCACAAAAGTTTGCAAAAATATATCAATTTTATAAAAGATTTCACTGGAGCTGGTATACATGTGTAGCTATCTCAGCAAAAATCCAGTGACACTTAGACAGGAAGAAAAGTTACTTACCCTTCATTAGAGCTCAGTGTGGACAAAACTGAAAATAAATATGAAGTTTTTGTCTTCTCACTGATGCCCCTTTTCTCTGACAAGGAATCAAAATCCAGGGCCGACCCTGAGTATCTTAGGGTCTGCAAAGTTAACTGTCAAAACTCACTTTCCTGTCTTCCTGAAGTGCTCAAAAGTAACGATTAGAGCAACAGGACACTTCTGTTAATAGTGACAACCTGTGGAAAGAAGCAAAGCATAGTCCTATACTCAGCCCTCACAGTGTGGACCTCAACTGACATTTGACATTTTTATCAAGGACTAGGTAGGAGAGATCTCAGTAGTCCCCAGGCATCCAGACCAATAACTTGTCTTCTTCATTAGAGAAAGTTCATTAGGTGAGTTTATATATTGCTTGCTTTTGCTGCAGACTAGCCGAAAGCAGAAGGGTGTGAACCTCATGGGAAGATTTCAGAAAGAGGGGGCAAATGAATGAAGGAGGGAGGAAGGTTATTCATTCTCAAGGGCTGCAATTAAAGTATTAGTGATTGTTGTGATGTTACCAGTGTCCCCTTGGATCGGTCTGAAAGTCCCTCAAGATTCCTTGGTATAGCATCCTTTCCTCCATTCGTAGTTATATAGTTTAGGATAAATTGGACCTCAGAGCAAAGGCAGGAAGAATGTCTTTAAAAGGCATGGTGAAGGGGCCAGCTGGTGGGCCAGCATTGTTATTAAGGTGCTGGATCCCGCATGACTGACTCAGTAGTTTGAGTCCTAGACCAGATAGCTTGAAAAATTAAGCCAGGTGTGTGTGTTTATCTGTGCTAAATCCCAAGAACAGAATGGAGAAGAGACCGTGCCACGGCCATCCCCCTTGGGAGGTGATTTCTTACTTTGCCTTTCTGTCTCTGTCTCTCTCCAGTGAGCTCACATGCCCTCTGGCAAAAATATGAAAAAAAAAAAAAAAAGAGCCACAGTGAGATGTTTGGGTAGATTTCTAGAGAAGTCCTTTTTGTTTTCAGGAATAAATGTAGAGACTGCCTATACATTTTTTTTTTTTTTTTTTTTAGAGATTTTTGCTATAGGGTGCGTGCGCTCGCCAAAGAGAGAGAGACAGAGAGACAGAAAGCGAGAAATCACCCCCCCGGGGGGATGGCCACGCCACAATCCCTTCTCCTCCATTCTCCTCTCGGGATCTTGGGCACGCACGCACACGCGCCCGGCGTGAGTTGAATCCACCAGGTCCGGGACACGAACCGTGGTCGACTATGTGGGAGTCCAGCGACATAGCCATTACGCTAACTGTTGGTCCTGCCTATATATTGTTTATAGTCTTTTCTCACACTTGACATCCATAAATGTTTACTTCTTATCTTTAATTATTGATTTACTATTTGTTTTCAGTCTCCCGAGTAGCTGGAACTGCAGGTACACATCGCTACTTTTTAGGGTGTTGGAATCAAACCTGGGCCTCCTAGGCAGCCTCAGTCTGCTGAGTAGCAGCATTCGCCAATGAGTTTCCATGTCTGGGCCTACAGAAGACAGAAAGAAATAGACAGGGGCGAGAAGTACGGACACACTCTCCGCAGGGTTTGGTCACAATCACCTTCCTCCAGTTCGTTAGGATCCTGGGCATGCATGCATGTACCTGGTGTGTTTTCAGGCAGACTGCCCTGGGGGTTTGAATCATGGTTGGTATGTGGCTTCCACCTTTGCAGCCCAATGTGCTAATGACTCTGCCACAGAGGTTGGGCCCTATTTTTTATTGTCTTCTTATTATTTACTCTTTTATTTTTTTCTTTTTTGTCTTGAATTATTCAGCTATTTTTAATTTTTTCATTTTTATCTATTAGATTTCTTGAGTGATTTTAAAATTCTTTTTCTTGTGATAAAATATAACCACGTGTAAATATAATGTATGATAAAATATTCTAATTACAGTTCTATGGCATCAAGTACATTCACATTGTTGTGCAACCTCCACCACTATCTATCTCTAGAATTTTTTTATTCTCATGAACTGAAACTCTGTTTTCATTATATAGTAACTCTGTTCTGTTTTCCTCCAGTCTCTGGCAGTCACAATTTATTCTAGTTCTACCCTGTGATTTTGACTACTCTTAAGTGCGTCATATAAGTAAAATCACACAGTATTTGTCCTTTTGTGACTGGCTTGTTTCAGAGAGTGTAATGTCTTTGAGGTTTATTTGGGAGGGTGATGCTTTCCTGATCCAAACACTGCTGGAAGGCCTCACCTCTTAAAGGTCTCACCATCTTCCTTTTGTTCTTTGGGGTTCTTTGAGATTCCATGTAACTTTAGGATAGTTTTTTTATTTCTTCCAAGAAATGAAGAAATAAACATGACTGGGACTTTTACAGGGATTGTATTGAATCTGTAAATTACTGTGGATAGTATTGATATATTTTTTTTCTTTTTTTTTTTTTTTGAGAGATTTTTGCTATAGGGCACTTTTACTGGCCAGAGAGACAGAGAGACAGAAAGCAAGAAATCCTTCCCCAGAGGGGAAATGGCCACAGGGCAATCCCTTCTCCTCCATTCTCCTCTCGGGATTTTGGGCACACACGCACACATGCCTGGCATGAGTTTTAAGCCACCAGGTCTGGAACTTGAACTGCAGTCAACCACATGGGAGTCCAGTGCATAAACCACTATGCAACCTACTGACTCCAGTATTGGTATCTTAACAAATTAAATAATATTTAATGACATCAAATGGCTTTCTATTTATTTCATTTCTTTAGGCAACATTTTGTAGTTTTCAATGTATGTTTTTTAAAAAGAATTATTTATTTTGTTATTATTTTTATTATTATTTGACTGGAGAGAGAAAAGAGAGAGAAAAAGGGAAAGTGAGAAAGCAAGCCACTGGGTCTGGGACTTGAACCGTGGTAGGCCACGTGAGGGTCCAGCATCTAACCACCACCCGCCAGTCCCCCAGTGTATGTTTTTTAGCTCCTTGGTTAAGTTTTTTCTTAAGCATTTTATTAAGCATTTTATTCTTTATGATGCTGTTACAGTGAGATTTTCTTAATTTTCTTTTTAGATTGTTCATTGTTAGTATATAGAAATGAAACTGATTTTAAAATTTTTATTTATTTATTGGAGAGGTTTTTGCTATAGGGTGCGTGCACTCGCCAGAAAGACAGAGAGAGACAGAGATATAGAAAGTGAGAAATCACCCCCCAGGGGGGATGGCCACACCACAATCCCTTCTCCTCCATTCTCCTCTCGGGATCTTGGGCATGCATGCACACACGCCCAGTGTGAGTTTAAGTCACTGGGTCCTGGACTTGAACCGTGGTTGGCTATATGGGAGTTCAGTCACATAGCCATTATGCTAACTGCTGGTCCCTTAAAATTTATTTTAACTGAAAACTAAAATTGCATATATGGTGTATAACATATTTTGGCATGTGTATATATTTATATATGTAGTGACATGGGTAAATTGAGTCAATTAAAATATGTATTATTTCACATACTAATAATTTTATTTCACCAGTTCAGTCTCATTTAATCTCTCTTTTGTTGAATTTATAGTGTTACTATGGTCTAATCTTTCTGTTTAAATCCTGGATGTTAACATTCAACATTATTATTGATATTTCTGGACTTGTCTGTACCATCAAGTTGGCCATCTTTTTGGTCATTTTTTGTTCTCTTATTTCTGTCTGTCTGTCTTTGGTTTTCCTGGTATAGCACTCCTTTCAGAGCTTCTTGAAAAGCTGGTATGGTGTTGGTGAGTTCTTTCAGGTTTTGTTTCTCTGAGAACGTTTTGAGTTCTTCTTCCCATATGAAGGATAATCTTACTGGATATAGTATTCTTGGTTGAAATTCTTTATCATTTAACACTTTGAATATATTTTCCCATTCTTTCCTTGCTTGCATTGTTTCTGACAAGAGGTCCAATGTTAGCCTGATGGGATATCCTTTGAAACTAAGTTGAGGTTTCTCTCTTGCTAATTTTAGTATCTTGTCTCTGTCTGTGGTTTTGCTCAATCTGGCTATGATGAGCCTTGGAGAAGATCTTGGGTTGATTCTATGTGGGGTCCTTTGTATTTTTTGGGTCTGGATATGTGAATGCCTCTCTAGGTTTGGAAAGTTTTGTTCCAGGTTCTCATGGAATAGATTATCAATGCCCTTATTAGTTTCTTCACATTCTGGAATACTAATTATCCAGATGTTTGGGCATCTAATGGTATCTAGCACTATTCATATATTAATCTCATTTTTTGGTGTTATTTCCTCAGTCTTTTTGGTGAAATTTTCTAGGTCAGAAGTTCTATCTCCTATATGTGAGATTTGATCTTCTTCATGATCTAATCTGCTCTTAGTACTTTCAAGGGAGGTTTTGAGTTCCTGTATTACAGCCTTCATCTCTTACAATTCCGTTTAATTCTTTTTTATGGATTTTATTCTTTTCTTCTGAGATGGTGCAAGAACTCCCTTACTTCCTAGTGCTTGTCTCTTTTCTCCTGCATTTTCTGGAGTTTGTTGTTTCTCTTCACATGCATCTCTGTTAGCTTTGTCACTATGAATATTCAAAATTCTTTATCTGACATTTCCATGAGTTCCATTGTACTGTCTGTGGACGATGAGGGGCTGTTCTTTTCCCTTGGGGGAGAGATATTTTCTTGGTTTCTTATATTTCTTGTGCCTCTGAGGTGGTTTCTGTTCATCTGATAGATTATACATTTCTTCCTACTTTCTTGGAGTTAATTCTGAGCATTAGAGGTGTGCAGGAAGAGATATCCCACAATATCTTTGTAGTTCTGTTTTCCTGATCCTCACCAAGCAAACTGCACCTTTGTCATGGGACATTTTTCTACAGTTGTAAGCTCCTATGTTTCACTTTACTGCCAGGTACTCCTATGCCAATTTCTCCTTTACTATTGCATTTTGCAATGTAGTATCCACAGAAAGAGATTTGAATTTAGATTTATGAAGATGAGTTTCTCCCATTCTATAGTAGTTCAGTGGAGGTTGAGGTTTTCTATCACTCCAAATGTATTCAGATATTTCACTACTGTGCTTCTAGGCTTGTCTAGACACTCAATTTGTGGAAGCTCACTAGCATTGGACTGGAAGAAGAGGTTGGAGCAGAGGCAATTCAGTTAAAGGAACAGGACAGGGCCTTCTTCAGACATAGATGGATTCTCATTAGGTATTGGGCTGCAAGGTAGGATCTTGATCATTTAACTGACAAGTCATGAGCTGTTACAGTTTCCTTTACTTTGTTACACAAACACCAAATTCTGTTCAAACTCCCCTATTAAATTTCTCTGAACTCCTTCAGTGGATTTATATACATTCACATAGAAGGTGGCTATGATACACTGAGTTACTCACTTTGCTCTTTTCACTTCATAATATCTCAGAGATAAACAGAACCACTTTACATTTTATAAAATTGAAGACAGTATCCTATTATATGACTGACTATGGCTTATTTAACTAGTCTTCTCTTAGTGAGAATGATGTTTTTCTTGATATTTTGCTAGTATAACAACCCTGCAATAAATATTCTTATACCTACATCATTTCCTGCATATCTGAAAATGTCTTTGGGCTAAACACTTTAAAAGCTGAGTTGCTGAGTTAAAGGGCATATACCTTATAAATTTTGATAGAAGTTGCCTGGCAGCCCTATGTAGTGTTTGTAAATTTATATTCTCACCAGCTAAAAGTGAAAAAATTCATTTCACCATCTTCAACTACATGATGTGTTATGAAATGTCTTGATCTTTGTCAATCTGATAGACTAAAAATGATGCAACACCATAAGCTTATTCTGCTTTTATTTTTGTCGGAATGATTTAGTGTTTTTATTTTACATGTGTAGAAAAGACTTTATGGTTATGATCATGACTGAGCAGGTTGTAGTAAACCAAAAATAACATCCATCAAAAGTAACTATAAAATCTGGACAAAATACAGACAAAAACAATTCAAAGGCTGGAGAGCAAATGCCATGGGCAAGACTTCATGACCACAATTCCAGAATGAAAGGAGCAAGGAGGTAAATTTCACATTTACCATATGTTTTCCTTTAGGACATTTAACAATTTCCTGGATAGGAGGGTACGAGAATGTGGAGGCATGTAGGGAAGAACGGGGAAGAGCAGAATAGCCTGACTAGAAAGCAGTACTTTGAACTGAGGAGATAGAGAATTGGTCTATAGCTGGTAAAGCAGCTGGTATTAGAAATATAAATCCTGGAGGGAGGAGGACACCATTGAGGCTCAAAACATCAAGCACTCTCCCTTGAAAGCATATTTGGATTTCTAAGTTGCTCATGTACAAGATGAGACTTCAAGAAATCTAGCAAAAGCAGAAGCTGGGAGTTTAAAGAGCTGAGCTGAATTTTCAAGAGTACAGGAACAGGAAGTGAGGGCATGCAAAGTGGAGGGTCCTTGTAAACAGTCCAGGCTTGTATTGACGTTCTCAAAAAAGGTCATGTTGTTGTAGTAAGACCAAAATCCAGCATAGACCTTTTGTTAGGTTTGCTGTAGGGCAAGTTTGCTGGCTGGAGACAAACAGAAAGGGAGGAAAAATGAGAAATCACACCCCCCACCCCCAGGGCGCTGGCCACACCACAATCCCTTTTTCTTCATTTTTCTCTCAAGATTTTAGGCATGCATCCACATGTACCTGGTGTATTTAACAAACTGCTGCTCTGGGACTTGAACTGTGCAGTGGGATCGAGCCACTTTAGCCACCACACAAACTGCATGCTCAAGAATAGACTATTTAAAAAAACATCTCTACAAATTTTAAATAATTATTTATTTGTTGTGATTTTAATTTTTTATTTTATTGACATAGTACCTTCACAAATTTTAAAATGCACTGTGTAGCATTTGTTAAATAAATCAAGGCTTTCTAAGGAATAAGACAAAATGTCAAGAAGAGGAAATGTCAAGAGAAAATGTAAACAGAAATGTATTCGTAGGTATTACAGTTTTCAGTCAATATTAATGAACAATTATCTGAATATAACCAGTTTTATTTCCTAAAAATACTGAAATACAAGTTTAGTTGTTAATAGTTCTTTTCAATGAATACTTTTTATGTTCCCAGAACTTTCTGCAGAGCTGTTTTCATCTCCTTGTTTCTCAGGCTGTATATCACAGGATTAAGGAATGGGGTCACAACAGAATAAAACAGAGTCACAATCTTCTGTATTCCGGCTTCATGCTCAGATGTTGGACTCCCATACATGACCAGTACTGAGCCGTAGAACAGTGAAACCACAGCCAGGTGAGACCCACAGGTAGAGAAAGCCTTTTTTCTCCCTGCTGCTGAAGGGACCTTCAGTACAGCTCTCAAGACCAGTGTGTAGGACCCCATGATGAAGAGAAAGGGAAAAATGAGAGGAAGAGGACTTAAGGTAGAGAAGACAAGCTCTATCATAGGAGCCTTTTTGCACGTGTGTGCTAGAAGAGGACCAGGGTCACATAAGAAGTGGTCAATGATTCTGTCTCCACAGAATGACATTTGGGAGACAATGATGATGGGAATCGAGAACCAGAGGAAACCAAATACCCAGCAATTGATGACGAGTTTGGTGCAGAGTCGTGTGGTCATAATGGTTGGATAGTGTAGAGGCCAACAGATGGCAAGGAACCGATCAAATGCCATAACCGCTAGGAAAAAGCACTCTGTAGAACCCAAGGAGAAAAAGAAATAGAACTGGAGAAAGCACCCAGAGAAGGAGATGACCTTGGTATCAGAGAGGAGGCTGACCAACATGTTTGGGACTGTGGAGGTGACATACCAGATTTCTAGGAAGGAGAAGTTGGCAAGCAGGATGTACATAGGTGTGTTGAGTCTCTGATCCCAGCGTACAGCACAGATGATCAAACCATTGCCCATGAGGGTGAGAAGGTAGATGACGGAGAAGAGCACAAACAGGAAGATCTGCCCCTCTCTGGGGCAAGCGAAACCCAGGAGGATGAAGCCAGTGATGGTGCTGGAGTTACTGGGGGTGTTGATTTTCATGTGTGGTGAGCTGTAAAAATACCAGCAATTACTGAGTAGCAGGATAAAGACAGACAGGGACTCAGATTTATATTTCAGTCCTCTTGGGAAAGAAAATATGTATGTATCAATAGTCACTTTTTCATTAAAACTGAAATATTGACCTTGGTTGATAATTTTCTCTCCTATTCTAATTTTTACTGTGGGCTAGATAAAGCTTTTAGTTGGAATTAATAAGCTCTAATATATGATCTATTAAGTGCAAACTGTAACATACTTTCAAGCATGTTTACCACATTCGCTTTCAAGAGCTTCCCCTGTGTATACACACTCACACATGTAGTAGAATAAATATATAATACAAATGTTATATATGTGTGTATATATATTTAAATATTTATATATTTATTTATATATATATGTGTGTGTATATATATTTGTATATACACACATTTATACATATACATATGCTTTTTCCTAAAAAAATGAACTTCCTACACTTTCTGAATGGGTGAAATAATTGCAGCTGTTTGTGGCAGAGCCCAAGTCAAATTATGTAGCCCTGCAATATGAATGTAAAGGTTTTTAAAAGTTATTTAAGTTTTGGGACCAGCAGTTAGCGTAATGGCTATGTCGCTGGACTCCCACGTAGTCGACCGTGGTTTGAGTCCCGGACCCGGTGGCTTAAACTCACGCCGGGCGCCTGTGCGTGTGTGCCCAAGATCCCAAGAGGAGAATGGAGGAGAAGGGATTGCGGCATGGCCATCCCCCCTGGGGGGTGATTTCCTGCTTTCTATCTCTCTGTCTCTGTCTGTCTGGCGAGCGCACGCGCCCTATACCAAAAACCTCTCCAAAAAAAGAAAAAAAAAAGTTATTTAAGTTTTAAGTTCTTAACTTATTTAAGGACCAGCAGTTGGCGTAATGGCTATGTTGTTGGACTATCATGTAGTCAACTGCGGTTTGAGTCACGGACCCAGTGGCTGGGCGCGTGTGCGTGCGTGCCCAAGATCCCGAGAGGAGAATGGAGGAGAAGGGACTGTGGCGTGGCCATCCCCCCGGGGGGTGAATTCTCACTTTCTGTCTCTCTCTCTCTTTCTGGAGAGCACACGTGCCCTATAGCAAAATCTTCTCCAAAAAACAAAAACAAAAACAAAATAAAATAATAAACAAAAAAATTATTTAAGTTTTGACAAAGGCCTTATTTCAAATTAAATAGTTAACACTAGTTTAATACTATTTTTCACCAATTCACAAGTAAAACAGTCAAATCAACTAGAAGAAATTAGCTGGAGTTTATTTCTCTTTAGTTAAAACAGCAATCTTGGCCATCCACAGTAGACCAGGCCAATGGACAGATGTATCAACTAGTATGTTCAAATTCAGCAGTGTTTGTCAAAGAAGACATGTGAATTTGCCTAGAGTGCAGTTATAAGTACAATTTTATTTCAATTATACAAACTATGATATTAGCAGTTGATTTATAGGTGGTTGTTAGGCTAAAACTTTGGATCATCTCCCACAAACTGCTAAGGAGCATCTCAAGGCAGAGAGGCTGAGTATCTGTGTAAAGCCTTCCCTTAGTCCTAAATGAGTTAGAATGCCTTTGATGAACACTCATGCTCTCAGCCCCATACCTTTGGTTGTAGAAGTAGGAGAGAGGTGAGGATGGAGATTCTAGGTTCAGTAATGCAACGACGATGCCTAGTGGCTCTAGTGGAGTTTTTAAACCTCTAGAATCTTCATTTTCTTTGTATGATAAGAAAATTGAATTATTTTAAATACTTGGATTCTGGGGACACACACACACACACACACACACACACACACACACACACACTAGCCCAGAGTTGAGTTTTAAGCCTCCTGGTTTGGAACTTGAACCCTGGTCAAATATGTAGGAGTTCAGCAATGTAACCATTATGCCATCTACTGGTCCCAATAAAGGGATTTTTAACAAAAGCATATTGTTATTCACCAAAAAGTGGCAGTGGTGGCTGTGCTGTTTACCTGAAACTAGGTTAAGCTGGAGCTGTCAAAGGGGTGGACAGATTCCTCTGAACTGGCTGCAGAAGGGAATGTGCATTTTGGTATGATGGTTCCAAAGCTGTGCTTACGTAGGCAAGATACTTGGACTGACCTAATTCGCACTCCAAACAAAAATCGCCAACATCTTCACCCCTCTTCCATCTCAGAAAGGCTGGGAGAGATCTAGTTCATGTCAGCCAGATCTCATGTTGTAATATACAAGATGAGAGAAGCATATTGAATTTATCTGATATTTTACTTTTTTCTCAAGACTAGTCCAAGAAGGCATTGGAACCAGCAGTTAGCGTAATGGCTATGTCGCTGGACTCCCACGTAGTCGACCGAGGTTCGCGTCCCGGACCCGGTGGCTTAAAACTCACGCTGGGCGCATGTGTGTGCGTGCCCAAGATCCCGAGAGGATAATGGAGGAGAAGGGATTGTGGCATGACTATCCCCCTGGGGGATGATTTCTCACTTTCTGTCTCTATGTCTCTCTCTGTCTGGCGAGCGCACGCGCCCTATAGCAAAAACCTCTCCAAAAAAAAAGAAGGCATAACAGTGTGGAAGCAATACGGGTCTGATCTCAATAGAATATCCACTTGCTTCTTTCATCCAGACAGGTGATTGTCTCAAGTCTACCATTTTGGCAAAACCCTTGAAAATAACAACCTTTCCGTTTATAAGAAGTGTTAGGTAACTAAGGCACAGTACAAAAGCAACAGATTTGTAGTGAGGAAACGGGTTTGAAATTTAACTCTCAATTTACCATTTGTGGAAAGTTTGTTGATTCAATTATATAAACTACTTCCCAGTTCCTTCAACTATAGAACGGACGCAGAAACACTCAGACTAAACAGTTGAGATCTCTGCCTAAGACGACATATGTGGAAGTACTCTGTTCAGGATTTGACACATGTGGTGTCTAGGCATTACTGGCTATATAATTCATAATATTAATAATATATAACAAAAGAAACTTTATAGGTACTTATTTTAATGGTTCTTTTATATTTATCTTCTCCTCTAAGCTTTAGATTATCACCTTACATGGACAAACAGGAGATTCAAACCTGAAGTTTCTCTGACAGTGTCTGGTCTTCCTGGAGAGGATGGGTATCTTCCACAATAACCATCAAGGAGTGAAGGAGTGGAAATATGGGGAAGATCTGTCAGTGTTTGTTGGAGGATGGAGGATGGAGGGATTATAAGCAGAATCTCTAGGGAGGGAGCCCTGTTCTCCTGCTCAATGAGGATCAATTCTAGAAGGAGAACAGTGTCAGGAGACTGCTCTGTACTTTTCTCTGGGGATCCTTTCTACTTTTGTTTTCCAGTAGAGAAGAAAATATCATCTTTTCCAGATCCAAACTTTTCAGGGGTGATGTGAGATGTAGTGTCTCCAAGCCCACTCAGAGTCCCTACCAGATGTCCAAGGCAAAGTCTATCAGAATAAGTGGAGGTGGTGGCTGTGATGCAGGAAATTGTTTACTTGCTCCACCGGGCCTGTACTGAGTGGCGTCAGCTATGGGCTTTGGGGATGGAACTGCCTCTGATTTTTCCAGAAAGAAGAGAATGGCTAGAGGTGTTAGGAGACTTCAAGCATAGAGGATTGTGTTTTTACAGCTGGAATTAGTCTCCTTCCAGGTCCATCATGGAGGTTTTTAATTTTTTTGCTATAAGGGATGTGCACTCACCAGAGTGACAGAGAGAGACAGGGAGACAGAAAGTGAAAAATCAACCTCTCCGGGGTGTGTGTGTGTGTGTGTGTGTGTGTGTGTGTGTCCACTCTGCAATCCCTTCTCTTCCATTCTCCTCTCAGGACTTTAGGCATGCATGCCCACATGCCCAGCCTGTTTCAAGCCTCTGGTCTGGGATTGGAATCATGGTCGGCTATATGGGAGTTGGGAGTCCAGCAATGTAACCATTTCACCATCTGCTGGTCCCTACCATAGCGTTTTTATAGATCATTTTTCTTGTTTCACATTGGGGCCTGAAAGTCTGAGCAGCTGCCTCCCAGGACACACTTCTCATGTCCAAGGGAAGCCAGAGCAGGGCATTAGTTTTCTTTTCTGCAGTTGTATCTGGGAGTTGGGTGCTGAGGTTTCCTCATCAAAGCTGGAGGCACAGGTCTTTCAGCATAACTTATTAGTTGTCCCTATGTCCCCAACGGTAGAATGTGTTTGAACTCAAAGACTTATGAGCTCCTTTCAGTTCCTTGTTTGAGCAGCTTGGTTCTCACCCCCTCCATCCCCTTTCCCCCAGTCCACAGCATAAGATTCAAAATTGGTTAGGCTTGCCTATGGGCTCATGTTAAGGAAGCCAGATACCACATGGCTAAGTGCAGTTGCAATCCTGGCCCCTGGGAGCTTGAAAAACATGTTGGGTGTGTGTGCACGCATATCTCAGATACTAGAAAAATGGAGGTAAAGGGACTGTGGTATGACCACATCCTATTATGGGATACTTTCTCCCTCTTTCTCTCTAGTGAGTGCATGTATTCTCTCTTTTTTTTGGAGAGGTTTTTGCTATAGGGCGCATGTGCTCGCCAGTCAGACAGAGAGAGACAGAGAGACAGAAAGCGAGAAATCATCCCCAGGGGGGATGGCCACGCCACAGTCCCTTTTCCTCCATTCTCCTCTCGGGATCTTGGGCACGCACGCACATGTGTCTGGTGTGAATTTAAGCCACCGGGTCCGGGACTCGAACAGCGGTCGATGACGTGGGAGTCCAGCGACATAGCCATTATGCTAACTGCTGGTCCCAGTGCATGTATACTCTGACAATTAAAAATAAAATCCATTTGGCAAGTAAGTACCTCTGTAATCCTACCCTAACCCATACTACTACTACTACTAATTATACTTTTTCTTTTAAGAATCATTCATTTAATTTCATGTATTTATTATTATTATTTAATTTTGACCAGAATAATTCACAGGGAAAAAGGGAAAGCAAGAAAGTAAGCTGCTAGGACTAGCCTTGAACCGTGGTCAGCCATGTGGGAATTCAGTGCCATTCCACCACCTACTGGCTCCACCTTCTTCTTTTTCATTTCTTGTGTATATTCTTTTTATTTTATTTTATTTATTTCATTTTATTTATTTTTATTTATTTTTTAAAATTAATTAATTTACATTCATTCACTGGGCATTGAGCATTGTCACAGCATACAAAATGTGATTTCCCATCCAGAATATGCTGTATAGTAGCTTAATCATACATGTTATTGTCAATAATTTTCCATTTCTAGTTTCATATATATATATATATATATATATGTGTGTGTGTGTGTGTGTGTGTGTGTGTGTGTATTTTTTCCCCCTATTTTTCAACCTCTGCCATTTCCCACCCTCCTCCCACACTCTCTCAGGTGTCCACAGTTGTTTTCCATTGCTTTTTCCCTCCACATTTTATTGACTCACAAAATTTATTAACTAACTACTTTCAATATCAAGCTCAGTTGATATATACATATCTATGGATACATGTCTGACTTTAGGCATGAAACTGAGTAGAATGAATATACTAAAAGGTAGCACCTAGCTGATGCCATATAGTTTACTAAGGTAATTAATTATGTATTTTTTACTATATTTTTTAATTTCAAGAAAAGAAGATTTAACTTTAATAAATCAGATAAATGCTAAGGAAATATGCTTAAAACTTAAAGCCAGGAAACAGGTTGGAATTCTGTTAAAATAGTAGGTACATGAACCCATTGGCAGTTTAAGACAATACAAAATTTCTTAAAACTAGAAAACAAAGCCTAGAAGAAAATCAACAATGTTCTAGTCAAAAGTCACAAAATTTTATTGCACCAGTTTATCCTCTGTTGTGATTCAATTTTCCCAATTAAATTTTGGGATATAATATTCAACTCTAGACTTGCCCGCACGATTAAGTTGGCCATTTTCTTAGTTTTTGAAGTCTTATTTCTGTGTGACTGTATTTAATTTCCCTGGTATAGCACTTACTGCACAACTTCTTGGAGATCTGGTCTGGTGTTGGTAAAGTATTTCAGGTTTTGTTTATCTGAAAATGTTCTTGTCTTTTCTTCTCATATGAAGGATAATCTTGCTGGGTATAGTATCCGTGTTTGCAATTGCTTTCCCTTAACACTTTGAATATATTTTCTCATTCTTTCCTCACTCGCATTGTGTCTGATGAGAGATCTGCTGTCAGCCTGACGGAATATCCTTTGTAGGTAAACTTGTCTATATTCTTATGTCATCATAACATCAAACTTCTCAGGTAAACAATGGAAGATCAATATATTTTTGTTGAGTAATTTTTTCTAAAAATTTTATATATTTTATTCATGAGAGTGTGTATGTATATACAGGAGAGAGAGACAGAGCAAGAGAGAGTGAGAGAGGGAGAAAGAGAAGCACCTTTAAGTGGGTCTAATTAAACCATGATCCCTCTTCTCTGATCCTCCAGCTTGTCCGTATCCTGGGCTTGTATACATTCATCTGATGTGTTTTGAAGCTGACCCTGGAAGGGATTCAAACCTGTGTTTAGTTTTACAGCTTTTGAACTACAGTTTAGTTGCCACTGACTTTGCCACCAGTTGTGCCTTGACTGAATAACTACTACCTGAAAAGCTGAAAAGCGCATCCTGCATCAGTGATTGACAATGGGAGAGTTAAGTCCTGCACAGTGACAGAACTTGGGAATTTTGTTTACTCTGTGGATGTAGAGCTAATGTATGAAGTGTTCTCTTTGCCTTCTTTAAAAAAATTATTTATTTACATTCATTCACTGTACATCATTACAGCAAACAAAATGAGATTTTCTATCCAGAATACACTGTATATTGGCTCAGTCAAGCACATTAACCTAGATGTTATCGTCAATAAGTAATTTTCCATATCTCGTTTCCTGTATATTTTGCTTTTTTCCCCATCCTTGATTCCTTATCTCTCACCCTCTGCCATCTCCCACTCTCCTCCCACACTGTCTCTGGTATCTATGGTTGCTTTCTATGCTCCCCCCCCCATTTTATTGCTTCACTAAAGACCTTAATTAGTCTAAATATTTTGAATAGCAAGCACAGCTGGTATATACATATCCATGAACACAAGTGTGACTTTAGGCATAAACCTCAGTGAGTAAAATGAATATACTATAATGTAGCACCTAGCTGGGGCTATATAGCTTACTGCAGTCATCAAATAGGTATTTTTAATGCATTATTTTTTAATTTCAAGAAAAACAGTTTTAGGGTTTTTTTTCCTGAAACATTTTTTTAAACTTAATTTATATTCATTCCTTAAGCATCATCACAGCATACAAAATGTGATCTGGTGTCTACAGTTGTCTTCCATTCTTTTTCCCCCCACATTGTATTGATCATACAATTTCTTAAATAATCTAACTACTTTCAATAGAAAATTCAGCTGGTAATTTCAAGAAAAGCAGTTTTAACTTAAATCAAAGAAATCCTAAGGAACTTTGCTTAAAACTTAAAACCAGGAAACAGGTTAGGATTCTGTTCAAATGGTAGGTACATGAACTAATCGACATCTCAAGACAGGGCACAAATCCTTAAGATCAGAAAACAAAGCCCAGAAGAAAATCAACGATGTTTTAGTCAAAAGTCATAAAATTCTATTTCACCAATTCAGTCTCATGTACTTTATCTTTTGTTGTGGTTCAATCTTCCCGATTAAATTCTGGGATATAATATTCAACTCCAGACTTGGCCCTATGATTAAGTTGGTCATTTTCTTAGTTTTTGAACTCTTATTTCTGTGTGTCTGTATTTAATTTTCCTGGTATAGTTTCCCTTGGAAACTTCTTGGAAATCTGGTCTGGTGCTAGTAAATTCTTTCAGGTTTTGTTTATCTGAGAATGTTCTTGTCTTTTCTTCCCACATGAAGGATAATCTTGCTGGGTAAAGTATTGTTGGTTGAAATTGCTTTTCCCTTAACACTTTGAATATATTTTCTCATCCTTTCTTCACTCTCATTGTTTCTGATGAGAGATCTGCTGTTAGTCTGATGGGATATCCTTTGTAGGTAACTTGATATTTTTCTCTTGCCAGTCTTAGTATCTTATCTTTGTCTGTGATTTTGATCAGTCTGGCTATAATATGTCTTGGAGCATCTTATTGGGTTGATTCTATTTGGGGTCCTTCATATTTCTTGGGACTGGATCTTTGAGTGCCTCTCTAGGTTTGGAAAGTTTTTTTTTTTTTTTGCAAGATTTCATGGAATAGATTATCAATGCCCTCATGAGTCTCTTCATCTTCTGGGATACCAATTATCTGGATGTTTGGACTTTCGATGGTATCTAGTATTTCTTGAATAGTATTCTCATTTTGGGGGGCCATTTTCTCAGTCTTTGTGGTGGATTTTTCTAGGCCAGCAATTTTCTCTTCTACGTCTGAGATTCTATTTTCTGTATGTATGATCAAATCTGCTTTTAATACTTTCAAGGGAGATTTTGACTTCCTGTATTATAGCCTTCATCTCCAACCAGTCCCTTTGATTCTTTTGTAAAGTGTGTAATTCCTCTTTTAGATCTTGCAAGAATTTCCTCACCTCCTGGAACTTGTCAGCTCCTTTCTCCATTCTCTTCTGCAGTTCATTGTCTCTCTTCTCTTCCATCTCTGTTAGCTTTGCCATTATGAATATTCTAAATTCTTTTTCAGACATTTCCATAATTTCCATTGAACTATCTGTGGATGAAGAGGAGTTATTCTTTTCCCTGGGAGGGGAGGTATTTTCTTGCTTTCCCATATTTGTTGTGGCTCTGTGGTGATTTCTAGTCATCTGATGGATGGTGTGTTTCTTCCTAATTCTTGAAGTTCAGCCTGAATGTTCAGGAGCATGCAGAAGGAGGTGATCTGGAATCTCTTTGCCATTCCGTTGTGATCACTTTGTGTAGCAGATTCAGTAGATATTGAGGAATATGTTAACCCTAATAGTATTTGGATGTTTGGCTATAGTTCCCTTAGGTTCGTCTAGAAACAGTAAAAGGAGATGAATAGCGGAGAGATGAGATAAAAGAAAAAGAAAAGGAAACAGAGAGAGAGAGAGAGAGAGAGAGAGAGAGAGAGAGAGAGAGAGAGAGAAAACAACAACAAAGTGAGAAAAAAAAAGAAGGAAACAAAACTAAAAAATTATTATTATTATTTTTAGAAAGCACAAAATAGAAAACCCCACCGCACGAGCGTGCCACACGAAATCACTAGTTCTCAGGAGCCATCAGGAATCTTCTTCTGAAGACCTGTCTCTTGCTTCTCCTGCCTGGATGGGAGGGGGAGAGGGGATTATTAACAAGATAAAGGTGGGGCTGAAAGCAAGAGAATACTTTACCTTAAAAAATTTTCAAAAGGAAAAATTACAAAAAAATGAGAAGACAGAAGCAGAGAGATACAAAGACAGAGACACAGAGGCAGAGATAGAGAGAATGCTAAAGGAACTCCCTTCCACTCAGGTTTGTGGGCTGGAGGCTGAATTATCAGTAGGAAATATTCATTTCTCTTTTTTTCCCTGAAATCACTAGTTCTCAGGAGCCATGAGGCATCTTCTCCTCTTTGCCTTCTTTTTTCTTTTTCTTTAGTGTCTCCCCTCATCCTTGCATTGGTCTATTCAGTCCAGGTATTCCTGGCCAAATAACTGTTGCTGCTTCTTGCGGTCAGTGAAATGGGAGGTGAAGGCTAGAGAAGAAGGGAGATTATTTCTGTATCCAGTTACAGGGATACAGTCAGAAAACACCATCAAGCTGTCTTGAAAAGCTGAAAGTGTTCTCAATATTTATAGGTAAAAGATACAAGCACATGCCAGTCATTCCTTATAACAATCAATCAGAATCAATTGCTCCTGAGTAATTTTTCTTTTTTAAAATTTATTTTTATTAATTTCACATTTTACATAAAGTCCCTGTCATTATGTATACTATTTATAAATTTTTTAAACAGGGAACTTTATATTTTTCTGTCTGTCAAATGTTTCTTCCCTTGTAACTCACACACACCCACCCTCCATTACCCATTCTCCATCATCCACTCTCCCTCCCTACAGTCTTTAGCATCCACACCCAACTTCTCCACTATCATATATTCAGACCTTTCAGCCTCTTCTGTAGAGGCAGACACAGTACAAATTGAGTGGGGATATATTAATACATTGTGTATCTTTCAATTTTTGGTTCACTTTCCTCAACATTAAGTTTTCCCCTGAGAAATTATCCTGACTCCTTCAGATACCCATTCCTGGTTGCATCACACCATTCCTCAAACAGATCTCCCTATGACCCAACCCTTGGTCAGATTGCTCTCATTTGAGGCTTTTCTTAATTTCAAAATGGCTTCAGTCATGCTAAATATCTAAATTGGCCGGCTTCAAAGTATTTTTTCACAGACGTTTTGAAGGTCGTATAAGTACAGTGTAGCAGAGGTCATGTGTTGGTTCCCTGTCACAGCCCCTCCCCAATTCCTTCTGTCAACTTCATTGCAATTCTCAGTGCCTGCATTTATTTCCCTAAGGCTTCTTTTGACTGGAAAATTGCTTTGCCTGCTTTTTTCTTGTTCTTCTCAGGCAAAAGTGTTGGGAAATTAATGACTTCTGTAATCCCTGGAAGTCCTCAACTCTTAACAGATTCAACTACATTGAATCCCATATATCTTTACAGTGTATTACATTTATTTTTACAGCTTGATTACTATGCATATCGGTCAAGACAAAGACATTACCATCCACTGCCGGGGTCTAGCCTCGGGTCTAGCCTCGGTGGGGGTGGGTCGACTCGAGGGAGGCGGCGCAGGTGAACAGAAGACAGAGGCTTTGGTGCCTTTTCATGCACGTCCTATGCCGGACACCCCTCAGAGATCGGTCTCTGAGGAGTGACAACTGTTAGGAATCATTGTGCCTTTTTATTGAAAATGTGATACATGCAAGTAAATGGGTGAGGGGCAGTAAAAAATTTACTCTAAGGAACAGGGTATACAAAGCATGGAAGCAATAATTATAAAACATGCTGTTTGTCTTGTCAGATTAGTTAAAAATCAATCACAGTTTTTAGGATGAGGAAGTCCATTTGTCTGTTGTATCTTCTTCTTGGATCTTGATTACTGAGAAGGGTCTTTTTTTATTAATTTATTTATTTTTGTATATACTTTCAATCATATTGTTTGGCTTACAATGAGACCATTTCGATATGTGAACATTTCTCCCCAGACCCGTTGATCGAAATATCTTCAACAGATAACACCACACCTCCCCATCCCGTCAATGCTCTACCTCTGTATCCCTTCTCCAAATGTCTTTCGTTGGGCCCCACTCCTCCACATACACCTCATCTGACATTCACACCCATCTCTTGTGAGAAGGGTCTTTTGAAGAGGGGGCTTGCAGGATGTTTGATCACTTCAGTCCTGGGCCAGGGCAATAACATTGCTGGTTGCAAAGACCTAGATAGAAATCTTGTCTTGCTAAGTAAAGACACAGTTAATATATGGACTATTCATACATTACAACAATAAAGAGTGAGTTTATGATCTTATATGGGAAAGGAAGATGATCTTGTAGTTCAGGAGACAACACAGGATGTTTTATTAGCAGTTTTTCATAGTCAACAGCGCATAGATGAGAAACTCTTTGTAGTTGAAAACTACCTGTTGCTTTAGATAAGAGCTCCCAGCTAAGGTAATCTTTCTCTGGAGCCCTCAAGTTTGTTTATCCTGTTGTCCCAGCCAGGCCTTTTCCTTTAATAAACCTGCGGGTTTCTGCATTTTATTTGCTGAGTCTGTCAATTAGTGAGTTCTTTTGTTTTATCTCTGAGTCTCTGTTATGTGGTGAGTGTGCTGACTTTGCCTAGCATGAGTTAACTTTGGACTGTAGCTTTAGCAAGGGGTATATACTAGCCTTAAACTAACTTAGTCTACATATACTTCTGATGCTAATTTGATTTATACTAACTTAATTTATATGTTAATTTCGGCTTAAAAACAGACAGGTAGGGGAGTCTTAAACTTCCTGGTCCTCCTGCCAGTCTTAGGGAACCACATTCTTACAAGGTCACTAATTGGCTTTATTGTAATGGTAGGGGGTAATGTTTTACCCTTACAGGGTACCGTAATAACAGTAAAACTCACGGCAGAGAAATTAACTACAGGCCAGAAAAATTACACAAGGAGAGTTAGTAAACTGCTGGCTTTATCTTGCCGTTTCTTCCCAACCCAGGCCATAGGAGACAGCCTCTTTACCAACTTGTGTTGTCTGCATGGCCCCATCAATCCACATCAACATCATCAAATAGCTTTTTTTTTTTTTTTTTTTTGAAGTTGACTCTTAGAAAAGCAATTTATTTTGTCAATATGGTTATGTAGATATGAAAAACATTGTAATGCCCTATTCTAACAATTAAAAGACTGAAAGAACAGTTGCATAAACAATAAAAACTAGTTATTTTCTGCAAAAGAATGTCATCAATTCAGAAGTGAAGACGTTAATATAATTTGTTAAAAATATTTTGAGTGAGACCAGAAAATGGTGTTTTGGTTAAATCACTAAACACTCACATGACCAATTCTGGGGTGGCAATTTGCTTACTCTCTCTCTCTCTCTCATTCTCTCTCTTTTCTTTTTTTTTATTAATTACTTTATTTATTTTTGTATATACTTTCAATCATATTGTTTGGCTTACAATGAGACCATTTTGATATGTGAACCTTTCTCCCCAGACCCGTTGATCGAAATATCTTCAACAGATAACACCACACCTCCCCATCCCGTCAATGCTCTACCTCTGTATCCCTTCTCCAAATGTCTTTCGTTGGGCCCCACTCCTCCACACACACCCCATCTGACACTCACACCCATCTCTTGTGTTTATTCAACTGTTAGTCAATCAGTTTCAGACATAGAATGCAGACAAACGGTATATGTTAAGTGGGGACATACAATGTCTCTCCTTCATAGCCTGGCTTGCCTCACTCAGCAGTACATCTTCCATATTCTTCCACTTTCTGTCAAAAGCCAGGGCTCTGTTGGTTTTTATGGCTGAGTAGTATTCCATAGAGTATATGTGCCACAGTTTTTCAATCCATTCCTCCATACGGGGGCATCTGGGTTGGTTCCATGACTTAGCAATTGTGAATAGTGCCGCAATAAACATCGATGTGCAAGCACTTTTCCAATGAAGGATTCTTCTGTCCTTTGGGTAGATACCGAGGAGTGGGATCTCTGGATCATATGGCAGATCTATCTGTAGATTTTTGAGGAATCTCCAAATTATTCTCCACAGTGGTTGGACCAATCTACATTCCCACCAGCAGTGTAAAAGAGTTCCCCTTTCACCACACCCCCGCCAACACTTATCATTTTTTGTTTTTTTAATATTAGACAATCTGACTGGGGTTAGGTGGTACCTCATTGTTGTTTTTATCTGCATTTCCCTTACGATGAGGGAGGTTGAACATTTTTTCATATGCCTTTTGGCCATTCGTATGTCATCTTTAGAGAGTGTTTTCTTCATCTCCTTCTCCCATCTTTTAATAGGGTTGCTCATCTTTTTTCCAAACACCTTTTTTAGTTCCTTGTGTATTCTGGTTATCAGTCCCTTATCTGATGCAACATTTACAAAAATATTTTCCCATTCTGAGGGCTGTCGATTCACACTAACCACTGTGTCTTTGGCCATGCAGAAACTTCTTAGTCTGATGTAATCCCACTTGTCTATTTTGTGGACGATGGACTCTGCTTTGAGGGTCTTCTTTAGGAAGTCTTTCCCTACACCAATGTCTCCCAGAGTTTCCCCAGCATTCTCCAGGAGCAGCTTTATAGTTTGAGGTCTTAGATTTAGATCCTTGATCCACCTTGACTTGATACTTGTCAAAGGAGAGAGGTAGGGGTTCAGATTCATCTTTCTGCAAGTGGAAGTCCAGTTTCTCCAGCACCACTTGCTGAAGAGGCTTTCATTTTCCCACTGGATTGACTGGTACCCCTTGTCAAAGATCAGTTGACTGTATGTTTGGGCACTTATTTCTGGGGACTCTATTCTGTTCCATTGGTCCACATGTCTGTTTCTGTGCCAATACCTTGCTGTCTTTATTACCACAGCTTTGTAATATATTTTTGGATCGGGGATTGAGATGCCACCCACTCCATTCTTCTTGTGTAGAAGTGCTTTGGCAATACGGGGTCTTTTATGATTCCAGACAAATTTTAAGATTGTCTTTTCTAGATCTGTGAAGAATGTGTCTGGTACTTTGATTGGCATTGCATTAAATAGGTAGATTAATTTGGGTAGAATTGCCATTTTGATTATATTAACTCTTCCAATCCATGAACATGGGATGTCCTTCCATTTTTTTGTGTCATTTTCAATTTCTTTTTTTACCTTCTCGTAGTTTTCCTTGTGGAGGTCTTTAACTTCTTTGGTTAGATTTATTCCTAAATATCTTATACTTTTAGTGGCTATGGTAAACGGAATAAGTTTTTTCAGTTCTATCTCAGTCTGCCTGTTATTCGTATATAGAAATGCTATCGATTTCTGTATATTGATTTTATATCCTGCAACTTTACTGAATTCATGTATTACTTCCAGTAGTTTTTCCATGGAGACCATTGGGTCTTCTATGTATACAATCATGTCATCTGCAAATAGAGAGAGTTTCACCTCTTCTTTTCCTATTCGAATGCCCTTTATTTTTTCCTCTTTTCTGATTGCGTTGGCGAGGACTTCCAGTACTATATTGAAAAGGAGAGGAGAAAGTGGGCATCCTTGTCTTGTTCCTGTGTTTAGTGGGAAAGCTTTCAGCTTTTCTCCATTCAGGATGATGTTCGCTATGGGTTTTTCATAGATGGCTTTTATTGTATTGAGAAATGGCCCTTCTATGCCGATTTTGCTAAGAGTCTTGATCATGAAGGGATGTTGTATCTTATCAAATGCTTTTTCTGCGTCAATCGATATGACCATATGGTTTTTGTCTTTCTTCCTATTAATATGGTGTATTACATTTATGGTTTTGCGTATGTTGAACCAACCTTGCATTCCTGGAATAAAGCCTACCTGATCATGGTGTATGATCTTCTGTATAAGTTGTTGAATACGATTTGCTAGTATCTTGTTGAGAATCTTTGAGTCTATGTTCATCAGAGATATTGGTCTATAGTTTTCCTTCCTTGTCCTGTCTTTATCTGTTTTGAGGATGAGGGTGACAGAGGCTTCATAGAATGAATTAGGGAGAGATTCACCCTTTTGGATCTTTAGAAATAATTTGAGCAGAATGGGAGTTAACTCTTCTTTGAAAGTTTTGTAGAATTCAGAGGTGAATCCATCGGGGCCAGGGCTTTTCTTTGTTGGGAGGTTACTTATTACTGATTCAATCTCCTGGCTTGTTATGGGCCTATTCAGACTTTCTATTTCTTCCTGGCTCATTCTTGGTAGATTATATTTGTCCAGGAATTTGTCCATCTCATCCAGATTATCTTGTTTCTTAGCATATAGATGTTCAAAGTATCCTCTAATGATGTTTTGAATTTCTACTATGTCTGTTGTTATGTTACCAGCCTCATTGCAGATTTGATTCACCTGGTTCCTTTCTCTCTTCTTCTTAATAAGTCTCGCTAGTGGGGTACCAATTTTGTTTATCCTTTCAAAGAACCAGCTTTTGCTTTCACTTACTTTCTGTATAGTACGTTTATTTTCTATTTCATTTATTTCTGCTCGGATCTTTATTATTTCCTATCTCCTGTAATTTTTTGGATTTTTTTGCTGTTGCTTTTCCAATTCTCTAAGGCTTGATGTTAGGTGATCCATTAGCCTTTTCTCTGTCTTCCTCTTATGTGCACTAATTGCTATGAACTTCCCTCTTATGACTGCTTTGGCAGTGTCCCAAAGATTATGGAAACTTGTAACTTCATTGTCATTGGCTTCCATGAATCTTTTGATTTCGGACTTTATTTCTTCGGTAATAGTGGAGTCATTCAGGAGTAGGTTATTTAGTTTCCATGTTTTTAGGTATTTTTGAGGAATTCTCTTGAAATTAAACTCAAGTTTAATTCCATCATGGTCAGAGAAGATGCTGGAAATAGTTTCTATGCTTCTGAATCTGCAGAGGCTTGCTTTGTGTCCTATGATGTGGTCAATCTTCGAGAAAGTTCCATGTCGGGGTGAGAAAAAACTATATCTTGTGGTTTTTGGGTGGAAAGTTCTATAGATGTCTGTTAAGTCCAATTGATTTATGGTATCATTTAGGTCCTTGATCTCTCTACCTATTTTTTGCCTAGATGATCTGTCCAGAGGGGATAATGCGGTGTTGAGATCTCCAACAATTAGTGTGTTGCAGTCTATCTCCCCTTTCAGATCTAACAATCTTTCCTTCACATATTTGGGTGCTCCTGTGTTAGGAGCATAGATATTAATAAGCGTTATATCTTCTCGATCTATAGAGCCTTTTACTATGATATAGTGCCCTTCTTTGTCTCTTCGGACACTTTTTGTTTTAAAGCCTATTTTGTCAGAAATTAGTATCGCAACTCCAGCTCTTTTTTGGTTCCCAACTGCATGGAAAACCTTTTTCCAACCCTTCACTTTCAGTCTATGTATGTCTTTTTCCATGAGGTGGGTTTCTTGTAGGCAACAGATAGAGGGTTTCTGTTTTTTTATCCATTCAGCCAGTCTGTGTCTCTTGATTGGAGAATTTAACCCATTAACATTCAATGTTATTATCGATGTTATAGGGTCTGTACCGACATTTAAGTTAGCCATTGTCTTAGTTGCCTGTTATTTCTTTGTTTCCGGCTGTTGCGTCTTTAGTTTTCCTGGAACAGTACTTTCTTCAGGATTTCTTGAAGAGCTGGTCTGGTGTTGGCAAATTCTTTCAGGTTTTGTTTGTCTGAGAAGATTTTGATCCTTTTTCCCAAATGAAGGATAATCTTGCAGGGTATAATAGTCTTGGCTGAAATTGTTTCTCTCTTAACACTTTCAGTATGTCTTCCCATTCTTTTCTTGCTTGCATTGTTTCTGATGAGAGGTCTGGTGTTAGTCTTATGGGATGGCCTTTGTAAGTTATTTCTCGTTTCTCTCTTGCCAGTTTTAGTATCATGTCTTTTTCTGTGACGTTAGACAGCCTGGCTAAGATGTGCCTTGGGGAAGATCTTCTGGGGTTGATTCTATTTGGGGTCCTTTGTATTTCTTGGGTCCGGATGGTTCGGTGCCTCTCTAGGCTTGGGAAATTTTCTTCCAAGATGTCATGGAATAGATTTTCCATTCCGCTATTAGTTTCTTCACCTTCTGGGATGCCGATTATTCTGATGTTTGGGCGTCTAATAGAGTCTAGTATTTCTCGTATATTATCCTCATGTTTTTTAGTTATTTTCTCGATCTTTTTGTAGTTTTTTTCTAGATCAGAGGTTTTATCTTCTACATCAGAGATTCGATCTTCAGCATGGTCTAATCGGCTCTTAATACTGTCCAGAGAGTTTTTGATTTCTTGTATTATTGACTTTATCTCTAATAGTTCCACCTGATTCTTTCTCAGAGTATCCATTTCTTCTTTCATATCCTGGAAGGACTTCCTAATTTCCTGTAGTTCGTTGTCTCTTTTTTTTTCCAATTCACAGAATTTGGTCACCATGAATGTTCGGAATTCTGTGTCTGTCATTTTGATAACGTCCTCCATATTTACGAGACATGGAGGGGCATTTTCCTTGGTTGGAGACATATTTTCTTGTTTATTCAGACCTGGGGCTCTTTTTCTACCTTTAGCCATTGGAGGATTACTTCCATTTTAAAGACTTCTTGGGAGAACTTTTGTCCCACGAGAAGTAAGAGTCTTTCCTTTTTGATGGGAATAGCTGTTTGTTGAAGTCTCTCTTCTGTTGTTTTTACCAATGAGTTTTCAGGCGGGGAACTCTACAGAAGTGTCTAACAAGCAGAATCTCCTTTTTCAAAGGGGATCAGTACTAGGGAGGATCCCAAAGACACTTACTTACCTAGGAAATCTCAGATATATGATTCTAGACCTGTCTAGTCTGTCTGGCACGGTAAAAAATAAGGAGGAGAGGACAATATGCAGCGAAAGGGAAGACAACACAGAAAAGTAAAGGAAAAGTCGCGCGCCGAACGTTAGCGCGGCGCGAGATTTCGCCAGAGGCTTGCAGGACACGCTATTGCCTGCTGGCAGTCCAGGAAAGTCTGGGGGGAGAAGGAGGGCTAGGTGTTAACAAGGGAATGCGGGGGGGGGGTCAAGAGAAAAGGAAAAAAAAAAAACCCCGCCTCAAGGAGATCCTGGCTAGCTACCTAGAAGGTGGAGTCTGGGGCCTGGGGGTCTGGAAGTGGGGTGGGGGTCAGAGGTGACCCTCCCTCAGTATCCCTTGCTGGCCAGAGGCTTGCAGGACACGCTATTGCCTGCTGGCAGTCCAGGAAAGTCTGGGGGGAGAAAGAGGGCTAGGTGTTAACAAGGGAATGCAGGGGGTGGGGGTCAAGAGAAAAGGAAAAAAAAAAAAAAACCCGCCTCAAGGAGATCCTGGTTACCTACCTAGAAGGTGGAGTCTGGGGCCTGGGGGTCTGGAAGTGGGGTGGGCGTCAGAGGTGACCCTCCCTCAGTATCCCTTGCCGGCCAGAGGCTTGCAAGACACGCTATTGCCTGCTGGCAGTCCAGGAAAGTCTGGGGGGAGAAGGAGGGCTAGGTGTTAACAAGGGAATGCGGGGGGGGGTGAAGAGAAACGGAAAAAAAAAAAAAAAAAAACCCCGCCTCAAGGAGATCCTGGCTATCTACCTAGAAGTTGGAGTCTGGGGCCTGGGGGTCTGGAAGTGGGGTGGGGGTCAGAGGTGACCCTCCCTCAGTATCCCTTGCTGGCCAGAGGCTTGCAGGACACGCTATTGCCTGCTGGCAGTCCAGGAAAGTCTGGGGGGAGAAGGAGGGCTAGGTGTTAACAAGGGAATGCAGGGGGGGGGGTCAAGAGAAAAGGAAAAAAAAAAAAAAAAACACGCCTCAAGGAGATCCTGGCTACCTACCTAGAAGGTGGAGTCTGGGGCCTGGGGGTCTGGAAGTGGGGTGGGGGTCAGAGGTGACCCTCCATCAGTATCCCTTGCTGGCCAGAGGCTTGCAGGACACGCTATTACCTTCTGGCAGTCCAGGAAAGTCTGGGGGGAGAAAGAGGGCTAGGTGTTAACAAGGGAATGCAGGGGGGGGGGGTCAAGAGAAAAGGAAAAAAAAAAAAAAACCCCGCCTCAAGGAGATCCTGGTTACCTACCTAGAAGGTGGAGTCTGGGGCCTGGGGGTCTGGAAGTGGGGTGGGCGTCAGAGGTGACCATCCCTCAGTATCCCTTGCTGGCCAGAGGCTTGCAGGACACGCTATTGCCTGCTGGCAGTCCAGGAAAGTCTGGGGGAAGAAGGAGGGCTAGGTGTTAACAAGGGAATGCAGGGCGTGGGTCAAGAGAAAAGGAAAAAAAAAAAAAAAACCCCGCCTCAAGGAGATCCTGGTTACCTACCTAGAAGGTGGAGTCTGGGGCCTGGGGGTCTGGAAGTGGGGTGGGGGTCAGAGGTGACGCTCCCTCAGTATCCCTTGCTGGCCAGAGGCTTGCAGAACACGCTATTGCCTGCTGGCAGTCCAGGAAAGTCTGGGGGGAGAAGGAGGGCTAGGTGTTAACAAGGGAATGCCGGGGGGGGGGGGTCAAGAGAAAAGGAAAATAAAAAAAAAAACCCGCCTCAAGGAGATCCTGGCTAGCTACCTAGAAGGTGGAGTCTGGGGCCTGGGGGTCTGGAAGTGGGGTGGGGGTCAGAGGTGACCCTCCCTCAGTATCCCTTGCTGGCCAGAGGCTTGCAGGACACGCTATTGCCTGCTGGCAGTCCAGGAAAGTCTGGGGGGAGAAGGAGGGCTAGGTGTTAACAAGGGAATGCAGGGGTGGGGGGTCAGGAGAAAAGGAAAAAAAAAAAAAACCCCGCCTCAAGGAGATCCTGGCTACCTACCTAGAAGGTGGAGTCTGGGGCCTGGGGGTCTGGAAGTGGGGTGGGGGTCAGAGGTGACCCTCCCTCAGTATCCCTTGCTGGCCTGAGGCTTGCAGGACACGCTATTGCCTGCTGGCAGTCCAGGAAAGTCTGGGGGGCGAAGGAGGGCTAGGTGTTAACAAGGGAATGCAGGGGGGGGGGGGGTCAAGAGAAAAAGAAAAAAAAAAAAAACCCCGCCTCAAGGAGATCCTGGCTACCTACCTAGAAGGTGGAGTCTGGGGCCTGGGGGTCTGGAAGTGGGGTGGGGGTTAGAGGTGACCCTCCCTCAGTATCCCTTGCTGGCCAGAGGCTTGCAGGACACGCTATTGCCTGCTGGCAGTCCAGGAAAGTCTGGGGGGAGAAGGAGGGCTAGGTGTTAATAAGGGAATGCGGGGGGGGGGGGGTGGTCAAGGGAAAAAGAAAAAAAAAAAAAAACCCGCCTCAAGGAGATCCTGGCTACCTAATTAGAAGGTGTAGTCTGGGGCCTGGGGGCCTGGAAGTGGGGTGGGTGTCAGTGGTGACCCTCCCTCAGTATCGCTTGCTGGCCAGAGGCTTGCAGGACACGCTATTGCCTGCTGGCAGTCCAGGAAAGTCTGGGGGGAGAAGGAGGGCTAGGTGTTAACAAGGGAATGCGGGGGGGGGGGGGTCAAGAGAAAAGGAAAAAAAAAAAAAAAAAACCCCGCTCAAGGAGACCCTGGCTACCTACCTAGAAGGTGGTGTCTGGGGCCTGGGGGTCTGGAAGTGGGGTTGGGGTCAGAGGTTACCCTCCCTCAGTATCCCTTGCTGGCCAGAGGCTTGCAGGACACGCTATAGCCTGCTGGCAGTCCAGGAAATTCTGGGGGGAGAAGGAGGGCTAGGTGTTAACAAGGGAATGCAGGAGGGGTGGGGTCAAGAGAAAAGGAAAAAAAAAAACAAACCACGCTTCAAGGAGATCCTGGTTACCTACCTAGAAGGTGGAGTCTGGGGCCTGGGGGTCTGGAAGTGGGGTGGGGGTCAGAGGTGACCCTCCCTCAGTATCCCTTGCTGGCCAGAGGCTTGCAGGACACGCTATTGCCTGCTGGCAGTCCAGGAAAGTCTGGGGGGAGAAGGAGGGCTAGGTGTTAACAAGGGAATGCAGGGGGGGGGGGGTCAAGAGAAAAGGAAAAAAAAAAAAAAAAAAAGAAAAAACCCGCCTCAAGGAGATCCTGGTTACCTACCTAGAAGGTGGAGTCTGGGTCCTGGGGGCCTGGAAGTAGGGTGGGGGTCAGAGGTGACCCTCCCTCAGTATCCCTTGCTGGCCAGAGGCTTGCAGGACACGCTATTGCCTGCTGGCAGTCCAGGAAAGTCTGGGGGGAGAAGGAGGGCTAGGTGTTAACAAGGGAATGCGGGGGGGGGGTTAGAGAAAAGAAAAAAAAAAAAAACCCGTCTCAAGGAGATCCTGGCTACCTACCTAGAAGGTGGAGTCTGGGGCCTGGGGGTCTGGAAGTGGGGTGGGGGTCAGAGGTGACCCTCCCTCAGTATCCCTTGCTGGCCAGAGGCTTGCAGGACACGCTATTGCCTGCTGGCAGTCCAGGAAAGTCTGGGGGGAGAAGGAGGGCTAGGTGTTAACAAGGGAATGCAGGGGGGGGGGGTCAAGAGTAAAGGAAAAAAAAAAAAACAAAACCCCGCCTCAAGGAGATCCTGGCTACCTACCTAGAAGGTGGAGTCTGGGGCCTGGGGGTCTGGAAGTGGGGTGGGGGTCAGAGGTGACCCTCCCTCAGTATCCCTTGCTGGCCAGAGGCTTGCAGGACACGCTATTGCCTGCTGGCAGTCCAGGAAAGTCTGGGGGGAGAAGGAGGGCTAGGTGTTAACAAGGGAATGCAGGGGGGGGGGTCAAGAGTAAAGGAAAAAAAAAAAAACAAAACCCCGCCTCAAGGAGATCCTGGCTACCTACCTAGAAGGTGGAGTCTGGGGCCTGGGGGTCTGGAAGTGGGGTGGGGGTCAGAGGTGACCCTCCCTCAGTATCCCTTGCTGGCCAGAGGCTTGCAGGACACGCTATTGCCTGTTGGCAGTCCAGGAAAGTCTGGGGGGAGAAGGAGGGCTAGGTGTTAACAAGGGAATGCAGGGGGGGGGGGGTCAAGAGAAAAGGAAAAAAAAAAACAAAACCCCGCCTCAAGGAGATCCTGGCTACCTACCTAGAAGGTGGAGTCTGGGGCCTGGGGGTCTGGAAGTGGGGTGGGGGTCAGTGGTGACACTCCCTCAGTATCCCTTGCTGGCCAGAGGCTTGCAGGACACGCTATTGCCTGCTGGCAGTCCAGGAAAATCTGGGGGGAGAAGGAGGGCTAGGTGTTAACAAGGGAATGCGGGGGAGGGGGTCAAGAGAAAAGGACCAAAAAAAAAAAAAACCCCGCCTCAAGGAGATCCTGGCTACCTACCTAGAAGGTGGAGTCTGGGGCCTGGGGCTCTGGAAGTGGGGTGGGGGTCAGAGGTGACCCTCCCTCAGTATCCCTTGCTGGCCAGAGGCTTGCAGGACACGCTATTGCCTGCTGGCAGTCCAGGAAAGTCTGGGGGGAGAAGGGGGGCTAGGTGTTAACAAGGGAATGCAGGGGGTGGGTCAAGAGAAAAGGAAAAAAAAAAAAAAAAAACCCCGCCTCAAGGAGATCCTGGCTACCTACCTAGAAGGTGGAGTCTGGGTCCTGGGGGTCTGGAAGTGGGGTGGGGGTCAGAGGTTACCCTCCCTCAGTATCCCTTGCTGGCCAGAGGCTTGGAGAACACGCTGTTGCCTGCTGGCAGTCCAGGAAAGTCTGGGGGGCGAAGGAGGGCTAGGTTTTAACAGGGGAATGCAGGGGGGGGTGGTCAAGAGAAAAGGAAAAAAAAAAAAAAAACCCCGCCTCAAGGAGATCCTGGCTACCTACCTAGAAGTTGGAGTCTGGGGCCTGGGGGTCTGGAAGTGGGGTGGGGGTCAGAGGTGACCCTCCCTCAGTATCCCTTGCTGGCCAGAGGCTTGCAGGACACGCTATTGCCTGTTGGCAGTCCAGGAAAGTCTGGGGGGAGAAGGAGGGCTAGGTGTTAACAAGGGAATGCGGGGGTGGGGGTCAAGAGCAAAGGAAAAAAAAAAAAAAAACCCCGCCTCAAGGAGATCCTGGCTACCTATCTAGAAGGTGGAGTCTGGGGCCTGGGGGTCTGGAAGTCGGATGGGGGTCGGAGGTGACCCTCTCTCAGTATCCCTTGCTGGCCAGAGGCTTGCAGGACACGCTATTGCCTGCTGGCAGTCCAGGAAAGTCTGGGGGGAGAGGAGGGCTAGGTGTTAACAAGGGAATGCGGGGGGGGGGGGGGCGGGGGGGGTCAAGAGAAATGGAAAAAAAAAAAAAAAAAAACCCCGGCTCAAGGAGATCCTGTCTACCTACCTAGAAGGTGGAGTCTGGGGCCTGGGGGTCTGGAAGTGGGATGGGGGTCAGAGGTGACCCTCCCTCAGTATCCCTTGCTGGCCAGAGGCTTGCAGGACACGCTATTGCCTGCTGGCAGTCTAGGAAATTCTGGGGGGAGAAGGAGGGCTAGGTGTTTCTTTTTTTTTATTTTATTTTATTTTTTTTTATTTATTTATTTTTGTATATACTTTCAATCATATTGTTTGTCTTACAATGAGACCATTTTGATATGTGAACATTTCTCCCCAGACCCGTTGATCGAAATAGCTTTAGCAGATAACACCACACCTCCCCATCCCGTCAATGCTCTACCTCTGTATCCCTTCTCTAAATGTCTTTCGTTGGGCCCCACTCCTCCACATACACCTCATCTGACATTCACACCCATCTCTTGTGTTTGTTCAACTGTTAGTCAATCAGTTTCAGACATAGAAAGCAGACAAACGGTATATGTTAAGTGGGGACATACAATGTCTCTCCTTCATAATCTGGCTTGCCTCACTCAGCAGTACATCTTCCATATTCTTCCACTTTCTGTCAAAAGCCAGGGCTCTGTTGGTTTTTATGGCTGAGTAGTATTCCATAGAGTATATGTGCCACAGTTTTTCAATCCATTCCTCCATACGGGGGCATCTGGGTTGGTTCCATGACTTAGCAATTGTGAATAGTGCCGCAATAAACATCGATGTGCAAGCACTTTTCCAATGAAGGATTCTTCTGTCCTTTGGGTAGATACCGAGGAGTGGGATCTCTGGATCATATGGCAGATCTATCTGTAGATTTTTGAGGAATCTCCAAATTATTCTCCACAGTGGTTGGACCAATCTACATTCCCACCAGCAGTGTAAAAGAGTTCCCCTTTCACCACACCCCCGCCAACACTTATCATTTTTTGTTTTTTTAATATTAGACAATCTGACTGGGGTTAGGTGGTACCTCATTGTTGTTTTTATCTGCATTTCCCTTACGATGAGGGAGGTTGAACATTTTTTCATATGCCTTTTGGCCATTCGTATGTCATCTTTAGAGAGTGTTTTCTTCATCTCCTTCTCCCATCTTTTAATAGGGTTGCTCATCTTTTTTCCAAACACCTTTTTTAGTTCCTTATGTATTCTGGTTATCAGTCCCTTATCTGATGCAACATTTACAAAAATATTTTCCCATTCTGAGGGCTGTCGATTCACACTAACTACTGTGTCTTTGGCCATGCAGAAACTTCTTAGTCTGATGTAATCCCACTTGTCTATTTTGTGGACGATGGACTCTGCTTTGAGGGTCTTCTTTAGGAAGTCTTTCCCTACACCAATGTCTCCCAGAGTTTCCCCAGCATTCTCCAGGAGCAGCTTTATAGTTTGAGGTCTTAGATTTAGATCCTTGATCCACCTTGACTTGATTCTTGTCAAAGGAGAGAGGTAGGGGTTCAGATTCATCTTTCTGCAAGTGGAAGTCCAGTTTCTCCAGCACCACTTGCTGAAGAGGCTTTCATTTTCCCACTGGATTGACTGGTACCCCTTGTCAAAGATCAGTTGACTGTATGTTTGGGCACTTATTTCTGGGGACTCTATTCTGTTCCATTGGTCCACATGTCTGTTTCTGTGCCAATACCACGCTGTCTTTATTACCACAGCTTTGTAATACATTTTTGGATCGGGGATTGAGATGCCACCCACTCCATTCTTCTTGTGTAGAAGTGCTTTGGCAATACGGGGTCTTTTATGATTCCAGACAAATTTTAAGATTGTCTTTTCTAGATCTGTGAAGAATGTGTCTGGTACTTTGATTGGCATTGCATTAAATAGGTAGATTAATTTGGGTAGAATTGCCATTTTGATTATATTAACTCTTCCAATCCATGAACATGGGATGTCCTTCCATTTTTTCGTGTCATTTTCAATTTCTTTTTTTTACCTTCTCATAGTTTTCCTTGTGGAGGTCTTTAACTTCTTTGGTTAGATTTATTCCTAAATATCTTATACTTTTAGTGGCTATGGTAAACGGAATAAGTTTTTTCAGTTCTATCTCAGTCTGCCTGTTATTCGTATACAGAAATGCTATCGATTTCTGTATATTGATTTTATATCCTGCAACTTTACTGTAATCATGTATTACTTCCAGTAGTTTTTCCATGGAGACCATTGGGTCTTCTATGTATACAATCATGTCATCTGCAAATAGAGAGAGTTTCACCTCTTCTTTTCCTATTCAAATGCCCTTTATTTTTTCCTCTTTTCTGATTGCGTTGGCGAGGACTTCCAGAACTATGTTGAAAAGGAGAGGAGAAAGTGGGCATCCTTGTCTTGTTCCTGTGTTTAGTGGGAAAGCTTTCAGCTTTTCTCCATTCAGGATGATGTTCGCTATGGGTTTTTCATAGATGGCTTTTATTGTATTGAGAAATGGCCCTTCTATGCCGATTTTGCTAAGAGTCTTGATCATGAAGGGATGTTGTATCTTATCAAATGCTTTTTCTGCGTCAATCGATATGACCATATGGTTTTTGTCTTTCTTCCTATTAATATGGTGTATTATGTTTATGGTTTTGCGTATGTTGAACCAACCTTGCATTCCTGGAATAAAGCCTACCTGATCATGGTGTATGATCTTCTGTATAAGTTGTTGAATACGATTTGCTAGTATCTTGTTGAGAATCTTTGAGTCTATGTTCATCAGAGATATTGGTCTATAGTTTTCCTTCCTTGTCCTGTCCTTATCTGTTTTGAGGATGAGGGTGACAGAGGCTTCATAGAATGAATTAGGGAGAGATTCACCCTTTTGGATCTTTAGAAATAATTTGAGCAGAATGGGAGTTAACTCTTCTTTGAAAGTTTTTTAGAATTCAGAGGTGAATCCATCGGGGCCAGGGCTTTTCTTTGTTGGGAGGTTACTTATTACTGATTCAATTTCCTGGCTTGTTATGGGCCTATTTAGACTCTCTATTTCTTCCTGGCTCATTCTTGGTAGATTATATTTGTCCAGGAATTTGTCCATCTCATCCAGATTATCTTGTTTCTTAGCGTATAGATGTTCAAAGTATCCTCTAATGATGTTTTGAATTTCTACTATGTCTGTTGTTATGTTACCAGCCTCATTGCAGATTTGATTCACCTGGTTCCTTTCTCTCTTCTTCTTAATAAGTCTCGCTAGTGGGGTATCAATTTTGTTTATCCTTTCAAAGAACCAGCTTTTGCTTTCACTTACTTTCTGTATAGTACGTTTATTTTCTATTTCATTTATTTCTGCTCGGATCTTTATTATTTCCTTTCTCCTGTAATTTTTTGGATTTTTTTGCTGTTGCTTTTCCAATTCTCTAAGGCTTGATGTTAGGTGATCCATTAGCCTTTTCTCTGTCTTCCTCTTATGTGCACTAATTGCTATGAACTTCCCTCTTATGACTGCTTTGGCAGTGTCCCAAAGATTATGGAAACTTGTATCTTCATTGTCATTGGCTTCCATGAATCTTTTGATTTCGGACTTTATTTCTTCGGTAATAGTGGAGTCATTCAGGAGTAGGTTATTTAGTTTCCATGTTTTTAGGTATTTTTGAGGATTTCTCTTGAAATTAAACTCGAGTTTGATTCCATCATGGTCAGAGAAGATGCTGGAAATAGTTTCTATGCCTCTGAATCTGCAGAGGCTTGCTTTGTGTCCTATGATATGGTCAATCTTCGAGAAAGTTCCATGTCGGGGTGAGAAAAAACTATATCTTGTGGTTTTTGGGTGGAAAGTTCTATAGATGTCTGTTAAGTCCAATTGATTTATGGTATCATTTAGATCCTTGATCTCTCTACCTATTTTTTGCCTAGATGATCTGTCCAGAGGGGATAATGCGGTGTTGAGATCTCCAACAATTAGTGTGTTGCAGTCTATCTCCCCTTTCAGATCTAACAATCTTTCCTTCACATATTTGGGTGCTCCTGTGTTAGGAGCATAGATATTAATAAGCGTTATATCTTCTCGATCTATAGAACCTTTTACTATGATGTAGTGCCCTTCTTTGTCTCTTCGGACACTTTTTGTTTTAAAGCCTATTTTGTCAGAAATTAGTATCGCAACTCCAGCTCTTTTTTGGTTCCCAACTGCATGGAAAACCTTTTTCCAACCCTTCACTTTCAGTCTATGTATGTCTTTTTCCATGAGGTGGGTTTCTTGTAGGCAACAGATAGAGGGTTTCTGTTTTTTTATCCATTCAGCCAGTCTGTGTCTCTTGATTGGAGAATTTAACCCATTAACATTCAATGTTATTATCGATGTTACAGGATCTGTACCGACATTTAAGTTAGCCATTGTCTTAGTTGCCTGTTATTTCTTTGTTTCTGGCTGTTGCGTCTTTAGTTTTCCTGGAACAGTACTTTCTTCAGGATTTCTTGAAGAGCTGGTCTGGTGTTGGCAAATTCTTTCAGGTTTTGTTTGTCTGAGAAGATTTTAATCTTTTTTTCCCAAATGAAGGATAATCTTGCAGGGTATAATAGTCTTGGCTGAAATTGTTTCTCTCTTAACACTTTCAGTATGTCTTCCCATTCTTTTCTTGCTTGCATTGTTTCTGATGAGAGGTCTGGTGTTAGTCTTATGGGATGGCCTTTGTAAGTTACTTCTCGTTTCTCTCTTGCCAGTTTTAGTATCATGTCTTTTTCTGTGACGTTAGACAGCCTGGCTAAGATGTGCCTTGGGGAAGATCTTCTGGGGTTGATTCTATTTGGGGTCCTTTGTATTTCTTGGGTCCGGATGGTTCGGTGCCTCTCTAGGCTTGGGAAATTTTCTTCCAAGATGTCATGGAATAGATTTTCCATTCCGCTATTAGTTTCTTCACCTTCTGGGATGCCGATTATTCTGATGTTTGGGCGTCTAATAGAGTCTAGTATTTTTTTTCCTCAGTTTTTTAGTTTTTTCTCGATCTTTTTGTAGTTTTTTTCTAGATCAGAGGTTTTATCTTCTACATCAGAGATTCGATCTTCAGCATGGTGTAATCGGCTCTTAATACTTTCCAGAGAGTTTTTGATTTCTTGTATTATAGACTTTATCTCTAATAGTTCCACCTGATTCTTTCTCAGAGTATCCATTTCTTCTTTCATATCCTGGAAGGACTTCCTAATTTCCTGTAGTTCGTTGTCTCTTTTTTTTTCCAATTCACAGAATTTGGTCACCATGAATTTTCGAAATTCTGTGTCTGTCATTTTGGTAACGTCCTCCATATTTACGAGACATGGAGGGGCATTTTCCTTGGTTGGAGACATATTTTCTTGTTTATTCAGACCTGGGGCTCTTTTTCTACTTTTAGCCATTGGAAGATTACTTCCCTTTTAAAGACCTCTTGGGAGAACTTTTGTCCCACGAGAAGTAAGAGTCTTTCCTTTTTGATGGGAATAGCTGTTTGTTGAAGTCTCTCTTCTGTTGTTTTTACCAATGTGTTTTCAGGAGTGGAACTCTACAGAAGGGTCTAACAAGCAGTATCTCCTTTTTCAAAAGGGATCAGTACTAGGGAGGATCCCAGAGACACTTACCTTCCTAGGAAATTTCAGATATATGATTCTGGACCTGTCTAGTCTGTCTGGCACATTAAAAAATAAGAAGGAGAGGACAATATGCAACTAAAGGAAAGACAACACAGAAAAATAAAGAAAAAGTCGCGCGCCGCGTGATTTCGCCAGAGGCTTGCAGGAGACGCTATTGCCTGCTGGCAGTCCAGGAAGGTCTGGGGGGAGAAGGAGGGCTAGGTGTTAAAAAGAGAATGCAGGGGGGTCAAGGGAAAAGAAAAGAGAAAAAAAAAAAAACCCGCCTTAAGGCGATCCTGGCTACCTACCTAGAAGGTGGAGTCTGGGGCCTGGGGGTCTGGAAGTGAGGTGGGGGTCAGAGGTGACCCTCCCTCAGTGTCCCTTGCCGGCCAGAGGCTTGCAGGAGCGCCTATTGCCTTCTGGCAGTCCCGGATGGTCTGGGGGCAGAAGGAGAGCTAGGTGTTAACAAGGGAATGCAGGGGTTTCAAGAGAGAAAAAAAACCGCCTCAAGGAAATCCTGGCTACCTACCTAGAAGGTGGAGTCTGGGGCCTGGGGGTCTGGAAGTGAGGTGGGGGTCAGAGGTGACCCTCCCTCAGTGTCCCTTGCCGGCCAGAGGCTTGCAGGAGCGCCTATTGCCTTCTGGCAGTCCCGGATGGTCTGGGGGCAGAAGGAGAGCTAGGTGTTAACAAGGGAATGCAGGGGTTTCAAGAGAGAAAAAAAACCGCCTCAAGGAAATCCTGGCTACCTACCTAGAAGGTGGAGTCTGGGGCCTGGGGGTCTGGAAGTGAGGTGGGGGTCAGAGGTGACCCTCCCTCAGTGTCCCTTGCCGGCCAGAGGCTTGCAGGAGCGCCTATTGCCTTCTGGCAGTCCCGGATGGTCTGGGGGCAGAAGGAGAGCTAGGTGTTAACAAGGGAATGCAGGGGTTTCAAGAGAGAAAAAAAACCGCCTCAAGGAAATCCTGGCTACCTACCTAGAAGGTGGAGTCTGGGGCCTGGGGGTCTGGAAGTGGGGTGGGGGTCAGAGTTGACCCTCCCTCAGTATCCCTTGCGGGCCAGAGGCTTGCAGGTCACGCTATTGCCTGCTGGCAGTCCAGGAAAGTCTGGGGGGAGAAGGAGGGCTAGGTGTTAACAAGGGAATGCAGGGGGGGGTCAAGAGAAAAGGAAAAAAAAAAAAAAACCCCGCCTCAAGGAAATCCTGGCTACCTACCTTGAAGGTGGAGTCTGGGGCCTGGGGGTCTGGAAGTGGGGTGGGGGTCAGAGGTGACCCTCCCTCAGTATCCCTTGCTGGCCAGAGGCTTGCAGGACACGCTATTGCCTGCTGGCAGTCCAGGAAAGTCCGGGGGGAGAAGGAGGGCTAGGTGTTAACAAGGGAATGCGGGGGGGGGGGGGTCAAGAGAAAAGGAAAAAAAAAAAAAAAAACCCCGCCTCAAGGAGATCCTGTCTACCTACCTAGAAGGTGGAGTCTGGGGCCTGGGGGTCTGGAAGTGGGGTGGGGGTCAGAGGTGACCCTCCCTAAGTATCCCTTGCTGGCCAGAGGCTTGCAGGACACGCTATTGCCTGCTGGCAGTCCAGGAAAGTCTGGGGGGAGAAGGAGGGCTAGGTGTTAACAAGGGAATGCAGGGGGGGGGGGTCAAGAGAAAAGGAAAAAAAAAAAAAAACCCCGCCTCAAGGAGATCCTGGCTACCTACCTAGAAGGTGGAGTCTGGGGCCTGGGGTTCTGGAAGTGGGGTGTGGGTCAGAGGTGACCGTCCCTCAGTATCCCTTGCTGGCCAGAGGCTTGCAGGACACGCTATTGCCTGCTGGCAGTCCAGGAAAGTCTGGGGGGAGAAGGAGGGCTAGGTGTTAACAAGGGAATGCAGGGGGGGGGGGGTCAAGAGAAAAGGAAAAAAAAAAAATACCCCGCCTCAAGGAAATCCTGGCTACCTACCTAGAAGGTGGAGTCTGGGGCCTGGGGGTCTGGAAGTGGGGTGGGGGTCAGAGGTGACCCTCCCTCAGTATCCCTTGCTGGCCAGAGGCTTGCAGGACACGCTATTGCCTGCTGGCAGTCCAGGAAAGTCCGGGGGGAGAAGGAGGGCTAGGTGTTAACAAGGGAATGCGGGGGGGGGGGGGGGCTCAAGAGAAAAGGAAAAAAAAAAAAAAAACCCCGCCTCAAGGAGATCCTGGCTACCTACCTAGAAGGTGGAGTCTGGGGCCTGGGGGTCTGGAAGTGGGGTGGGGGTCAGAGGTGACCCTCCCTAAGTATCCCTTGCTGGCCAGAGGCTTGCAGGACACGCTATTGCCTGCTGGCAGTCCAGGAAAATCTGGGGGGAGAAGGAGGGCTAGGTGTTAACAAGGGAATGCAGGGGGGGGGGTCAAGAGAAAAGGAAAAAAAAAAAAAAAACCCAGCCTCAAGGAGATCCTGGCTACCTACCTAGAAGGTGGAGTCTGGGCCTGGGGTTCTGGAAGTGGGGTGTGGGTCAGAGGTGACCGTCCCTCAGTATCCCTTGCTGGCCAGAGGCTTGCAGGACACGCTATTGCCTGCTGGCAGTCCAGGAAAGTCTGGGGGGAGAAGGAGGGCTAGGTGTTAACAAGGGAATGCAGGGGGGGGGGTCAAGAGAAAAGGAAAAAAAAAAAAAAAAAACCCCGCCTCAAGGAGATCCTGGCTACCTATCTAGAAGGTGGAGTCTGGGGCCTGGGGGTCTGGAAGTGGGGTGGGGGTCAGAGGTGACCCTCCCTCAGTATCCCTTGCTGGCCAGAGGCTTGCAGGACACGCTATTGCCTGCTGGCAGTCCAGGAAAGTCTGGGGGGAGAAGGAGGGCTAGGTGTTAACAAGGGAATGAAGGGGGGGGAGGTCAAGAGAAAAGGAAAAAAAAAAAAAACCCCGCCTCAAGGAGATCCTGTGTTCGTACCTAGAAGGTGGAGTCTGGGGCCTGGGGGTCTGGAAGTGGGGTGGGGGTCAGAGGTGACCCTCCCTCAGTATCCCTTGCTGGCCAGAGGCTTGCAGGACACGCTATTGCCTGCTGGCAGTCCAGGAAAGTCTGGGGGGAGAAGGAGGGCTAGGTGTTAACAAGGGAATGCAGGGGGGGGGGTCAAGAGAAAAGGAAAAAAAAAAAAAAAGCCCGCCTCAAGGAGATCCTGGCTACCTACCTAGAAGGTGGAGTCTGGGGCCTGGGGGTCTGGAAGTGGGGTGGGGGTCAGAGTTGACCCTCCCTCAGTATCCCTTGCTGGCCAGAGGCTTGCAGGACACGCTATTGCCTGCTGGCAGTCCAGGAAAGTCTGGGGGGAGAAGGAGGGCTAGGTGTTAACAAGAGAATGCGGGGGGGGGGGGGTCAAGAGAAAAGGAAAAAAAAAAAAAAAACCCCGCCTCAAGGAGATCCTGGCTACCTACCTCGAAGGTGGAGTCTGGGGCCTGGGGGTCTGGAAGTGGGGTGGGGGTCAGAGGTGACCCTCCCTCAGTGTCCCTTGCTGGCCAGAGGCTTGCAGGACACGCTATTGCCTGCTGGCAGTCCAGGAAAGTCGGGGGGGAGAAGGAGGGCTAGGTGTTAACAAGGGAATGCGGGGGGGGGGGGGGGCGGAGGTCAAGAGTAAAGGAAAAAAAAAAAAAAAACCCCGCCTCAAGGAGATCCTGGCTACCTACCTAGAAGGTGGAGTCTGGGGCCTGGGGGTCTGGAAGTGGGGTGGGGGTCAGAGGTGACCCTCCCTCAGTATCCCTTGCTGGCCAGAGGCTTGCAGGACACGCTATTGCCTGCTGGCAGTCCAGGAAAGTCTAGGGGGAGAACGAGGGCTAGGTGTTAACAAGGGAATGCAGGGGGGCGGGGTCAAGAGAAAAGGAAAAAAAAAAATAAAACCCCGCCTCTAGGAGATCCTGGCTACCTACGTAGAAGGTGGAGTCTGGGGCCTGGGGGTCTGGAAGTGGGGTGGGGGTCAGAGGTTACCCTCCCTCAGTATCCCTTGCTGGCCAGAGGCTTGCAGGACACGCTATTGCCTGCTGGCAGTCCAGGAAAGTCTGGGGGGAGAAGGAGGGCTAGGTGTTAACAAGGGAATGCAGGGGGGGGGGGTCAAGAGAAAAGGAAAAAAAAAAAAAAAAACCCCGCCTCAAGGAGATGCTGGCTACCTACCTAGAAGTTAGAGTCTGGGGCCTGGGGGTCTGGAAGTGGGGTGGGGGTCAGAGGTGACCCTCCCTCAGTATCCCTTGCGGGCCAGAGGCTTGCAGGTCACGCTATTGCCTGCTGGCAGTCCAGGAAAGTCTGGGGGGAGAAGGAGGGCTAGGTGTTAACAAGGGAATGCAGGGGGGGGGGTCAAGAGAAAAGGAAAAAAAAAAAAAAAACCCGCCTCAAGGAGATCCTGGCTACCTACCTAGAAGGTGGAGTCTGGGGCCTGGGGGGTCTGGAAGTGGGGTGGGGTTCAGAGGTGACCCTCCCTCAGTATCCCTTGCTAGCCAGAGGTTCGGAGGACACGCTATTGCCTGCTGGCAGTCCAGGAAAGTCTGGGGGGAGATGGAGGGCTAGGTGTTAACAAGGGAATGCAGGGGGGGGGGGTCAATAGAAAAGGAAAAAATAAAAAAAAACCCCGCCTCAAGGAGATCCTGGCTACCTACCTAGAAGGTGGAGTCTGGGGCCTGGGGGTCTGGAAGTGGGGTGGGGGTCAGAGGTGACCCTCCCTCAGTATCCCTTGCTGGCCAGAGGCTTGCAGGACACGCTATGGCCTGCTGGCATTCCAGGAAATTCTGGGGGGAGAAGGAGGGCTAGGTGTTAACAAGGGAATGCATGGGGGGGGGGTCAAGAGAAAAGGAAAAAAAAAAAAAAAAAAACCCCGCCTCAAGGAGATCCTGGCTACCTACGTAGAAGGTGGAGTCTGGGGCCTGGGGGTCTGGAAGTGTGGTGGGGGTCAGAGGTGACCCTCCCTCAGTATCCCTTGCTGGCCAGAGGCTTGCAGGACACGCTATTGCCTGCTGGCAGTCCAGGAAAGTCTGGGGGGAGAAGGAGGGCTAGGTGTTAACAAGGGAATGCGGGGCGGGGGGGGTCAAGAGAAAAGGAAAAAAAAAAAAAAACCCCGCCTCAAGGAGATCCTGGCTACCTACCTAGAAGGTGGATTCTGGGGCCTGGGGGTCTGGAAGTGGGGTGGGGGTCAGAGGTGACACTCCCTCAGTATCCCTTGCTGGCCAGAGGCTTGCAGGACACGCTATTGCCTGCTGGCAGTCCAGGAAAGTCTGGGGGAAGAAGGAGGGCTAGGTGTTAACAAGGGAATGCAGGGGTGGGGGGGTCAAGAGAAAAGGAAAAAAAAAAAAAATAACCCCGCCTCAAGGAGATCCTGGCTACCTACCTAGAAGTTGGAGTCTGGGGCCTGGGGGTCTGGAAGTGGGGTGGGGGTCAGAGGTGACCCTCCCTCAGTATCCCTTGCTGGCCAGAGGCTTGCAGGACACGCTATTGCCTGCTGGCAGTCCAGGAAAGTCTGGGGGGAGAAGGAGGGCTAGGTGTTAACAAGGGAATGCAGGGGGGGGGGGTCAAGAGAAAAGGAAAAAAAAAAAAAAACCCCGCCTCAAGGAGATCCTGGCTACCTACCTAGAAGGTGGAGTCTGGGGCCTGGGGGTCTGGAAGTGGGGTGGGGGTGAGAGGTGACCTTCCCTCAGTATCCCTTGCTGGCCAGAGGCTTGCAGGACACGCTATTGCCTGCTGGCAGTCCAGGAAAGTCTGGGGGGAGAAGGAGGGCTAGGTGTTAACAAGGGAATGCGGGGGGGGGGGGTCAAGAAAAAAGGACAAAAAAAAAAAAAAATCCCGCCTCAAGGAGATCCTGGCTACCTACCTAGAAGGTGGAGTCTGGGGCCTGGGGGTCTGGAAGTGGGGTGGGGGTCAGAGGTGACCCTCCCTCAGTATCCCTTGCTGGCCAGAGGCTTGCAGGACACGCTATTGCCTGCTGGCAGTCCAGGAAATTCTAGAAGGTGGAGTCTGGGGCCTGGGGGTCTGGAAGTGGGTTGGGGGTCAGAGGTGACCCTCCCTCAGTATCCCTTGCTGGCCAGAGGCTTGCAGGACACGCTATTGCCTGCTGGCAGTCCAGGAAATTCTACAAGGTGGAGTCTGGGGCCTGGGGGTCTGGAAGTGGGGTGGGGGTCAGAGGTGACCCTCCCTCAGTATCCCTTGCTGGCCAGAGGCTTGCAGGACACGCTATTGCCTGCTGGCAGTCCAGGAAAGTCTACAAGGTGGAGTCTGGGGCCTGGGGGTCTGGAAGTGGGTTGGGCGTCAGAGGTGACCCTCCCTCAGTATCCCTTGCTGGCCAGAGGCTTGCAGGACACGCTATTGCCTGCTGGCAGTCCAGGAAAGTCTAGAAGGTGGAGTCTGGGGCCTGGGGGTCTGGAAGTGGGGTGGGGGTCAGAGGTGACCCTCCCTCAGTATCCCTTGCTGGCCAGAGGGTTGCAGGACACGCTATTGCCTGCTGGTAGTCCAGGAAATTCTAGAAGGTGGAGTCTGTGGCCTCATCAAATAGCTTTTCATAATTTAAAAATATTATTATTATTTATTCTCATTATTTTTTAAAACAATTCAATCACTAAATAACATTTGGATTGTAAAGAGAATTTACCCAACATGAAATTCTTCTCAGACCAGTCCAGTTGAGAATACTATATGTGTTATTATTAACAGGTAATAAACCATTTCTCTGTCCCACTAATGTCATGCTTCTCTATTTGTTCTCTCACTATCTTTTTCTTTCTATACTCTCCCCTTCTCCCCCACCATTCCACACTGTCTTCAACATCCATAAATATTTTCACTGCTTTTATGTCCTCCAATATTTTGATCTCTACCATAAAATGCAGATAGTCAGTGTAGATTAAGATTTATGTATGTATCATACATGAAGTTTAAGGGTATACATAAAATGCTTCTCTTTCATAGGGTGGCTTGCTTTGCTTAGCAGTAAATCTTCCATATTTTCCACTTTACATGTTCCTGAGTGAGTGATCTGGTACTTAAAATTCTACTTCAGAACATTGGGTTTCTCACTTCACTATTATGTGAGGGCTATTTGATGTAAAGAATGGTCAGATTACTCATGTTTATCAAGAAATTTAGAAGCTTTCTTTTTAAATCTTTCTTTCATATCCTGGCTTGCTTCACTCATCAATAGATCTTCCATATTCTATCACTTTCTATCAAATGCTAGGGTCTTGTTTTTTTTATGACTAAATAGAGTATATGTGTCACACTTTTTCAATGTATTCATCAGTTCATGGGTATTTGGGTTGGTTCCATGTCTTAGTGATCATGAATAATGCTGTAATAAACATTGATGTGCAAGTGCTTTTCCAACTGAGCATTCTCCTGTCCTTTGGATAGATACCCAGAAGTGAGATTGCTGGATCAAATTGTAGTTCTATTGTAGATCTTTGAGGAGCCTCCATATTGTTTTCCACAGTGGATGAACCAGTTTACATTCCCACCAACATTGTAGGAGAGTTCTCCTTTCACCACATCCTTGCCAACACTTATCACTTTTTGTATTTTTAATCTTCACCATTCTGACAGGGGTTAAGCGGTATCTCATTGTGGTTTTAATCTACATCTCCCTTATGAGGAGGGATGTTGAGGATTTCTTCATATGCTTTCTTGGCTATTCATATGTCTTCTTTAGAGAGATTTTTGTCTAGCTCTTTTTTCATCTTTTAATTGGGTTAATCATTTTTTGTTGTTGCTGTTTTGGTAAGCTGCTTGATTTCTCTGTATATTCTGGCTATCAGTCGCTTGTCTGGTGCATATTTTACAAAAATATTCTACCATTCTGAGGGTTGTTGATCCAAACTAATCACTGTGTTCTTTGCTGTGCAGAAACTTCTTAATCTGACATAGTCCCACTTGTTAGAGATTATTGCCTGTGCTTTGGGAGTCTTATTTAAAAAGTCTTTGCCTACCCCAATGTCTCCCGGAGTTTCCCCAGTATTTTTCACCAGTAGTTTTATTGTTTGAGGTCTTAGGTTCAGATCTTTGACCCATTTTGAGTTGATTTTTGTTAATGGTGAAAGATAAGGGTTCAGTTTTATTTATCTGCAGGTGGATACGGAGTTTTTCTAACACCATTTATTAAAGAGTTTCTCCTTTTCCCACTGGATTGACTGGTATCCTTTGCCAAAATTCAGTTGGCTGTAAGCTTTGGGGTTTACTTGTGGGATCTCTATTCTATTTCATTGGTCCACCTGTCTCTTTTTGTGACAATACCATGCTGTTTGATTATTACAGCTTTACAGTATATTTTGGAGTCAGGAAGTGATATGCCACCCACTCCACTCTTGTGCAGGATTGCTTTGGCAATACAAGGTCTTTTATGATTTCAGACAAATTCTATGATTGTCTTTTCTAGATCTGTGAAGAATGTCTCTGGTATTTTGAATAGAATTGCATTAAATATGTAGATTAATTTGTATAGAATTGTCATTTTGATTACATTAATTCTTCCAATTCTGGGACATGGGATGTCCTTCTACTTTTTTTATGTCCTTTTCAATATCTTTTTAAAGATCTTCATAGTTTCCTTTGTAAAGGTCTTTGACTTCCTTAGTTGGGTTTATCCCTAGGTATCTTACACATTTTGTGGCTATGGTAAAAGAGATTCCTTTTTTTCAGTTCTATCTTGATCAACTTGTTGTTTGTATATAGAAATGCTATAGAGTTTTGGATGTTGATTTTTGTATCCTGCCACTTTACTGTATTCATTTATTACTTCGGGAAGTTTTTTCATGGAAACCTTTGGGTCTTCTAGATATACCATCATGTCACTTGTGAATAATGATATTTTTAACTCTTCTTTGCATATTTGAATGCCTTTTATTTTATTCCATTTCCTGACTGTGTTGGTTAAGACTTCAAGCACTATATTGAAAAGAAGTGGAGAAAGTGTGCAACCTTGTTTAGTATCAGTTCTTAGTGGAAAAGCTTTTAGCTTTTTCCTATTCAGTATAATGCTAGCTATAGGTTTTTCATTTATGGCTTTTATTGTGTTGCAAAATGACCCTTGTATATCCATCTTTCTGAGAATCTTAATTATGAAATGATGTTGCATTTTATCGAATGCTTTCTCTGCATCAATTGAAATGATGAGATGATTTTTATCTTTTTTTCTGTTAATATGGTGTATTATATTTATGGTCTTTTGTATGTTGACCCACCCTTGCATCCCTGGAATGAAGCCTACCTGGTCATGATGAATAACTTTTTTTATATATTGTTGGATATGATTTGCAAATATCTTGTTGAGAATTTTGGCATCTATTTTCATCAGAGATATTGGTCTGTCGTTTTCCTTTTTTGTCCTGCCCTCATCCGTTTTGGGGATGAGGATGATGGAGGCTTCATAAAATGAATTTGGAAGGATTCCTTCTTTTTGGATTTTTAGAAATAATTTGAGTAGGATAGGGGCTAACTTTTCCTTAAAAGTTTTGTAGAATTCAGAAGTGAAGTCATCTGGACCTGGGATTTTCTTTTCTGAGAGGTTATTTATTACTGATTCAATTTCATGGCTTGTGGTATATTCAGATTTTCTATGTCTTCCTGTTTCAATCTTGGTATATTATATGCATCCTGGAATTTGTCCATCTCCTCCATGATCTCTTATTTGTTGGCATATAGTCACTCATAGTATCCTCTAATGATGTTTTGTATTTCCATTGAATCTGTTGTAATGTTCCTGTTTCATCATGTATTTGACTAATCTTGCTTCTTTCTTTTTTCTTCTTTATCAGTCTAGCTAATAGTGTTTCAATCTTAATCTTTTCAAACAGTCAGCTTTGCTTTCATTTATTTTCTGTAAAGTTTGTTTATTTTCTTTCCTTTATTTCTGCTCTAACTTTATGATTTCTTTTCACCTGGCATTTTTGTTGTTGTTTTTCCAATTCCCTGAGGCATGATGTAAGGGTGTCTATTTGCCACCTTTCCTTCTTTTTCTTATGTGCATTAATTGTTATGAATTTTCCTCTTATGACTGCTTTTGTCATGTCCTATAGATTATGGAAACTCATGCACTCATTATAATTTGTCTCCATAAATTTTTTTGATTACAGACTTAATTTCTTCAATAGTTAAGAAGTCATTCAGAAGTACATTGTTTAGTTTCCATGTTTGTGTATTTTCTATGATGTTTCCTGAAATTAAATTGGGTTTCCTTCCATCATGGTCAGAGAAGATGCTGGATATAGTTTCTAAGACTTTGAATCACTAAGGGCTTAATTTATGTCCTATCATATGGTCAGTCTTTGAGACTGTTCTATGCTGGGGTGAGAAAAATGTATATTTTGTGATCTTAATGGCAAGTTCTATATATGTCTGTCAAGCCCATTCAATTTATAGTGTCATTTAGTCCTATATCTCTGTTTATTTTTTGTCTAGAAGATCTGTCTAAAGGAGATAATGGGGTGTTAAGATCTCCAACAATTATACTGTTGCATCCTCTCTCTCCTTTTATCTCCAGCAGTCTTTCCTTTACGTACTTAGGTGCTCCTGAGTTGGGCGCATAGATATTTATAAACGCTATGTCTTCTTGATGAATTAGCCCATTTACTATTATATAATGCTCTTCTTTGTCTCTCCTTACAGTCTTTGTCTTGAAGCCTTTTTTTGACTGAAGTCAGTATGACAACTCCAGCCCTTTTAAAATTTTCATTTGCATGGAATATCTTTTTCCAGCCCTTCACTTTTACTTTATGTATGTCTTTATCCAAACATTTTTTTGTAGGCAACAGATAGAGGGTTTCATTTTTTAATCCATTCGGCCAGTCTGTGTCTCTTAATTGGATAATTTAATCCATTAACATTCACTGTTATTGTCGAGATTTCCAGACCTGTTCTTATCATTAAGTGAGTCATTTTCTTGGTTGTTTTTTGTTCTCTTATGTCTGTCTGTCTGACTTTTTAGTTTTCCTGGTATAGCACTCCCTTTCAGAACCTCTTGAAGAGCTGGTCTGGAGTTGGCAAATTCTTTTTTTTTTTTTTTCTTTATCCAAGAATTAAAAAGATTTTTTTTCCCATATGAAGGATAGTCTTGCCAGGTGTAATATTCTTTGTTGAAATTGTTTTTCATTTAATACTTCAACTATATTTCCCCATTCTTTTTTTGCCTTCATTGTTTTTGATGAGAGTCTGATATTAGCTTGATAGGATAACCTTTGTAAACAACTTGACATTACCCTCTTGCCAATTTTAGTATCTTGTCTTTGTCTGTGTGTTTGGCCAATATGGTTATGATGTGCCTTGGAGAGGATCTTCTTGGGTTGATTCTATTTTAGCTCTTATGTATTTCTTGGGTCTGGATATTTGAATGCCTCTCTAGGTTTGCAAGTTTTCTTTTAATATTTCATGGAATAAATTTTCCTTTATTTATTAATTAATTTATTAATTTTTCATTTCATTTTCTTTTATACATTCAATCACATTATTATTTGTCTTACAAAATGAGGGATAAATTTTCAATGCCTTAATATTTTCTCCCTCTTCTGGGATACCAGTTATCAGATGTTGGGGTGCTTGCTGGTATCTAGTATTTCTTGCATATCATTCTCATTTTTCTTGGTTGTTTTCTGTCTTTTTGATACTTTTTTCTAGGTTTGAGGTTTTATCTGCATGATCTAATTTACTTTTAATAATTTTGAGGGAGGTTTTAAAATCCTGTATCACATTCTTCATCCCTAACAATTTTATTTGATTCTTTTTTATGGTGTCTATTTCTTCTTTTAAACTGTGAAAAGACTCCCTCATGTCCTGGAGCTCACTGTTTCTCTTCTCTTGCATATCAATTAGTTTGGTCACTACAAATATTCTAAATTGCTCATCCAATATTTCTTACACTTCCTTTATGTTGTCTGAGGGTTATGCAGAATTAATATTTTCCCTTGGGGGAGAGATATTTTGTTGGTTGCTCATATTTCTTGTGCCTCTGCGATTGTTTCTAGTCAGCTGGTGATCTACACATTCCTTCTTAAATTATTCAAGGTATCTCTGAGTGTTCAAAGTTGTGCAGGAGTAGAAAATTGACATTTTTCTTCTGTTCTGCCTTTCTGTTGCTTACCAGCACCCTGGGCTATTGTCATTGGATCTGGGTGACCCAAAGTCCTCTCAGTTTCGAAAGAACAGGTGCACCTCAAACTCAGTTGCTGAGCTTCACCTCAGAAGCAAAGAAAATATCGCAAGGCAAGCAAATTGTGCTATTCAAAACACCAAAGCCCTGAAAGTTTAAAGGCGAGTGGGGGAGGGGATGAACCATGGGTCCCTGCAGTTAGACCCTGCAGCCTGGCATCCCACAAGGCCATTTGCTTGAACCAGAATCCAGATTGGGTGGGGAGGGGCACAAGTTTGTCTTAATGTTCCAAGACACAAACCTGAAGTCTAAAGGTGAGTGAGGGAAGGGATGAGACATGAGTCCTGGCCATTAGGCCCTGCAGCCATAGGCAGCCTGGCATCTGGCAAGACCATTCGCTTGTTCAATAACTTTTCAAAGTGACATACAGGTTATCTGGCTCTTAAGTCCAAGATTTTAATCATTTACTTTGCTATAATGCCTTTACTTAATTTTAAGGAAAGTCAACATGTATGAACATAACCATAAAAATGAATCCATTTCAGAGTAGAAAGTTTATTTGCTTTGTCAAATAATTCCCCTCTGCATGTACTTATTTTTAAAAATTTGTTATGTTTTAAAGTTTAGTTTATTTGTAAGAGATAGACAGCATATGTGCATTGTGTATGTGAGAAAGAGAGATAGAGAGACAGAGATAGAGAAAGAGAGAGAGAGAGAGGGAGGTACCTTTGACAGGGTGTTTGCATGCTGTGGTACTCTTCCCTGGGCCGCCCAGCTTGTCAGGGTCTGCGGAATGTGTGCATGTACCCAGCATATTTTAAGTAAACTGGTTGAAGAATCGAACCCACAGTCAACCACATGGCTTTCAGCATTGCAGCTCAGTATGTTACTGCTTGTACTACTAACACTGGCTTCAAGTATGTATTTAAACTCTACAACTAAGCTACAGTTTATGACTTCTATTCACCCAAAATTCATTTGTACAAAGCATAAGTACTTAAATATTGTTTTTTCTGAAAGTCTATTCCTGACTTTTTTATGGTACATTTCTTTTTTTCTTTTTAGTTTGCTATAGGGCCTGTGTTTGTGTGTGTGTGTGTGTGTGTGTGAGAGAGAGAGAGAGAGAGAGAGAGAGAGAGAGAGAGAGAGAGAGAGAGAGAGAGAGAGATCACCTCCAGGGGACAGCTATGCAGGCAATCCCTTCTCCTTCATTCTTCTCTCAGAACTCTTGGCATGCATATATACCTGGCATGTTTTCATTTTCTTTCTTTTTTCTTTTTTTAAGTCCTTTCTACAACAAATTTTATTAGCAATCTCAAACATTTTTCCCCAAAGGTATGGCTCCCATTTTGGGCACTCTTGATTGTTAGGATTAATTCTTAATTTTTTTCCTGTTTGTAAAGGAAAATGTCACTCTCACACACCCTATAGATACTTCCGCTAAGGAAATTTCTAGTGTCACTCCATACATTTACTATTTCAAGTTTTATAATATAATTTTTCTTATTCATCAATTATATAAGTTTGATAGTTTATTTAATTTTTTGCTTTTCTTTTTAAAATTTAAAATTTATTTATTTACATTAATTTACTGGACATCTACAATATGCAAAATAAGATTTTCCATTCAGAATACACTGTATATTGGCTCAATCAAGGATAGTACCATACATGTTACCATCAACAAATAATTTTCCATTGCTTGTTTACCCTCTGCCCTTTCCCACATTCCTCTCACACTGTTTATGTTATCTACAGTTGCTTTACATGCTTTTTTAAATATCTTATTGATTCACAAAACATCTTAACTAAATATTTTCAATAACAAGTGCAGCTGATATATACATACCCATGAATGCAAGTCTGAGTTTAGGCATAAATCTCAGTGAGTAGAATGAACACTCTATAAAGTAGCACCTGGCTGGGGCCATATAACTTACTACAGTCATTAAATAGGTAACTTTTAATGCATTTTTTAATTTCAAGAAAACAGTTTTAGTTTCGATAGATCAAAATAAAAAAAAATGTTAAGAGAGATTTGCTTAGACTTAAAGCTAGGAAAAAGGTTAGGGTTCAGTTCAAACAGTAGGTAGATGAACATATCTACAGTTCAAGAGAAGACCAAACTCCTGAAATCATGAAAAGAAAGCATAGAAGAAAACCATTAATGTTTTTGTCAAAAATCATAAAATTTGATTTCACCAGTTCAGTCTCATGTAATTAATATCACTTTCTGTTGAATCTGCAGTGTTACTATGGTCCTATCTTTCTGTTTAAATTCTGGAAATTAACATTCAACATTATTATTGATCTTTCCAGACTTGTCTCTACCATTAGCCTGGACATTATTTTGGTTGTTTCTTGTATCCTTCTGTGTGTCCAACTTTTGTTTTCCTGGTATAGCAGTCCCTTCAGCACTTCTTGGAGAGCTGGTCTGGTGTTGGTAAATTCTTTCAGGTTTTGTTTATCTGAAGATGTTTTTATCTTTTCTTCCCATATGAGGGATAATCTTGCTGGGTATAATATCCTTAGATAAAATTGTTTTTCACTTAACACATTGAATATATTTTCCCATTCTTTCCTTGCTTGCATTGTTTCTGAAGAGAGTTCCAATAGCCTAATGGTATATCCTTTGAAAGTAACTTGTCGTTTCTCTCTTGCCAATTTTAGTATCTTGTCTTTGTGGTTTTGGTCAATCTGCCTAAGATGTGTTTTGGAGAGCTTCTTGAGTTGATTCTATATGGGGTCCTTTGTATTTCTTGGGTCTGGATATTTGAATGTTTCTCTAGGTTTGGAAAGTTTTATTCCAGATTTCATGGAAGAGATTATCAATGTCCTTATTAGTTTCCTCACCTTTTGGGATATTGATTATTCTGATGTTTGAGCATTTAATGGTATCTAGTATTATATATTATTCTCATTTTTTTCCAGCCTTTTTGGCAATTTTTTCTAGGTCAGAGGTTCTGTCTTCTGCATCTGAGATTCAATCTTCTGTATGATCTAATCTGCTTTTTTCTTTTTTTTTGAGAGGTTTTTGCTATAGGGCGTGTATGCTCACCAGAAAGACAGAAAGAGAGAGACAGAAAGTGAGAAATCACCCCCCCCCCCCAGGGGGGATGGCCATGCCATAATCCCTTCTCCATTCTCTCGGGATCTTGGGCATGCACGCATGTGTGCCTGGTGTGAGTTTAAGCCATTGGATCTAGGACTCGGACCACGGTCAACTACATGGGAGTCTAGCGACATAGCCATTATGCCAACTGCTGGTCCCCTAATCTGCTTTTAATACTTTCGAGGGAGGTTTTGATTTCCTGTATTACAGCCTTCATCTCTAACAATTCCATTTGATTCTTTTTTATGATGTGTATTTCCTCTTTCAGATCATGTAAGAACTTCCTCAATTCCTAGAACTTGTTGTCTCTTTTCTCCTGCATCTTCTGGAGTTCGTTATCTCTCTTCTCTTGCATCTCTGTTAACTTTGTCACTATGAATATTTTAAATTCTTTATCTGACATTTCCATGAGTTCCTATGTATTGTCTGTGGGGGATGAAGAGTTACTCTTTTCCCTTGGGGGAGAGATATTTTCTTGGTTTCTCATATTTTTTGTGCCTCTGAGGTGGTTTCTGTTCATCTGATGGATTATACTTTTTTCCCTTGTTATTTTGGCATTAAATATGAACATTCAGAAGTGTTCAGGAGAAAGTGATCTGCAGTCTCTCTGCAGTATGGTTTTTCTATCTTTGTACAGTAGATTCCATGGTAATTGATATTACTGTGACCCTAAAGTATTCAAATATTTAGCTACTGTGTACCTAGACCTGTCTTGAAACTCAGTGTATGGAGGCTGAGCAGAAAAATGAGAAAGATAAAAGAAAAGGGAAAAAGAAAAAAAAACAAAGAGAAAAAACAAGACAAAGACAATAAAAGAAAAAGAAAAAGGAGAGAGAGAAAAAAATGCCAAACATGAAAAATTGCAGAGCATGGAGTTTAAACTCAAATATAGATGGTTTAGGATTAGTTTGCCCTATGTAGGAAGGGGAAAAGGTGAGGATTAGCAAGATAAAAGAGAGAACTAAGAAGTTTAAGAATTATAATAAAGAAAAGAAACTAGTTAAAGAGTGAGAGATGGAGAGAGAGACAGAGAGAATACAGAGGGTGCTCTACCTCGCTGGTTGTTTGGGTCAGAAGGGTGAAGTCCTGGCAGAAAATCTTCAGTTGTCCTAGTTCCTGAAAGGGGCTGCTCAGAGCTCAAATGTGGATGGCTCGATTGGTCTGTCTTGGCTGGATATTAGGGTTAGGAAAAAAACTATAGACCAATGTCTCTGATGGATATAGACACAAAATTTCTCATTAAGATAGTAGCAAATTGGGACCAGCTGTTGGCATAATGGCTGTGTTGCTGGACTCCCATGTAGTCGACTGCAGTTCGAGTCCCTGACCCAGTGGCTTAAATTCACACCAGGTGCATGTGCGAGCGTGCCCAAGATCCTGAGAGGAGGGACCAGCAGTTAGCGTAATGACTATGTCGCTGGACTCCCATGTAGCCGACCGCGGTTTGCGTCCTGAACTTGGTGGCTTAAAACTCACACTGGGCGCGTGTTCGTGTGTGCCGAAGATCCTGAGAGGAGAATGGAGGAGAAGGGATTGTGGCATGGCCATCTCCCTGGCGGGTGATTTCTCGCTTTCTGTCTATCTTTCTCTCTCTGTCTGGCGAGCGCACGCACCCTATGGCAAAAACCTCTCCCAAAAAAAAAAAAAAAAAAAAAAAAAGAAAAAAGATCCTGAGAGGAGAATGGAGGAGAAGGGATTGCGGTGTGGATATCTCCCCCGGGGGGTGATTTCTCGCTTTCTGTCTCTCTCTGTCGAGTGCACGCGCCTTATAGCAAAAACCTCTCAAAAAAACCCAAACCAAACAAACAAAAAAAACCCCATGAGGTAACACAAAATCCCAGTCAGACTGGCAAAGATTAAAAAAATAGAAAATGATTAGAGCTGGTGGGGTGTGGTGAAAGGAGAACTCTCCTAACCTCTGCTGGTCCCAAAACCTCTAAAAAAAATGAAGAAAGGAATTTTTTATTAACTTGAAAACAAACACTGATGGTTGTAGTAAACAGTATAATGAAAGATAGAGGTGTTTGTCTAGTGTATTTAGCAAAAAAAAAACCTCTCCAAAAAAAAAAAGATAATAGCAAATTATATCCAACAACATATAAAAAAGATTATACATCACGACTAGGTAGGCTTTATTCCAGGATGCAAAGTTGGTTCAACATATGTAAAACATTAAATGTAATATACCATATTAACAGAAAGAAAAATAAAACCATATGATCATATCAATTGATGCAGAAAAAGCATTTGATAAGATACAAGATCCTTTCATGATCAAGACTCAGCAAAATTGGAGTAGAAGGGCCATTTCTCAACACAATAAAAGCTATCTATGAAAAACCCATTGCTAACATCATCCTGAATGGGGAAAAGCTGAAAACCCTTCAGCTTAAAACTGGTACAAAACAAGGATGCCCACTTTCTCCACTCCCCTTCAGTATAGTACTGCAAGTCCTTGCCAATGTAATCAGAAAAGGGAATAAAATAAAAGGCATTCAAATAGGAAAAGAAGAGGTGAAACTATCTCTATTTTCAGATGACATGATTGTATACATAAAAGACCCAACGATATTGATGAAAAAAATTCCTGGAAAAGAACAGCCCTTCTTCAAGAACCGGCTCCATGGCTCCTGCGATCTAGCCATATTGGGGGGAAACGGAGGAATGAAGAGATCCCACTAATAATTCAGCCTCCAGTATAGACAACTCGCGTGGTAGGAAGACGCAGGCCTCCTCTCTCTGTATCTGTCTTTGTCTCTCTCTATCTCTGTCTCTGTCTCTGACTCCTCTCTCTTTTGTTTTCTTTTTTTTTTAATTTTTTCTTTTTAGAATTTTGTTTAAGGTGAGGCATCTTTCTGGGCCTGTTGGCCCCGCCTAGCCCTTTATCTTGTTAATAATTCCCTCTCCCACTCCCCACCCAGGAGAGGCGGAGGGAACAGAACAGCCCTTCTTCAAGAACCAGCTCCATGGCTCCTGCGATCTGGACATGTCGTGTGGCATGCAAGCGCGCCGCGCGGTTTTCTAATTTTTGTTTTTTTTTTGAAATTTTTTAAATATTAATTTTCCTTTTTTTAGTTTTATTTGAAAGTTTTTCTCTTCATTTTTTCACTTTTTCTTTGTTTGTTGTCCATTTTTGTTTTTACTGTTGTTGCTTTTGTTTCTCTCTCTCTGTTTCCTTTTCTACACAGTCCTCGACCCTCAGATTGAACTTCCAAGTTTGGGACGAAATCGACCATCCACAAGATGACTAGAAATCGTTGCAGGACCACAAGAAATATGGGGATGCAGGAAAATACCTCTCCTCCAAGGGAAAAGGATAACTCCTCTTCATACACACACAGTTCAATGGAAGTCATGGAAATGTCTGATAAAGAATTCAGAACATTCATAATGGCAAAGCTTACAGAGATGGAAGAGAAGAGAGACAAGGAACTACTGAAGAGGAAGGAGAAAGGAGTTGAAGAGTTCCAGGAGGTGAGGAAATTCATGCAAGATCTAAAAGAGGAATTTCACACTTTACAAAAGAATCAGATGGAACTGTTAGAGATGAAGGCTATAATACAAGAAGTCAAAATTTCCCTTGAAAGTATTAAAAGCAGACTAGATCATACAGAAAATAGAATCTCAGATGTAGAAGAGAAAATGGCTGGCCTAGAAAAATCCACCACGAAGACTGAGAAAATGGCCCAAAAATTTGAGAATAATATACGAGAAATAGTAGATACAATTAAACGTCCGAACATCCAGATAACAGGCATCCCAGAAGGCGAAGAAACTCATAAGGGCATTGATAATCTATTCCATGAAATCCTGCAAGAAAACTTTCCAAACCTGGAGAGGCACTCAAAGATTCAGTCCCAAGAAATACAGAGGACCCCAAATAGAATCAACCCAAGAAGATCTTCTCTAAGACACATTATAGCCAGATTGACCAAAACTACAGAGAAAGACAAGATACTAAGACTGGCAAGAGAAAAAAGGCAAGTTACCTACAAAGGATATCCCATCAGACTAATGGCAGATCTCTCATTGGAAACAATGCGAGCAAGGAGAGAATGGGAAAATATATTCAAAGTGTTAAGGAAAAAGCAATTTCAACCGAGAATTCTGTACCCAGCAAGATTATCGTTCATTTGGGAAGAAAAGACACGAACATTCCTAGATAAACAAGACCTGAAAGAGTTTACCAGCACCAGACCAGATCTCCAAGAAGTTCTTAAGGGAGTGCTATGTCAGTAAAATGAAATGCAGACACACAGAAATAAGAGTTCAGAAACTAAGAAAATGGGCAACTTAATTGTAGGGACAAAGTCTGGAGTTGAGTATTATATCCCAGAGCTCAATCTGGAAAATCGAACCTCAACAGAAACAGAAGAAAATTAAGTACATGAGACTGAACTGATGAAACAGCATTCTATGACTTGTCTAAAATATTGCTGCTTTTCTTCTAAGCTTTGTTGTCCGGTTTTAAGGATTTTTGTCCTGTCTTGAGCTGTCAATGGATTCATGTACCTAATATTTGAACAGAATACTAATCTTGAAACCTTAAGTTTCAAGGAAATATCCTTACCAGTTCAAAACTGCTTTTCTTGAAACCATCAGCTGAACTTGCTATTGTAAATAGTTAGATTACTTATGATATTGTGTGATCAATGAAATGTCGGGGGAAAAGGAATTGAAGATAACTGTAGACAGCAGAGATAGTGTAATAAGAGAGTGGAATAGGGCAGAGGGTCAGACATGGGGTAAAAAAAATATATACATGAAAGTAGAAATGGAATATTATAGATGATAACATGCATGATTAAGCCGCTATCCAGTTGATTAAGCCACTATCCAGTTTATTATAGATGGGAAACCACATTTTGTATGTTGTGATGCTGCTCAGGGAATGAATGTAAATTAATAGAAAAAAAATTTTTCAGAAAAAAAGGGCATTAAAAATACCTATCTGATGACTGCAGTAAGCTATATAGCCTTAGGTAGGTGCTACTTTATAGTATGTTCATTCTACTCACTGAGGTTTATGCCTAAAGTCAGACTTGTGTTCATGGATATGTATATTTCAGCTGTGCTTGCTATTGAAAATATTTAGATTTATTAAGATATTTAGTTAAACAATAAAATAGGGGAGGCAGAGAAAGCAACAATAGATACCAGACACAATGTGGGAGGTGGGTGGAGATGGCAGAGGGTGAGATAGGGAATCAAGGATGGGAAAAAAGGCAAAATATACAGAAAACAAGAAATGGAAAATTATGTGTTGACAATAACACACATCTTGATGTGCTTGATTGAGCCAATATACAGTGTACTGTGAATGGAAAAATCTCATTTCGTATGCCATAATGATGTACAGTGAATGAATGTAAATAAATAAATTAAAAAAAACCCAAAAAACAAAGAACTGAAAAAAAAATTCCTGGAAGTAATAAATGAATACAGTAAAGTTGTAGGATACAAAATCAACATACAGAATTCTATAGCATTTCTATATATGAACAGCAGGCAGACTGAGATAGAACTGAAAAAAGTAATTCCATTTACCATAGCCACAAAATGTATAATATACCTAGGAATACATCTAACCTAAGAAGTTAAAGACCTCTACAAGGAAAACTATGAGAAGCTAAAAAAAGAAATTGAAAATGACACAAGAAAGTGGGAGGACAGTCCATGTTCCTAGATTGGAAGAATTAATATAATCAAAATAGTAATTCTACCCAAATTAATCTACATATTTAACGCAATTCCAATCAAAGTGCCAGAGACAGTCCTCACAGATCTAGAAAAGACAATCATACAGTTTGTCTGGAATCATAAATGACCTTGTATTGTCAAAGCAATCCTGCCCCAAAAGAGTAGAGTGAGTGGCATCTCACTCCCTGATCCTGAAAATATACTACAAAACTGTGATAATCAAAACAGCATGATATTGGCACCAAAACAGACAGGTGGACCAATGGAACAGAATAGAGACCCCAGAAATTAACTCCCAAACATACAGCCAACTGATTTTTGATAAAAGACACCAGCCAGTCCAGTGGAAAAAGGAAAACCTCTTTAGCAAGTGGTGCTGGAAAAAACTGGAAATCCACCTGCAGAAAGATGAATCTAAACCCCCACATCTCACCACTGACACAAATCAACTCAAAGTGGATTAAAGATCTAAACCTAAGACCTCAAACTGTAAAATTACTGCTGGAAAACACTGGGGAAAGTCTCAGAGACATTGGGGTAGGCAAGATTTCTTAAATAAGACTCCCAAAGCACAGTCAATAATCTCCAAAATAGGTGAGATTACATCAGATAAAGAAGTTTCTGCACTGTCATAAAAGTATTAAAAATTGTAATGGACACTAGAGACAAAGTGGAAAGAGAGCATGAGAGGGGAAGAGCATAGGAAATTTGGTGGGGGGAATGGAGAGGTAAGACACTTGAGGGACACAGATAAGGTTATATTCTGTTGATATATATTCTCAACTGGCCTGGATTGAGGTGTATATCATGCTGGGTAAAGTCTCTTCACAATCTAAATGATGTATAGTGATTTAATGTATGAATAATAACAAAAATACATAAATTAAAAAAGATAAACCCCAAGCAACCAGGAAAAAAAAAGTTTCTGCACCATCAAGGACACAGTAATCAGTGTGAATCAACAGCCCTCAGAATGGGAAAATATTTTTGTAAACTATGCGTCAGATAAGGGACTGATAACCAGAATACTCAGGGAACTCAAGAAGCTGTCCCTAAAAAAAGATGATCAATCCTATTTGAAGATGGGAGAAAGAGTTGGAAAAACCATTGTCTAAGGAAGATATATGAACAGCCAAATGGCATATGAAAAAATGCTCAACATCCTTCATTATAAGAAAGATGCAGATCAAAACCATGATGAGATATCACCTAATCCCAGGCAGAATGACCAAAAAAAGAGTAAAAATGATAAGTGCTGCAGGGAGTGTGGTGAAAGGGGAGATATCCTACACTGCTGGTGGGAATGTAAATTGGTCCAGCCACAGTGGAGAACAATATGGAAATTTCTCAAAGATCTACAAATAGAACTACCATATGATCCAGCAATTCCACTCCTTGGTATATACCCAAAGGACAGAAGAATCCTTAGTTGAAAAAGTACTTGCATTTCAATTTTTATTGCGGCATTATTCACAATTGCTAAGACATGGAAACAACCCAAATACCCATGAACAGATGAATAGATTTAAAAGTGTGGCACATATACTCTATGGAATACTACTCAGCCTGAAAAACAAGAAGACCCTGACTTTTAACAGAAAGTGTATGAATATGGAAGATTTACTGCTGAGTGAAGCAAGCCAGGCTATGAATGAGAGACATTGTATATCTCCACTTAATATATACCTACTGTCTGTACTCTATAGTTGAAACTGAATGACAAAAGGATATAGAGACATAGAAAATGGTTATAAATACCAGATACAGCATGGGAAGAGAGTGGGTGAAGTAGGAGAGTCTGAGGAAGGACATAAGGAGAAAAATAGAGAGGCAAGGCATTTATAGGACAAAGAAATGGGTTAATATCTGTTGAAGATAATGCATTTAGTATTCTCAACTGGATTGGTGAGAAATGTATACATGCTGGAATATTCACTTTGTAAGCTAAGTGACACGTGTAATTGAATGCATAAAAGAAATTGAAATAAAAAATTAAAAAATTGAAAAAACCATGTAAACACTAAATGTGTATGAACTTTGTAAATCAATTATTCCTAAACAAAGCTAAAAATTGATAAATAAATAAATAAATAAATAAATAAATAAATACAACAAAGAATTAGACTGATTTTGAAACAAGAAAAGAGAAGACAGGCATTAAAAATTTGGTTTGATGGAACCAGCAGTTAGCATAATGGCTATGTTGCTGAACTCTCATGTAATCGACTGCGGTTCGAGTTCCGGACCCGGTGGTTAAAACTCATGCCGGGTGCGTGTGCGTGTGTGCCCAAGATCCCAAGAGGAGAATGGTGGAGAAGGGATTACGGTGTGGTCATCCCCCCGGGGGGCTATTTCTCGCTTCCTGTCTCTCTGTCTCTCTCGGTCTTTCTGACAAGTGCATGCACCCTATAGCAAAAACCTCTTAAAAAAAAAATGGCTTGAACAGAAATAGTAGAGCAGGAATCAATGAAATAGAAAATCAATACATGGGCCAGTAGGTGGCATAGTGGTTAAAGTGCTTAACTCCTGTGTAGGTGACTGTGGTTCAAATTTGAAACTTAAGCTGGGCTTGTGTGCATGCATGCCCCAAATCCTGAGAGAATGAGGAGAAGGGATTGCGGGATGGCCATCATGGCCAAGTGAGCCATTTCCTGAGAGAATGAGGAGAAGGGATTGCGGGATGGCCATCATGGCCAAGTGAGCCATTTCCTGAGAGAATGAGGAGAAGGGATTGCGGGATGGCCATCATGGCCAAGTGAGCCATTTCCTGAGAGAATGAGGAGAAGGGATTGCGGGATGGCCATCATGGCCAAGTGAGCCATTTCCTGAGAGAATGAGGAGAAGGGATTGCGGGATGGCCATCATGGCCAAGTGAGCGATTTCTCTCTTTCTGTGCCTCTGTCTTTCTCTCTGTCTTTCTAGTGAGGGCACCCACTCTATGGCAAAACATCTCTCCCCTCCCCGCAAAAAAAAAAAAAAAAAAAAAAAAAAAAAAGAAAAAGAAAAGCAATACAAAACTGTTAGGTTTCTTTTAAAGATCAGTAAACTTGATAAGACTCTAAGCAGAATAACTTAGGAAAAAATGATAGAGGGCAGTCCAACTGGTGGTGTAAGGGTTAAGACAGCTGGGTCCCTCATGCCTGGCTGCGCAGCTTGAGTCGCAGATCCAGTGAATTAATAAATACACGGGGCATGTATGTGTGCATGCCAAAAAAAACAGAAAGGATGGAGGGATGGAAAAGAGGTTGCACTGTGACCATTCCCCTCAGGGAATGCTTCTTATTTTCCCTCTATTGCTTCCTGTGTGTCTCTCTGTGGTGAGTACATATGCCCTCTGGCAAATATAAAAAAAAAAAGACAGAGAGAGGACACAAATTACTAATATTATACATCAAAGAGAGAACATCACTGAATCCCATGGACATTAAAAGGATAATAAAGGAACACTAGAAAAATTATATGCCCAGAAATTTGATAATCTCAATGAATGAATCAGATCCTTGAAAGATACAATCTGCCAAAATCCACACAAGAAGAAATAGGTAGTTTGTGTGCATATATAAGTACATGTATATATATATGTAGAAGAAATTGAATCAATGGCTATTTCTGAAACAGAGCATGGTGGGCCCTGATGGGTTCACTAGTGAATTCTAACATTTAAGGAAGAAATTATACCAATTCTCTTCACTATCTTTCAGAAGATAGAAGCAAAGGGAATACTTCTACCTCATTTTATGAGGCCAGCATTCCCCTAAGACTGAAACCAGACAAAGGTATTGTAAGGGAAAAAAACTATGAACCAATATCCCTCATGGACATTTATCTCTATTAAATCATTTATATTAATTCTTTAAGTTGAAAAATGATTTATATGTAAAAAGGATTAAATGTTGATGGGTTAATATTCCTTCAGATAAGTGAGGCACAGTTCTGTGAATAAAAGTCTGCATATGGCAGAGTTTATTTGCTGTACTATATAAAAGGAGAGATTTGTTTCTTTCCTTTCTTTTTCTTTTCTTTCTTTCTTTTTTTTTTTGAGATTTTTGCTGTGGGAAGTGTGCGATTGTTGGAGAGACAGAGAGACAGAGAGATGGAAAGTGAGAAATCACCCTCCAGAGGGGATGACTATGTTGCAATCCCTTCTCCTCCATTCTCCTCTTGGAATTTCGAGCATGCATGTACATGTGCCTTGTGTGAGTTTTAAGCCGCTGGGTCCGGGACTCAAACTGTGGTCAACTACATGGGAGTCCAGCAACGTAGCCTTTATACCATCTGCTGGTCACTAGGGTGAGATTTCTTTCCATATTTGCAATTCCTTAGTAGATTAAAGTGTTACACATAGTGTTCTGGTTTAATACATATTCAATAAAAAAGTTTTCTTTCTATTCTTTGTGAAGAAGCTGGAGCACATTTCTGACAACACAGATAACCATACAAATTCTAGGAAATAAAAGTATATGTAAAAGTGTGTGAAGTTCCGAAGAAATCTGAACAGTTTTCTAAGTGATATCAGTATGTGTCCTCATTAATAGATAATTTAAAACCAGAGTCTATCTCTCAAAATCAAAATCTTTTAAACCGGGAGCCAGCAGTTAGCGTAATGGCTATGTCGCTGGACTCCCACGTAGTCGACCGCAGTTCGCGTCCCGGACCCGGTGGCTTAAAACTCACGCTGGACGCGTGTGCGTGCGTGCCCAAGATCCCGAGAAGAGAATGGAGGAGAAGGGATTGCGGCATGACCATCCCCTCTGGGGGGTGATTTCTTGCTTTCTGTCTCTATGTCTCTGTCTGTCTGGCGAGCGCACGCGCCCTATAGCGAAAACCTCTCCAAAAAAGAAAAAAAAAATCTTTTAAACCAAGATTCTTTTTTTAGAAGTACTATTATTACATATAGTATTTATTTATTTATTTTTAGTGTGAAAATGCCTTTACTTTTCCACAAAGTAAGTAGGAGGCTACATATATAGGACCCCGAGGCTGGTAGTGTAGCCCTTAACTCCTGATGCAACAGGTGCATCTCAGATTCCTTGTCTCTCAACCTAGCCCTCTGACATATCCAGTTTTTGCACAACTGCAGTAATTTCAACAACAGCACCATTCAGAACAACTTTATTTATTCAAAAGCCCTTCTGAGAGGATCTCTGCTTGACTGCTTCAAGGGTCTCTCTGCCAGTAAAGTTTCTTCTGTGGTTATAGGACAGCTTACCTGTCTCCATGCTAATCCACTCCAGTTGGCAATCATCCAGAGAGCCCAGCACATCCAAGACCTGGGAGCACCCACTAAATGGGGTGGATTTGCTTAAGAATTTCCCGTATATAACTAAACAGGCCTCCTTCTTCTTCCTATCCCTTCTCCTCTTCTGCTTCTTCCCAATGGCCAGGTTGGCACAGTCATCTTTCTTGGCTGTTGGATAAATTTCAGTTTTCTTCCTAAGAATCTTAGACCACTTAAGCAAATGCAGTACAGGTTGAAGACTTGGATTAGAATAGATTTGCATCAGCCCTAGGCCAATTTTACAAGAAATGCTAAATGAATGTTTCAAGCTTAAGTTAAAATTGGTTGAAAGAGATCAGTCATGAGTGAATGAACAGGAGGCTATCTGAGGCCTAAATCAAAGGAACTTGTTTCAGCAAACTCTTCTGGTAATGATACTGCCAGTGAAATTGGTGAGGAAAAAGATAGTTGCTCCAGAAAAACAAATGCCAAAAGCTGGGAGCACTGGAGAGCATGAAAAGTAGCAGAGTCTGGCATGATACAATTACAGGTGTGTATCAGAAGGATGTTGGGGGGAGTTCCAACGCTTTGGGCTTGTTCCACCCACCAGGAGACTTGGGCTTGATCCTGGCAGGTCTCATCATGAGTGCACCCCAGCCCCTCAGAGTAAAAATTGAGACTCTTAATTTTATATTCCTAGGAATTTTTTCATTGCATGTTTCATGTCTTTGTTCCTCAGACTATATATTATGGGGTTAAGGACTGGAGTAACCACAGAGTAAAATAAAGTCACAATCTTCTGCATTCCAGCTTTATGCTGAGATGTTGGGCTCACATACATGACCATCACTGAGCCATAGAAAAGAGAAACCACAGCCAGATGGGACCCACAGGTAGAAAAAGCCTTTTGCTGGCCAGCTGCTGAAGGGACCCTCAACACAGCTTGTAAAACCATAGCATAGGATCCCATGATAAAGAGAAAGGGAATAAATAAAAGCAGAGAACTTAAGGTAGAGCTTGTCAGTTCTATTATAGGGGCTCTATAACAGGTGAGGGCCAACAGAGGACCTGGGTCACACAGGAAGTGGTCAATAATTCTGTCTCCACAGAATGACATTAGGGAAATGCCAATGATAGGAATCAGGAACCAGAGAAAACCAAGTGCCCAGCAGCTTCCCACAAGAATTCTGCAGAGATGTCCAGTCATAAAACTGGGGTAATGTAGAGGCCGACAGATGGCCAGGTACCGATCAAATGCCATAACTGCCAGGAAAAAGCACTCTGTAGAACCCAAGGAGAAGAAGAAATAGAACTGGAGAAAGCACCCGGAGAAGGAGATGACCTTGGTGTCAGAGAGGAAGTTGGCCAACATGTTGGGGACTGTGGAGGTGACATAACAGATCTCCAGAAAGGAGAAGTTGGCGAGCAGGATGTACATGGGTGTGTGGAGTCTCTGATCCCAGCACACAGCACAGATGATACAACCATTGCCCATGAGGGTCAGGAGGTAGATGACAGAGAACAGCATAAACAGGAGGATCTGTCCCTCCCTGGGGCAAGGGAAACCCAGGAGGATGAAGCCAGAGATGGTGCTGGAGTTGCTGGGGGTGTTGGTTTTCATGTGTGGTGAGCTGTAAAAGCACCAGGAATCAATGAGTAACACGATAAAGACAGGTGGAGGCTCAGAATTGCATTTAAGTCACCTTGGGAAAGAATATGTATATATCAATAGTCATTTTCATGTTAAAACTGAAATATCAACTTTGGTTGATAATTTGCTCTCTCATTCACATTTTTACTCGGGGCTCTAGAAATTGATAAGCTCTAATATATGGTTTATCAAATGTAAAGTCTTTTCAAACATGTTTACAACATTCATGTTCAAGAGCCTCTCCCTGACTACACACACACACACACACACACACACACACACACACGAATATATTACGTTGTCGGAACAGTCATAACATATTTTTCTATGCCAAAATGCATCATGATTTTTCTGACAATAAAGTACATATGTATGTGTATACACACACACACACACACACACACACTCACATACACACACGCACACACACATATATATACACACACACACATATATGTGTGTGGGAAAAGCATATATATATGTGTATACACAAAAATGAACTTTCTCCACTTTCTGAATGGGTGAAATAATTGCAGCTGTTTGTGGCAGAACTGAGTCAAATTACGTAGCCATGCAAAATGAATGTGAAGGCCTCTTTGAATTATTTAAGTAATTTTTGACACTGGCCTTATTTCAAATTAAGTGGTCAATACTAGTTTAATACTATTACCCATCAATTCATAAGTAAAACAGTCAAATCAGCTAGAGGAAATTAGTTGGGGTTCATTTTTCTTGAGTTAAAACAGCAATCCTAGCCATCCATAGTAGACCAGGCTAAAGGACAGAATTATCAACTGTTGAAACTCATCTGTGCTTGTCAGAGAAGACAAGTGAATTTGCCTAGAGTGCAGTTATAAGTACAATTTTATTCCTATTATACAAACTATGATATTAGCAGTTGATTTATAGGTGGTTGTTAGGCTAAAACTTTGGATCATCTCCCACAAATTGCTTAGGAACATCGCAAGGCAGAGAGGCTGAGTATCTGTGTAAAGCCTTCCCTTAGTTCTAAACGAATTAGAATACCTTTGATGAACACTCATGCTCTCAGCCCCATACCTTTGAATATAGAAGGAGAGAGGTGGGGATGGAGAGTCTAGGTTCAGTATCTCAGTGGTGATGCTTAGTGGCTCTAGTGGAGTTTTTAAACCTCTAGAACCTTCATTTTCTTTATATGAAAGAAAATGGAATTATTTTAAATACTTTTTCATTATACAATGCTTACTCGTATTCCAAGTATATCACAAGTATACATGATATCCAGACTATACATCTTGAGTAGATATTTTAGTGATATTTATCACTCATATGAAAACATTAGTTGGATAGTTTGCACATATATAGGAAACCAACGGATCCAAGCTGTATCATTTTCAGGGCTATTCTTGTATTTTGAGAGTTTGACAAAACTGATCTAGAAAACAAGAAGGGTATGAAATGATTCTCTATGTGCTATTACCATTTATATTTTGCCTAAATAAATGAAAAGTGAGTGGGGGGGGTCCAGCCAGGGCATAATGGTTAAGGCAGCTGGATCTCACATAGTCGACTGTGCAGTTTGAATCCTGGACCAAGTGGCTTGAAAAACATGTCAGATGCATGTGTGTGCATGCCCAAAATCCTGAGAGGAGAGAGGAGAAGGAATTGCAGCATGGACATCCCCTCTGGGGACTAAGTTTTCACTTTACCTCTCTTTTTTTTTTTTTTGGTTTTGTTTTCTGTATGTTTTGCTTTATTTTTCCCCCATCCTTGATTCCCTATCTCTTACCCTCTGCCATCTCCCACTCTCCTCCCACACTGTCTCTGGTATCTATGTTTGCTTTCTATACAGTTTCCCCCCCCACATTTTATTGAATTACTAAAGACTTTAATTAATCTAAATATTTTCATAGCAAACAGGTGATATATACATTTCCATGAACATAAGTCTAACTTTAGGCATCCTATAAAGTAGCACCTAGCTGGGGCTATTTACCTTACTGCAGTCATTGAATAGATTTTTTTTTCCTGAAACTTTTATTTTTGTAACTTAATTTACATTCCTTCCCTAAGCATCATCATAGCATACAAAATGTGATTTCCCATCCAGAATATACTGCATAGTGACTTAATCATGCATATTATAAAAAATTTTCCATTTCTAGTTCCTAGAATTATTTCCACCCCTCTTTCTGACCTCTGTACCTTCCCACCCTCCTCTCACACCACCTCTTTTTTTTTTTTTTTCTTTTTTTGGAGAGGTTTTTGCTATAGGGCGCGTGCACTCGCCAGACAGACAGAGAGAGACAGAGATATAGAAAGCAGGAAATCACCCCCCAGGGGGGATGGCCACGCCGCAATCCCTTCTCCTCCATTCCCCTCTCGGGATCTTGGGCACGCACGCACACGCGCCCGGCGTGAGTTTAAGCCACCGGGTCCGGGACTCGAACCACGGTCGACTACGTGGGAGTCCAGCGACATAGCCATTATGCTAACTGCTGGTCCCGTTCACACCACCTCTTGTGTCCACAATTGTCCTCCATTCCCTTCCCACCCACATTGCATTGATCACACAATTTCCTACATAATCTAACTACTTTCAATGGTGAGTTCACTCATTACTACTAAGAAAACCAGTTTTGACTTAAATCAAAGAAACGCCAAGGAACTTTGCTTAAAGCCAGGAAACAGGTTAGGATTATGTTCAAACGGTAGGTGCATGAACCTATCAGTCTCATGTACTTTTATCTTCTGTTCTGGTTCAATTTTCTTGATTAAATTCTGGGATATAATATTCAACTCCAGACTTGTCCCTATGATTAAGTTGGCCACTTTCTTAGTTTTTGAACTCTTATTTCCGTGTGTCTGTATTTAATTTTCCTGATATAGGACATCCTTGAGAACTTCTTGGAGATCTGGTCTGGTACTGGTAAATTCTTTCAGGTTTTGTTTATCTGAGAATATTCTTGTCTTTTTTTCCCACCTGAAAGATAATCTTGCTGGGTACAGTATTATTGGCTGAAATTGCTTCTCTCTTAACACTTTGAAAATATTTTCCCATTCTCTCCTCGCTCGCATTGTTTCTGATGAGAAATCTGCTGTTAGCCTGATGGGATGTCCTTTGTAGGTAACTTGATGTTTTTCTCTTGCCAATCTTAGTATCTTGTCTTTGTCTGTGGTTTTGGTCAACCTGGCTATAATGTGTCTTGGAGAAGATCTTCTTGGGTTGATTCTATTTGGGGTCCTTTGTATTTCCTGGGACTGGATCTTCAAATGCCTCTCTAGGTTTGGAAAGTTTTCTTGTAGGATTTCATGGAATAGATTATCAATGCCCTTATGGGTCTCTTCACCTTCTGGAATGCCAATTATCCGGATATTTGGACGTTTGATGGTATCCAGTACTTCTCGCATATTATTCTCAAATTTTTGGGCCATTTTCTCAGTCTTCTGGTGGATTGTTCTAGGCCAGCCATTTTCTCTTCTACATCTGAGATTCTATTTTCTGAATGATCTAGTTTGCTTTTAATACTTTCAAGGGAGATTTTGACTTCCTGTATTATAGACTTCATCTCTAACAGTTCCATTTGAGTCTTTTGTAAAGTATGTAATTCCTCTTTTAGATCTAGCAAGAATTTCCTCATCCCCTGGAACTCATCCACTTCTTTCTCCTTTCTCTTTAGCAGTTCATTATCTCTCTTCTCTTCCATCTCTGTTAGCTTCAACATTATGAATGCTAAATTCCTTATCAGACATTTCCATGATTTTCACTGAACTGCTTGTGGATGAAGAAGAGTTACTCTTTTCCCTTGGAGGAGAGGTATTTTCTTGTTTACCCATATTTCTTGTGATCCGGTGGTGATTTCTTGTCATCTGATGGATGGTGTGTTTCCTTCAAATTCCTGAAGTTCAGTCTGAATGTTCAGGAGCAAGCAGACAGAGGTGATCTAGAATCTCTTTGCTATTTTGTTGTGATCGCTGGTGCAGCAGACTCAGTAGATATTGAGGAATAGTTTAACCCTATTAGTATTTGGATGTTTAGCTACAGTGCTCTTAGATCCGTCTAAAAACACATTGGATGGATATTGGAGAGTGGAGAGACAAGAAAAAGGAAAATGAAAAAGAGAGAGAGAAACAACAACAAAAAGAGAAAAAAAAGACAAAAACCCCCCCCAAAATTGTAGTTACTGTTTTTCTTTTTACAAAAAAAAAAAAAATCGCAAAAGAGAAAACCGCGAGGTGTGCTTGTGTGCTGCGCGAAATACCTAGTTCGCCGGAGCCATGTGGAGTCTTCTTCTGAAGGCCTGGTCTGTCCTGTCTGGGTGGGAGGACCAGAGCGATAATTAACAAGATAAAAGGTGGAGCTGAGAGCAAGAGAAAAACTTTGCCTTTAAAAAAATGTAAAAATGAAAAATTACAAAAAAAAGGAAGACAGAAGCAGGGAGAGACAGAGACAGAGATGCAGAAACAGAGATAGAAGGCTGGGGGTGAGGGGGGCTCCCTACCGCTAGCTTGTTTGCTGGAGGCTGAATTATCATTAGAAAATCTTCATTTCTCCTGTGCCCTGAAATACCTAGTTCACCGGAGCCATGTGGAATCCACTTTACCTCTCTTTCTTTCTCTGGTGAGTGTATACGCCCTATAGCAAACTAAAAAAAAAAAAAGAAAAAAAAAGTTGGTAGGAGAAAAAGGCATTTTTAATGAAAACATATTGTTATTCACCAGAAAGCTGCAGTGGTGGTAGTGCTGTTTATCTGGCACTAGACTAAGCTGGAGCTATCAAAGTGGAGGGCAGATTCTCCTGAACAGGCTGCAGAAGGGAATGTGCATTTCAGTTTGATTGGTTCCAAAGCTGTGCTGACGTAGGCAAGATACTTGGACTGACCTAATTAGCACTCCAAACAAAAATCACCAACATTTTCACTCCTCTTCCATCTCAGAAAGGCTGGAAGAGATCTAGTTCATGTCAGCCAGATCTCATGTTGTAATATACAAGATGACAGAAGCATATTGAATTTATCTGATATTTTACTTTGTTCTCTAGCTAGTCCAAGAAGGCACAACAGTGTGGAAGCATTGTGGATCTGATCCCAGTAGTACATCCCTCTTCCTCATTTCATCTGGACAGGAGAATGTCTCAACTCTACCATTTTGGCAAAACTCTTAAGAATAGCAACCTTTCCATTTATAAGAAGTGGTAGGCATAGTACAAAAGCAATGGATTTATAGTGAGGAAACTGGGATTTGTATTTCTTAATTTACCATTTGCGGAAAGTTTGTTGATTCAATTATATAATCTACTTCCCAGTTCCTTCAACTGTAGAACGGACGTAGAAACACTTAAACTAAACGTTGAGGGCTCTACATTAGATGACATATGTGGAAGTACTCTGCTTAGGACCTGACACATGTTGTGTCTAGGAATTACTGGCTATATAATATGTAATATATATAATGTGTAACTAAAACAAAGTACCAGGAAGCTTTATTTAGAGGTACTCATTTTTCTAGCTCTTTGATGTTTATTTTCTCTTCTAAATAATACATCATCACCTTTCATGGACAAACAGGAAATTCAAACCTGAAGTTTCTCTGACAGCGTCTGGTCTTCCTGGAGAGGATGAAGTATCTTCCACAATAACCACCAAAGAGTGAAGTAGTAGAAATACGGGGAAGATCTGTTAATGTTTGCTGGATGATGAAGGATGGAGGATTATAAGCAGAGTCTCTAGAGAGTCTATGCTCAATGGGGATCAATTTATCACCTCAAGAGGGAGAACAGTGTCAGGAGACTTCTCTGTGCTACACCTTCCCTTCCCCTGGGGTGTGCCTTCTTTCTCTGGGGACCCTTGGTTCCTTCTACTTTGTTTTCCAGTAGAGAAAAAAATATTATCTTTTCCGGGTCCAAACTTTTCAAGGATAATGTGAGATGTAGTCAGTCTTCAAGCCCACTCAGAGTCCCTACCAGATGTCCAAGGCAAAGTCTACCAGAACAACCGGGTGTGGTGGCTGTGATGCAGGAAGCTGTTTACTTGCTCCACTGGGCCTGTACTGAGTGGTGTCAGCTTTGGGCTTTGGGGATGGAGCCACTTCTGATTTTCCGGAAAGAAGAGATGGGCTAGAGGTTTTAGGAGACCTCAGGCATAGAGGACTGTGTTTTTACAGCTGGAATTAATCTCCTCCCAGGTCCTTTTTTCTTTCTTTCCTTTTTTTTTATTGAATAGAGTTTTAATAGAGCAAATCTTTTATTTTTTGAGAGGGTTTTCTTTTCTTTTTTTTTTTTGCTATAGGGCGCGTGCGCTCGCCAGACAGACAGAGAGAGACAGAGAGCGAGAAATCACCCCCCAGGGGGGATGGTCGTGCCGCAATCCCTTCTCCTCCATTCTCCTCTTGGTATCTTGGGCACACACGCACACGTGCCCGGTGTGAGTTTTAAGCCACCAGGTCCGGGATGCGAACCGCGGTCGACTACGTGGAAGTCCAGCGGCATAGCCATTACGCTAACTGCTGGTCCCTAGAGCAAATCTTAATACTATTTAAATCAGGCAATTGTCCTCTGACTTCCGGACAACTCCGGCTACCTCGTGGTCAACTCAGTACATAAAGGTGTTTTTATAGATCATTTTTCTTATTTGACAGTGGAACCTGAGAGTCTGAGCAGATGGCTTCCAGGACACACTTTCCAGGTCTAAGGAAAGCCAGAGCAGGGCATTAGTTTCTTTTCAGTAGTATCTGAGAGTTTGGATCTAAGGTTTCTTCATCAATGATGGAGGCACAGGTCTTTTAGCATAATTCATTAGTTGTCCCTCTATAACCAGTGGTGGAAGACGTTTGACCTCAAAGACTTATGAACTAATTTGATACCATATGGCCAACTGTGGTTGAAATCCTGGCCCCCAGCAGTTTGAAAAACATGCTGGGCATGTGTGCACACATACTTCAGATCCTAATGGGCTAGAAAAATGGAGGAGAAGTGGTTGTGGTGTGACCACACCCCAGTATGGAGTGCTTTCTTCCTCTTTCTCTCTGGTTAGTGCATTTACTCTTTGAAAACTTAAAAAAAATTCAAATAGGCAAACAAGGACCCTGTAATTCTGCCCTAACCTGTAATAATAATTTTATCTTTTTTTTTGTTTTTTAAAGAATCATTTATTTAATTAAATTAATTTTTAAATTTTTCTTTTTTAATTTGTCACAGAGCGAGAGGGAAAGCAACTTGTCAGGTATGGGCCACAAACCATAGTTGGATATATATGAGCCCAGCACCTCAACCACTATACAACCTGCTCACCCCACCTTTTTCTTTTTCATTTCTTGTGGATATTCTTATGTCATAGTAACATCACGCTGCCCAGGTCCACAATAGAGAGTAATATGTTTGTTGAGTGAGAAATTAAAAAACAGTTTAACCATTTTACTCATGAGAGTGTACATGTATGTATGAGAAAGAGAAAGAGAGAGGGAGGAAGAGAGAGAGATAGAGAGAGAGATAGATAGATATGGATATATATATAGAGAGGGATATGGAGAGAGAGAGGAAGGGAGGGAGGGAGAGGGAGAGAGAGAAGCACCTTTAATTGGTTCTCATTAAGACACGATCCCTCTACTCTGTTCCTCCAGCTTGTCAGTATCCTGGGCACATGTGCACTCACCTGGTGTGCTTTGAAGCTGACTCAAGGATCCAACTAGAACTACAGTTTAGTTGCTATTGACTTTCCTACCAGTTGAGCTTTGGCTGAATAATTACTGTCTGAAAAGCTGTGTTGTGGGAAAATCGATGCTGAGAAACAAACAGCACTCAGGAGAGAAAAGAGAACTCCTTATTGTGTCATTGGCCATGGAGGAGTTTACATTCTGAATCTCCAGCCCTGGCTGAGAGTTGGACAGTATTTTATGGGTGTTTTGGGGAGGGGCAGTTTCAGCACACTTGGAATGTCCTATCAGAGAAGGAGCTCAGTGTCTGCCCTAATACAGAGCTGGCAGAGAAGCAGGGAATCCAACCTGCTCAAGGCCTCTGGCCACTCAACAGTTCAGGGGAGGGGCAGCTAGCTCACGGGGAAACAGAAAATCCAGGCGGTTATCAGCCCTGAGTTGCTTCAAAGTTGTTCACAAGTTCCTCCATATCAGAACAGAAGGTTTAGGCAATTACCAGCTTGAGTTGCTCCACATCAGCAGAAAAGAGCATCCTGCATCAGTGATTGACAGAGGGGGAGTTAAGTCCTGCACAGTGAGAGAACTGGAGAGATTTGTTTGCCCATGCAGATGTAGAGGGCTGACTTATGAAGTGTCCTCTTTGCCTCCTCTTTCTTTTTCTTTTTAAAAGAATTTTCCTTCAGCGTTCTATTGGTCTATTGAACCCAGGTGTTCTTGGCCACGTAAAGTCTGACTGCTGCTTTTTTCAGTCAATAAAATGGAAAGTGGAGGCTGCAGAAGAAGGATTATTTCTGTAACTGGTTACATGGAGACAGTCAGAAAACACCATTAAAGGTGTCTTGAGAAGCTCAATGTGATCTTGGTCTATATAGCTACAAGATACAGGCATGTGCAAATCATTACTCATTACAATCAATCAGAGTCAGTTGCTTTCTCCCTGAGTAAGTTTTTCCTTTTCTGTATTTATTTTTATTAATTTCATGTTTTATATATCATTATGTATACTTTCTCTCTATATTTTTTCCAACAGGGATCTTTATATTTTTCTGTCAAACGTTTCATCCCCTTGAACCACATACCCACTCTCCATCACTTATTTTCTATCATCCACTTTCTCCTCTTACAGTCTCTAGCATCCACACCCAACCTCTCCATAATCATATTTTCAGATCTTTCAACCTCTGCCATAGAGTCAGACACTCAGTACAAATCATGTGGGAATACATACACTGTGTATCTTTAAATGTCTGACTCACTTTACTCAACATTAAGTCTTCCTCTGAATAATTATCCTGACTCCTTAAAATACCCATTCTTGGTTTCTTATCTGACCATTTCTGAAACAATCTCCTTATGACTCAGCATTTGGTCAGATTTTCTCATTAGAGGCCATTCTTTTTTTCTTTTTTATGGGAAGACATAATTCAATTCCATTTGAATTATCTCCCAAAGGAATACAATGAAATATTTCATTAGAAAAATTATGAATTAGAATGTTTGAAATGGTGAATTCCAGAAGTGAACTGTGCTTATTTTCATATCAATTGTAATATTGTTTCATTTCTTGTTCTTTCTCATCCTGAATACACTGTATATTGGTTCAATTATAGATATTACCATACATATCATCAACAGATAATTTTCCATTTTTTCATCTCTTAAATACTTTGTGTCTTTCTTTTTCCCCTTGGTTTTCTCCCTCTCACCCGCCCCCACTTTTTCACCCTCCTTCCACACTGTCTCTGGTATCCACAATTGCTCTCCATGGCTTAATACCATCCATTTTTTCAGTTTTTGTCATAGGTGCAGACATTTGGCATATATTGAGTGGGGACAGACAATACCTGTCTTTCATAGTCTGGCTTGCTTCATTTAGCAGTAAACCTTTCATACACTTTCTATCAAATGACAAGATCTTACTTTTTATTTAATTTTATTCTTTTTTTTAATGTCTGAGTAGTATTCTGTAATGTATATGTACCACATCATTTCAGTCCATTCATCTGTTGTGGACATTTGGGTTGGTTCCATTATTAGTAATTGTGAATAATGCTGCTAGAAACATGAATATGCAAGCACTTATCTGACTGAGCATTTTCCAATTCTTTAAAGATACCCATGAGTGGAATTGCTGGATCATATGGTAGTTCTATTTGTAGGTTTTTGAGGAGCCTTCATATTGTTCTACACAGAGACTGAATTAATTAACCTCCACACCAGTGTAGGGGAGCTCCCATTTCACAGCCTCACCAGCAGTTATCATTATTTTTTAATCTTAGCCATTCTGACTATGATTAGGTGGTAGCTCATTGTGGTTTTGATTTGTATATATCATATGATAAGACATGTTGAGCATTTTCTCATATACTTTTTGGCTGTTCATGTATGTTCCTTAGATAGTTGTTTGTTGAGTTCATTTGCCCATGTTTTAATAGGGTTGATCATTTATTTTTGGGCAAACCACTTGAGTTCCTTGTATATTCTGGTTATCAATCCCTTGTCTGAGGGAGAGTTTGCAAATATATTCTCCCATTCCAAGGGTTTACAGTTCACTCTAACTATTGTTTCCTTTGTTGAGCAGAAGCTTTTTAACCTAATTTAATACCAATTGTCTATTTTTGGGATTATTGCCTGTGCTTTAAGGGGTCTTATTTAAGAAGTCCTTGCCTGCTCCAATGTTTTCAAGCATTTCCCCTGATTTATCCACAAGTAGTTTTATAGTTTGAGGTTTTAGGTTTAGATCTTCAATCCATTTTGAGTTGAATTTGCTAATGGTGAGAGATAGGAGTCCAGTTTCATCTTTCTGCAGGTGGATACCCAGTTTTTCCAACACCATTTGCTAAAGAGATTTTCTTTTCCCCATTGTATTGATTAGTGCCCTTCATAAAAAATCACTGGCTGTATGTTTGGGAGTTTATTTTTGGGGTCTCTACTCTGTTCCATAGGTCCACATGACTATTTTTGTACTAATACCATGCTGTTTTGGTTATAATGGTTGTGTAATGTATTTTGAGGTCAGGGAGTGAGATGCCTCCTACTCCACTCTTCTTGAGCAGGATTGCTTTGGTGATACGGGATCTTTTATAATTCCACACTAATTCTGTGATTGCTTTTTCTAAATCTGTGAAGAATATCTCCAGTAATTTGATGGGGATTGTGTTAAATTTGTAGAATAATTTGGGTAGAATTGGTATTTTGATTATATTAATTATTCCAATCCAGGAAGATGGGATATCTTTCTACTCTTTTGGGTAATTTTCAATATTTTCTTTTTAGTTTTTTAAAAATTTATCTTGTAGAGATCTTTGACTTTTTTGGTTAGATTTATTCATCAATATTTTATTTCTTTTGTGGCTAATTTAAATGGAATTACTTTCTTCAGTTTTACCTCAGTCTGCTCTTCTTGGTGTACAGAAATGCTATAGATTTTTATATGTTGATTTTGTATCCTGTCACTTCACTATATTCATTTATTACTTTTAGGAGTTTTATGTAGATTTTTTTGTTTTATATGTGTGTGTGTGTGTGTGTGTATTCATGTCATCTGCATTAACAGAGATGAGTTAGTGCTCTTTACAAGTGTTTAAGAATCTATTCCGGATGCCAATTCTTTTTAACCTTTTCTTATTTTTCTGTTGTGATGTTGTTCTGATCTCTTACTATTTGGCAGAGCTTTATATATGTTAAAGGAACAAATTTATTGTGATATGACCAGCACATAAGTGAGAAGTATTAAATGTAAAAATAAAGGTTATGTGATAAGAAAAGCTTTTTGGGTTAGCAAAAGGTAATGGATAGGAAAATTTTATTATTTTAATCTTTAAAGTTATTATTCTCAGCAAATTGCTCCCTTGTTCCTAAGCATCATTTTCTTCATCTGAAAAGTAGATTTTTGGATTGGTGAAGACACTCTCCATAACAGAATGCCTTTTCACACAAAGCCTTAAGGTTCAAGAAGAACATCCTAAGCAGTTAATACAAATTCTTAATAAATTTTTTTCCAGATCTACGGTTTCTTATTGCCTCCCATTAAAGATAGAGAATAAAAAAAGAAATTTAAATCTTTTCTTTGTAGTTCTGGTTTCATCCTTATTATACTGGAAGTAACCTTTCCTGGTCTGCTTGCAGGGAAAGAATGTTGGAGATCTGGATCTGGTTGCAATCAAAAGTAGGTCTACATCTCAGATTTTTGTTTACATCACCATATGTCCACTTGTCTGAATTGTGGGTTTTTGAACATTTATGGTGCAAGATCTTCTGAAAGTGAGAGAAGGAGTCAGAATGTATGGATTTTAGATATTACAGAAAAGACTTTCTGTTATGGTCATGACTGAGCAGCTTTAATAGTTTTGGTATTAAATCAAAAGTAACTTCTGGGAACCAGCAGTTAGCGTAATGGCTATGTCGCTGGACTCCCATGTAGTTGACTGTGGTTCGCGTCTCGGACCCGGTGGCTTACAACTCACGCCGGGCGCGTGTGCGTGCGTGCCCAGGATCCCGAGAGGAGAATGGAGGAGAAGGGATTGCGGCGTGACCATCCCCCCTGGGGGGTGATTTCTCGCTTTCTTTCTCTATGTCTCTCTCTGGCGAGTGCACGTGCCCTATAGCGAAAAACCTCTCCAAAAAAAAAAAAAAAAAGTAACTTCTATCAAAACTATAAAATATGGATAAAATACATGAAACTACCATTTGAAGACACTGGAGAGCAATTGACACAGGTGAAAAGGTTACTAGTCTCTCGATCACCTAGGAATGGAAAAGCATAAACTAATTATTTCCCAGACATCAGGTTGATTCAGTGTGTCATGGCTACCTTAGATATTTTAGCTAAAAAAGCCCATTCACAACTCCCAGGTTCTTCAGACATTTTCTCCTTCTCCCTTTCTCTTCCTGAGTTAGTCAGTCCTTCCTTGACTTCATTGCAGATGGCTGACCTTGTATTTTCTAAGTTCTTGCCTTCGGACATAAAGATTGTTGCATCTGTCAACAGTTGGCACAGAAACTAAGGACAAAATAAATGGCAGGCTACCACAGCCAGATATGACATGTAGAATAACCAATAAACAGTGCAAGGATCTACAAGTGTCCTGTCCAAGAGTCACTCATATTACTCAGCCATAACCTCCTTTCCTTAACACCCAATAAAAGCTCTTCACCTCTACCCTTTAAAGCCAACACAACTCTCCATATCTGGCTCCTCTCCTTCTAGGAAAGTGAATAACCATTTCTATCTGCCTCCTCTATGAGTTTGTGAATTCTTTCGCAGACCACAATAAAGACTACCAGCAAGACTTCAGGAACCCCAATTCCAAAATTAAAAAGAATCAGGAGGTCGGTTTCATATTTACCATGTGTATATGTTTGCTCTGAGACAAGTCCCTGGGCAGGGAGCATATGAGACTGTGGAGGCACGCAGCAGAGAATGGGGGAAGAAAAGAATATCACCTGAGCACAGAGCAGTACTTTCACTGAATTGAGGAGACAGGGTTGGTCTGTAACTGCCAAAGCAGCTAGTGATTGAAACACAAATCCTGGAGAGAGGATAACCTCACAGAGGCTGAAAATATCATGCAATCTCCTTACAGTGCACATTTGCATTATTAATCTGTTCATGACAAGATGAAATTTTTAGAAATCTAGCAGAAGCTGGGAGTCTAAAGAGCTAAGCTGAAATTTCAAGAGTACAGAAATAAGAGCTAAGGGATTGCTAAGCGGAGGGGCCTTACAAAAGTCCAGGCTTGCAGCCAAGATCTCAGAAAGGCCTTGTTCCTTGAGTAAGAGCCATATCCTGGCAGTAAGACCAGCACTAGAGGAGACAATTTTAAAAACACATAAAACAGTCCTTAATTAGGTTCAAACTGATTTACTGATACTTTATTTACCTTCTAAGAGAAACATAGCTTCCATTGAATTACAAAATCTATTGTCCTTACAATTTTTAAAATGCAATGTATAGCATCAATTTTTAAAAATGAGGTATGTTAAGAATTGGGACAAATAATTAAGAACGAAGATAAGAGAAAACAGGAACATGCTCATAGGTATTACAGATTTTGGTTAATACTTATGAACAATTATCTGAATAAAATTATCTGAATAAAACCAGTATTTTTTAAACAGAAAATAATTTACAAGAAAAATACAAGTTTAATTGCTCAATGACCTTTTTGATAAATGCTTTTTATATTTTGAGAACTTTCTGCAGAGCTGTATTTATTTCCTTGTTTCTCAGGCTGTATATCACAGGATTAAGGAATGGGGTCACAACAGAATAAAACAGAGTCACAATCTTCTGTGTTCCGGCTTCATGCTCAGATGTTGGACTCCCATACATGACCAGTACTGAGCCGTAGAACAGTGAAACCACAGCCAGGTGTGACCCACAGGTGGAAAAAGCCTTTTTTCTCCCTGCTTCTGAAGGGACATTCAGTACGGCTCTTAAGACCAGTGCATAGGACCCCATGATGAAGAGAAAGGGAATAATGAGAGGTACAGAAAGTAAGGTAGAGAAGACAAGCTCTATCATAGGCGCTTTTTCACAAGTAAGAGCCAGAAGAGGACCAGGGTCACATAAGAAGTGATCAATGATTCTGTCTCCACAGAATGACATTCTGGAGATGATGATGATGGGAACTGAGAACCAAAGGAAACCAAACACCCAGCAATTGACCACAAGTTTGGTGCAGAGACATCTGGTCATAATGGTTGGATAATGTAGAGGCCGGCAGATGGCCAGGTACCGATCAAATGCCATAACTGCCAGGAAAAAGTTTTCTGTAGAACCCAAGGAGAAGAAGAAATAGAACTGGAGAAAGCACCCAGAGAAGGAGATGATTTTGTTGTCAGAAAGGAAGTTGGCCAACATGTTGGGGACTGTGGAGGTGACATACCAGATTTCTAGGAAGGAGAAGTTGGCGAGCAGGATGTACATGGGTGTGTGGAGTCTCTGATCCCAGCACACAGCACAGATGATACAACCATTGCCCATGAGGGTCAGAAGATAGAGGACAGTGAAGAGCACAAACAGGAGGATCTTCCCCTCCTTGGGGCAAGGGAAACCCAGGAGGATGAAGCCAGTGATGGTGCTGGAGTTGCTGGGGTTGTTGAAGATTTTCATGTGTTGCAAGCTGTAAATATACCAGCAATTATTGGAGGACACTCAATGACACATTGGAACCTGGATATATATTTAAAATATCCTTGGGAATGTCATAAATGCTTATAAATTAATGGTTACTAATTTCATCTAATTCAGAAATATTGTCCTTTTGGACAATGAAAGTTAGTCTGTGAAAAATACCAGATGTCACTGAATATCAATGAGTAGACACAGAATTTTATTTATTGTGAAAAGTGAGAGCCACCAAAAAATATATATGTATACAGCTTAATAAATGATTATAATGAAAACACCACAGTAACTAGTATGAGATCAAGAAATAGAATATCATTTGTAACCGTAGATACTCTCCTCCTGCTCCATTCCACACACTCTACCTTTCTGTTCCCCCAACACTTTTCTTTCCTTACGGTAGTCACTTTCTTGTATTTTTTAATATTTAATGACTGTGAACTTGCAAACAAATAGTATTTAATTTTGCCTGTATTTGTATTTGCATAAATGAAATTGTACTATTGAGTATCAGAGATAGAGAAGTTCATTGTGAAATGTGAATAATCATGCACATCATATGTGTTATATATAACATTATTCATATTACACATGTATATATTATGTCTAAGATATATATTATATATATATATACATATATATATGTATATATATATATGTATATATATATCTTTTCCTCAGTAACTATCATATGATCAAGAGATAGAATATCACTTGTAAGTCTAGAATCTCCCCCTTTTTCTCCATCCCACACACTACCTCTCTGCTCCTCTTAAGTGTTACACTTTTTTTTCCTTATGGTAGTTACAGCTTTGTATTTCATTATAGTTTAATAACCAAGGAAGCACTTCTAAACGCTAGTATTTAGTTTTATCTCTATCTTAATTTTGCATAAATGTGATAATCTCATTGTATTCAGATGGTTTTTTGTTCAGCAGTTAAGTTTGTGAAATACATGTTGTATGTATCAGTAGTCATTTCTATTGCTCTATACAATTACTTTGTATGAGTAAACTATTTATTTTACCATGCTATTAGAGATGAATATTTTGGTTTACTTTTTGTTTGGGATTATTAGGAGTAATGATACTATGACCATTTGGTTCATTTCTCCTGGTTCATATAAATGCATTTTTATATATGTACTTAATTTTAATTTCTTTTATACATTCAATCATATACATCACTTAACTTGTAAAGTAAATGTTCCAACAACTTGCGTAGATTAAGATAAGAAGTTCTATAATTATTGCACTACTTTGTGTTCCCAGCGAAGATATCACAAAGTTTTGATTGTCAAATCCTTCTCTAATGTTAAGAATTGTATTTAACAGAGTTTGGAAACTAAAATATAGACTACATTTTTTTTTTTTTTGGAGAGGTTTTTGCTATAGGGCGCGTGCGCTCGCCAGACAGAGAGAGACATAGAGACAGAAAGCGAGAAATCACCCCCCCCAGGGGGGATGGTCACGCCGCAATCCCTTCTCCATTCTCCTCTTGGGATCTTGGGCACGCACGCACATGCACCCGGCGTGAGTTTTAAGCCACCGGGTCCAGGACGCGAACCGCGGTCGACTACGTGGGAGTCCAGCGACATAGCCATTACGCTAACTGCTGGTTCCCTAGACTACATTTTAACAATTTCTTTTTCTTTCTTCTAGTGATATCATGCTAGGTAGTTCTGAGAACATTAGAATATTGGTAGTTGCTTTTCTCTTTTCGTTACTTGCTAACTCTTTGCTTACTGCTATTTGGCAATGCTTTCTACCAATTTCAGGAGAAAAACACTTGAGTTGGCTGTGGGAAATACTTGCTTCTTACTTTCTCCTGTTAAAATAGTATCTTAGCTATCGAGGGTAAATAAAGCTGAGGGATTGCATCAACATTAATTTGGTCTTGCTGATAAAGGTTTTGGGAGGTTTGTGCTGGGAATATAATCTGCAATGTTCACTGGTTCCTCTTCTAGCATGTAAATTATGGAACCTGCTATTATTAATGTAATGATAAGATAGATTTTGAAGACTTAATGTGAAAAGAAAAGAAAACTTCAAATCTTTGCCCTTTTTCTAATTACTGAGCTCTTCAAGGCAGAAATATTTTCAGTGATTGCACTTTTGCATAATGGCTTTATGTTTTCCTGAGATTAAAAAATAACACAACACTTTTGTTCAATTATCCTGCAATCAGACCTTAATCTTGGTAATTGTAGCTCTTAGTAAATGGTACATACAGTAGGAATATTAAAAAATGTCTCTTTTCCATATGCAATCACTCAGTCATAAACTATTTTTGAAAGTTGGCACAGTTAATCAAGGATTTGGCAATGATCTATTTGGATTAACAAAAAAACAGTAATACTTCCTTACATAAAGGATAAAGGTATTGAGGGAGAGATAATTGATAACAATGTTTATTTTTCGACACCAGCAGTTAGCGTAATGGCTATGTCACTGAACTCCCATGTAGTTGACTGCAGTTTGAGTCTGGAGGCTTAAACTCACGCGGGGCGCATATGCATGCGTGCCCAAGATCCCAAGAGGAGAATGGAACAGAAGGGGTTGCGGCATGGTCATCCCACCTTGGGGGGTGATTTCTTGCTTTCTGTCTCTCTGGCGAGTGTATGTGCCCTATAGCAAAAACCTCTCCAAAAAAAAAAAAAAATGCTTATTTTTATTCAAGAGAGAAAAAAAGTAATGAAAAGAGACCAGTAAACTGATTAATATTTTAGAGCTTATAAAATATGCTCAATAGCTTCTCCTTCATAATTAGATATCATTTTACATTTTATGGTATCTCTATGGCAAGGGAACTAATAAGGCCTATAAAATTCTGAAGATGAATGCTAGTGTGTTTTAGGTTATATTACCTGAGGTTTTAATACCTCATCTGTAAGAAAAACAGATTTTGGTCTTGGTGTCATAAACTTAAATTTTCTAAATGCCTTTTCTTATACTACCTCTCTACAAGTTCCAGAGATTGAAGTTAATTTACAGATATCAGATACTCAATTTTTGGAGGTGAACTTAACCAGACATAAAAATATCTAATATATTTTTGCATTACTTTACACATTTTTCACTTAGGGTAAAATATTCAGAATATGAACTTTTCTGAAGCAACCATTTCCCCAAATCCTCTTCTTGGAATGGAGCTAGTGAATGCTGCATCCAGGAGAGGACATCGACTGCTAAGGAGTGGAAGGAGAGACTATAGGAGAAACTTACTATGCCGTGAAAAGTTGACTTATGGACTTTAAATTCCATAATGATTTTTAAAAATCCTACTTAGCGCTGCAGGTTTAGTGCCAATCAGAGAAAAGTCATTCAGGTCTCTGGAAGTTAGAAGAATTGTTACTTATTGGGAATGGACATATTTGATCAAAGAATTTCTTTGTTGTTGAAAGGTTCTATTTGAGGTAATCACTTTGTCCATCATCTCAAAATTGTTCAGCATATATATTTTTTTCTTTTTTTGGAGAGGTTTTTGCTATAAGGTGCATGCACTCGCTAGACAGACAGAGAGAGACAGAGAGATAGAAAGTGAGAAATCACCCTCCAGAGGGGATGGTCACGCCGCAATCCCTTCTCCTCCATTCTCCTCTCAGGATCTTGGGCACGCACGCACATGCGCCCGGCATGCGTTTAAACCACCGGGTCTGGGACTCGAACTGCAGTCGACGACGTGGGAGTCCAGCGACATAGCCATTACGCTAACTGCTGGTCCCTAAAATTGTTCAGCACTTTTAATGGTTTAGTTTATGCTCAAGAATATTTTTTTCCTCATCTGGTCTATTTTACTGTTACATTTCTTTCTTTCTTTTACCCCTTACAGAAATTCACTAGCAAATACACTGCTTCTGTTGCTAAAAGATAACTCATATCAATGCACTTGTCTTCTCCACTGTCAATTTCCAAGTGCAAATTATCACTGTATCCCCCCCGACTTCTGCAGTAGCATCCAAATAGATCTCACTGCTTCTACTTTTGTCCCTCAGCACTCCATTTTTCAAACAGCAGCAGAAGACTCTAGAAAGTGAAAAACTGATCATGTTAGAGTAAAGCCATTCTATTTCAGAGCAATTCTATATCAGGAAGTTGTTTCACAGCGGGTAGGTAATAGGGGTGAAATGGAAGGGACCAGGGAGAAAACAACACATGTGATACACACATAAATGAAAAGTTATCTGCTGAGGATAATATGGTAATATGGTAATGTCTTTGCTTAAATAATATGCACTGCATAATGCTGGGAAAAACCATGCTGTACACTGTAAAGATGTACAATGACTAAATGTAAATTAAAAAAACAATGATTTAAACAAAGCTGTTTTAAAGACTAGGAATGGTATAAAAATGATTATGGTTGGGCATTCACCATTTATTATTCAACCTAACATATTTAAACATATTTAACCAGACTGTATTATTACTCACCTTTTGTAACTTATCTCTTCCATGCAGAAGAATCTATGAGCTTCCCTGCCATGAGTCTGAGCTGGCAGCAAACCAAACTGAACCAAACCAGACTGAAGTCTAGCTAACTCTGCATCCACTGCAGAGGATATTGTGAACATGGTAAAAGGTGTTTGTACCCAGGCTGCTGTTGCCAAATTAATTAACGACAGCCTTTTCTGAGTATTTGCTTATTTGTTAAATTAATCAACCCCAGAAAGGTGGATATACTACGTCTGAGTGGGCCAGCTGTGTCCTAACCAGTGTGTGAGGAAGACATTTCCCTGGTATTTTAATTTTCCCTCAAAGTTTGATTCAGTATAAATCTTGGTACTTAACTTTGTTGGCTCCCTCTTTGCAGCCACTCCAGAGATGTGCCATGACAACACGATTCTCTCCTCTAGCTTGTTTGCACAGTTTCAGCAATAAGGCTGCCATGTCTTTAACACTGGTCACTCTGTTTCTAAAAAATACTTAGGAAAGAAATGAGATTTTAATATCTCCAGTGTTTTTAGAATTGGTAACAGATATAGGTCATCTGCAAAGTTGTGATGTGTTTTTCTATGCAAAACTGCATCATGACTTTCCCAATGATGCAATATTTTCCTTTTCTTACCAGGCTTTGTTAGTACATACAAACAAGTGGCTGTATGTAACCAAATGCAGACCAGTTCTATACAGGATAATGATAAATTCCCTTCTAACTCTACTGTAAATTGTACAGATGTCATATTTCCATTACTAAGTCTTAGCAGCTTATTCTTGTACAAATGTTTAAAAATATGGCTTTTTTAATTGGAATTTGTATTTTTTAAAGTCTTAAGGCTCTGTATTGCTGCTAAATGATGCTGCTTCTTTGCTAAAAAATCAAATGCTCTCTTGAAGGTGCAAGTTTACTGAACATCATCAAGAGATACTAAAAGCAGGCATTCATCAATAATCTAAAAAGAAAAAAAAATGTTCCATATTGAAATCACTGGCAGGAAGCTCTGTATAATAGATAAAGCCCTGGATTTAGAGTCAAGAGCTTTACTTATTAGTCAAGGGTCATTAATACTCTTCATCTTCTTAGCTCTAAGATGAGCATAATTATGCCTTCTTTAAAGAGTTTTAATAAAAAATACTGAATGAGACACTGTCTGTGTAGGTACCTTGACCAGTGCCTGCCCAGTTGAGCTTAAGAGGAATTGATTTTATGTGTCTGGCTGCAGTAGACTCAGGTAGCTGTGGGTAGAGGCTCTTAGATTCTGTAAGTGTATTTATTTACTCTTCTAAAACTATATCAGATTATTACCTGTTTCTGCAAAGGGAATCTGAAACCAAAGCTTCTCAGAAGTCTCCTTTTTTTCTTAGAGAGAAGTAGCAGTCTTTTTTGGCAATAACCAGAGAGGAGGAAAAAGGAGAGATTGTTGTGATAGGATCCTTGCTTCCAAGTACAGTATGACAGGAAGTAAGTTACTCTGTTCTTTCTGATCCCTGAGGATCCATTTATTGCTTCTAAAAGGAGAACAGTGTCAAGAGAGGACTCTGCACTTATTACTCATTTCTCTAGGGGCACATCTTAATTTCTGCTATTTTGTTTGTTCCTATCCAGGTTAAGATAGTATGTTTTGGATGCTTCAAACCTCTCACAGATGAAATGAAATATTAATAACTTGACTCCCCTAAGTGTGCCTACCATGTAGCCAGTGAATAATCTACTGGAGGAAAACACAGGGAAGATTTTGGGAGACATTGGAGTAGGCAGAGACTTCTTAAATAAGATCCACAGAGCACAGGCAATAATCTCAAAAATAGACACATGTGACCACATCAGGCTAAAAGGCTTCTGCAGAGAAAAATAAACAATAGTTAGAGTGAGGATACAACCTTCAGCATGGGAGAATGTATTTTCAAACTATCTGTCAGATAAGGTACTGATAACCAGAATATACAGAGAACTCAAGCAGCTTACATGTGAAAAAAAAAAAACAAAACAAAACAGGAAGCAATCCAATTAAAAGATGTATAATTTAGCTGAAAACTCAACTCGCGACTCTCCAAAGAAGACATAAAAATTGTCTAAAAGCATATAAAAAAATGTTCAACTTCTCTTTGTCATAAGGGAAATGCGTATAATAAACACAATGAAACACACTTAATCCCAGTCACAATGGATAAGAGTAAAAAAAAGAAAAGGAATTATAAGTAGTGGCAAGGCTCCAGAGAAAAGGGAACAGTCCTACTTGGCTAGTGAGAATATAAATTAGTACAGCCACTGTGTAAAGCAATGTGGAGGTTCCTCATTGAGCTACAAACTGAACTACCACATGACCCTGTAATTCTGCTCTTATGTATTTACCCAAAGGATAGGAAAACCCTCAGTCAGAAAAAATACTTGCACATAGATGTTTATTGCAGCATTATTCAGGATTGCTAAGACATGGAATCAACCCAAATGTCTAAGAACAGATGAGTGGATCGAAAACATGTGGCACATGCACTCTATGGGATATTACTCAGCTTTAAAAAGCAATGAGACGTTGACATATGGAAGATTTCATGATGAGTAAAGCAAGCCAGATTATGAAAGACAGGCATTGTATGTCCTTGTTTACTATAGCAGAAACTGAAAGATTGGAAGGTGTAAAAGCAGAGAGGCCAACTGTAGATATTAGAGATAATACAGTAAGGGATAGGTAATAGGGGGTAGGGCAGATGGAATCAGGGAAAAAATCAAAACAAAACATTTAATAGGCAAAAATGAAAAGTTATCTATTGTTGATAATATATATAGCAATGTCTTTGATTTGACTAATATGCACTGTATTCATGCTGGGAAAAATCGTGTTGTATAATGTAAAGACATACAGTGATTAAATAGAAGTAAAAATAAAGTAAGTAAACAAATTTATGGCAATTTAATTGACATATAGTAAATTATACACTTGTGTGTAATTTGATAAATTTTGACATATATATGTGAAATAATTACCATAATCAATATAATAGACTATAGCCATTATCTCTCACAGTTTTTTTTAAAATTTAATTTATTTATTTTAATTTGACCAGAGAGGTACAGAGTGAGAGAGATGGAAAGTGAGAAAGCAAGCCACCAGGTCCAGGACTTGAACTGTGGTTGGCCATGTGGGAGTCCAGCATCCTTAGCCATCACGCCACCTGCCAGCCCGTCTCTCACAGTTTTCTAATGCCCTTTGCAATTATCATTATCTCTTACCACTATTTGACCTCACTCTCTAGGTAACCATTGGTCTTGCCTTCCCTATAGTTGAGCTTGCATTTTCCACAGCTTTATATAAATGGAATGCTGTTCTATGCATTTTCTTATCTGACTTTTTTCACTCAGTATAATTATTTTGAGATTCACTTAAGTTGTTACATGAGAGAATAGTTCATTCCTTCTTATTACTGAGTAATATTCAATTTATAAGTATATTGAAATTTGTTTATCCAGTCACTCTTTAGCAGATGTTTGAGTTGTTCCAATGTGTGGTCATTATAAATAACCCTGATAAGAACTTTGTGTACATGTCTCTGTATGTCTAATGTTTTGACCTCTTTGGTATACAGCTAGAGATGAAATGGTTGTATCAAAATGGTAGCTGCATGCATTTAAAAAAATGCTAGACTGTTTTTCAACAATACTTATACAATTTTATATTCCTGTAGCAGGGTATGAGAGCTCAACTTCCTTTATGCCTTCACCAACACCTATAAGTCTTTTTAGTTTTAATTGTTCTGGTATGCATGCAGTGATATCTCATTGTGGTGTTTCTTTGCTTAAGAATTATTTATTATTTTTAAAATTTGCTGCAGGGCATGTGTACTCTCCAGAGAGAAACAGAGTGAGGGAGAGAGAGGGGATAAAAATTGAGACAGGAAGCCACCAGGTCCAGGACTTGAACTGTTATCAGCCATTTGGGAATCCAGCACCTTAACCACCACACCACCTGCTTACTTGCTCCTCATTATGGTTTTAATATGTATTTCACAATGACTACTGACAGCTAACATTTTCATTTTTTTATTCACTATCTGTATCTTCTGTTCAATGTCTGTTCAAATATTTTGTACATTTTTGATTGGGTTATTCTTTTTTCTTTTAAAAAAATTGTATATATTGGGACAAGCAGTTGGTATAGTGGTTATGTCACTGGACTGCCAAACAGCCAACGGTGGTTTGAGTCCTGGACCAGGTAGCTTTAAACTCATGCCAGGTGTGTGTGTGTGTGTGTGTGTGTGTGTGTGCCTGTCCAAAATCTCAAGAGGAGAATGGAGGAGAAGGGATTGCAGCATGGACATCCTACCTGGAGAGTGATTTCTCGCTTTCTATCTCTCTTTCTCTCTCTAACTCTCCGGTGAGTGCATGTGCCCTACAGCAAAATTCTCTTTCTCTAAAAAAATTATATATATTTTAGGCATGCAATAAAACATTTTTAAATATATATATATATATATATATATATATATATATGTATATGTATACACACACACACATATATTTATATGTATGTCTATACATATATAGTTATATGTATATATATACCAAAAAGTTTTATTTTGCATATAGTTTTATTGTATATATAACTATATATATAGATTTATATAGTTATGTACAGTTTTATTGTATATATATGTGTGTGTATATATATATAGTTATATGATTAAAGCAGTTAAATATCCAAGTTAAAATATCCTTTTTTAAATGACAGTATTTACAATCTACTCTCTGAGGAAATTTCCAGTATATAATAAAATATTATTAACTCTAGTTCTCATGATGTAAATTAGACTTCTAGACTTATTCATTCCTACATAACTGCAACTTTGTACCCTTTGACCTACATGTTCCTTTTGCTCCCACCCCCTCAGCCTCTGTTGCCACAGTCTGCCATTTCTGTGTATTCCATCATGTTTAGATGTCCATGTAAAAGAGATCATGTACTTTTTTGTGTGTGTGTCTGATTTTTTTTCACTTAGAATAGATAATATCACCCAGTCATCTATGTTGTTGCAAGTGGCAAGATTTGCTTTTGTAAAGGTTTAATTAATACACAATATCTTTTCTCTTCTTTTCGTTCCGTTTTTGCCATAGGACATGTGTGCCCCCCCAGAGAGAAACCGAGAGAGAAAGAGAGAGAGAATAAATGAGCAAAAGTGAGAAATCACCCTCAGGGTGGATAGTTACACTGTAATCTCTTCCACTTCATTTTCCTCTCCAGATTTTTGGCATATACACAAAGCACAAACCCAGTCTGTTTTTCAAGTCACTGGGTCTGGGATTTGAACTCCATGGTTGGCCATGTATGAGCCAGCCACCATAACTTCCAGTCTACCTACTGGTTCCATTATTTCACAATTTCTTTACCTAGTCATATGTCAATAGATACTTAGATTTTCCCCCATAGCTTGGCTATTATGAATACTGCTGCAATGAAGAGAGTGCAGGTGTCTCTATAAGGTACTGTTTTCTTTTCTTTTCTTTCTTTCCTTTTTTTTTTTTAACTGTTAAACATTTTAGTGTTGTTGGCCATTAGATTTCACCTTTGTTGGATTAAGACCATTTTAATCTTAATTTTTCTATAGAATTATTATTATTATTATTATTTATAGATTCAATTGCTATACCTCATTTAGATTGTAAAGAGACTTTACCCAGCATGATATACAACTCAGTCCAGTCCAGCTGAAAATACTATACTGTTTTCTAATTATTGATTATTGAATGACCTTTGGGTATTTTGGATGCATGTTTTTCAGAATATATAAGCTTTGTGAATATTTTTCCCAATATGAGGCTTACCCTTTGATTCTCCTCATAGTGTTTTTCCAAGATCAGGTGTTTTTAATTTCGATGAAGTCCATATTACCAATGGACTTCAATTTGTTCTTTTTTTTTTTTGGAGAGGTTTTTGCTACAGGGCACGTGTGCTTGCCAGAGAGACAGAGAGAGACAGAAAGCGAGAAATCACCCCCCGCAGGGGAGATGGTCATGCCATAATCCGTTCTCCTTCACTCTCCTCTTGGGATTTTGGGCACGCATGCACATGCGCCCGGCATGAGTTTAGCCACCAGATCCGGGACTCGAACCATGGTCAACTACATGGGAGTTCAGCGACATAGCCATTAGGCCAACTGCTGGTCCCTTCAATTTGTTCTTTTAAAGATAGTGCTTTTAGGGGACCAGCAGTTGGTGTGATGGCTCTGTCACTGAACTCCCATGTAGTTGACCATGGTTCATGTCCCAGACCTGGTGGTTTAAACTCACACCGGGCGTATGTGTGTTCATGCCCAAGATCCCGAGAGGAGACTGGAGGAGAAGGGATTGTGGCGTGGCCATGCCCCCTGGGTGGTGATTTCTCTCTTTCTATCTCTCTGTCTCTCTCTGTCTTTCTGGTGAGCACATGCACACTATAGCAAAAACCTCTCAAAAAAAAAAAAAAAAAAAGACAAAGATAGTGGTTTTAGTGCTGTATCTAAGAAATCTCTGCTTAAGCCATTGTTACAATAAAGACAGATTATTTTGTATATAGATCTATCTTGAAATTTTGCAAAACTCAGTTCTAATAGAATAGATTAGATTTAAAAAAATATTATTGGGACCAGCAGGTGGTGTAATGGCTGCATCGCTGGACTCCCACGTAGTTGACTACGGTTTGAGTCCTGGACCTGGAGGCTTAAACTCACGCCGGGTGTGTGTGCGTGTGTGCCCCAAATCCTGAGAGGATAATGGAAGAGAAGGGATTGTGGCATGGCCATCTCCCCTGGGGGATGATTTCTCACTTTCTGTCTCTCTGTCTCTCTCTGTCTTACTGGTGAGTGCACGTGCCTTATAGCAAAAACCTCTCAAAAAACTCCACAAAATACAAAAACATTATTATTATTTTCAGACCACTTGAAAGTAGTTTAATAAAGGAAAAATTTACAATGGTGTGATCAGGGGCATGGAAATCCCAAGTGTGCCTCTGGCAAGGAACAGTATTTTATTCTTAGTGTATTTGGAATTAAACTTGGGGTTTAGGGAGAGTAACTAATAACTGATATTTGAACTATAACTTCTGAATCTGAAAATAAATTGTTCCTACTGGATTGCACTTTTACATAATTATTAGAATTTAACTGAGGAATGTTAAATGAATTAGCTCTACTGAGACATACAGATATGAATATACACCTACAAAACAGATAATTTTTATTTTAATTTAGTTATTGTTTTGTAGTCAGGAACTGGTCATCTTGCAACCCTCCTCGGCCTTCTAGTTGGGACTACAATCAAATGCTGTCATTCTCAATTCTTTTTGTTTTTAGGCATAATCTTACTATACTTCCCAGACCAGTCTGAAGCTTGTAAGCTTTCTACCTCAGTCTTCCTAGCTGCTATGATTACAGGAACACACCATTACATCTGTCCTTAGGTTAGACAAGGCATTGAACACAGGCTTTCCATAAGGCACATGAGCTCACCAGAGAGAGATAAAGAGAAGGAAAGCAAGAAATCACCCTCAGGGGGTATGGCCACATGGAAATCCCTTCTCCTCCACTCTCTTCTTGGAATTTTAGTCATGCATGCATACATGCCCAGTATGATTTTCAAGCCCGTCGGTTCAGGCCTCGATCTGGGTTGGCTATGTGGGAATACAGTGCCTTAAGTACCATGACATGTGCTGGCCCCAACAGTGTCTTAATAGTGTATACCACCATGGGCTGGTAACTATTTCAAATGACTTTTTAGTTCCACTGTGTGGTTCTTTGTCTCGCTAGTGTAAATCACTATTAAATAAATTATCTTAGAACTAGAAGCCCATAAGAATTTAGCTTCTCTTGAGGACCCCACTGGCTTTCTACTTATCGATAACAAAAATCATATAATGGTAATGTTCCTGTATTTCTCTCTTTGCTTAATGGAGCTCATAACATCTTCTGTGCTTTAATAACCTCATAAGGTTTTGTGGCCCATAAATATTAACATATTTTTTTCTTTTAAAATTTGAATTTTTAATATATAAATCTTTTTGTTGTGCATTGTTATCTTTGGGTATATCAAATCTTGATTAAAGAAGGTGCAATCCAGTATAGTAAAGGCACATATAAATATGTATGTAAATACATAGTTCCAAGTTAAGAGGCGCTTTTGAAAGCACTTTATAAACCTTCCCCTTGGTATATAGTATTGAGCAGGTTTCTCTAGGAGTTCAGAGAAAACAGTCTTTATTGGGGCCCAGAAAGCGCCAGATGACATGATCTCGACTGCCTCTCCAACCCTGTGATAATATATATAATTTTTCTGGATTGCCACAATTTGCCTTTTCCTGTTCTTCAAAAACCCTAAATCTATTCTCATATTTACATAGAACTTGATTCCTGAAGATCTTTGTCTGGCCTAATCCTCTACTTTGAAGTATTCCCTCCACACAAATGCATTTTCTGACTAGCCTGTCTAAGTGATCCTATATTCCCCCAAGATCATCTATATTCATACTATCCTTTATTCCTTTTTTTTCTGAATTTTCTTTATTTTTTAAATTGGCATTTAAAATTGTGTCTTACGAATATGCTGTTTGAAAATTTTATATAATTTTGGAATGGATAAATTTAGCTAATTTATAAATGCCTTACCTCCATAGTTATCATTTTTGTGGGGGAAAAAAAACACTTCATAACCACTCTCTTAGCACATTTGGAAAATACAATGTTGGATCACTAAGTATAGTCAGCAGGCTGAACAATAGGTCTCTTGAGTTTATTCCTCCTATCGGTCTGTATCCTTTAATCAACACTTTCCCCTTTGCCCTTTTTATAGTACTATGACTTCAAGAATTATAAATTTACGGGACACCAGGAGGACTGAGGCTGTGGCCTGACCCTTCCGAATCTCAGCTAATCCCCACCGTTCCTCCTCCTTGCACCCCAGGTTGGTTGTCGGGGACTTTAAGGTGAACACCCACCCCACCCCACCCGCAATCCGCATCGGGCCGGCCAGCAGTTCCGGACACCAGGCGGACTCACGCTGCAGGCCCTACCAACCTTGTCCTGTCACTCATCTTCTGACCCTTTCCCACTAGCCTTTGGACTCTTTGAATTTTGGTGATTTGAATAGCTTGCGTGTCGCGCGATTTCTTTTTTTCCTTTTGTTTTTCTTTGCTCTTGGGGTGTTGCTTATTAGGTCAGTTGAAGGCTCACCACTCCTTAGAAAAAGTGAGGACTTTGGGCCATCCAGGGCTGTGAGCAACAGGTAGGCCAACCATAAGAGAAATCATCAATTTTCTAAGGCTGTACAACTTTTAACAATCAAAGATACCTTAAATAAGTTAGGAAGAAACATATAGATTACCTGATGACTAGGAACAATCCCAGAGGCTCAAGAAATATGAGCAACCAACAAAAGGCCTCTCCCTCAAGGGAAATCTTCAAGCCTACATCACCCACAGTCAATACAATGGATATCATGGACATGTCTGATAACGAATTCAGAATATTTGTAGTGACCTAACTAACTGAGATGGAAGAGAAAAGAGACAAGGAGCTCCAGGAGATGAGGAAGTCCTTCAATGACTTGAAAGAAGAAATGGATACCTTAAACAAGAACCAGATGGAACTTTTAGGATTGAAGAATGTGATACAGGAAATCAAAACCTCCCTTGAAAGTATTAAAAGTAGGTTAGACCAGGCAGAAGATCGAATCTCTAATGTAGAAGACAAAACATCTGACCTAGAAAAAAGTATCAAGAAGATTGAGACAACAACCATGAAAAATGAGGATAATATATGAGGAATACTGGATACCATCAAGCGCCCCAACATCCGGATAACTGGTATTCCAGAAAAGGAAGAAAATAATAAGGGCCTAGATAATTTATTCCACGAGATCCTGGAAGAAAACTTTCCAAATCTAGAAAGGCATTCAAATATCCAGACCCAAGAAAAACATAGGACCCCGAGTAGAATCAACCCAAGAAGATCCTCTCCAAGTCACATCATAGCCAGACTGGCAAAAACAACAGACAAGGACAAGATACTAAAGTTGGCAAGAGGGAAACGCCAAGTTACATACAAAGGTCACCCCATCAGGCTAACATCGGATCTCTCGGCGGAAACAATGCAGGAAAGGAAAGAATGGGGAAGTATAGTCAAAGTGTTGAGTGAAAAACAATTTCAACCAAGAATACTATACCTGGCAAAATTATCTTTCCTATGGGAAAAAAAGATAAAAACATTCTCGAATAAACAAAATTTGAAGGAATTTATCAACTCCAGACCAGCTCTTCAAGAGGTTCTGAAGGGAGTACTATACCAGGAAAACTAAAAAATCAGAGACAGTTATATGAGAACAAAAAGCAACCAAGAAAATGGCTCACTTAATGATAGGATCAGGTACAGAAATATCGATAATTACATTGAATTTCAATGGATTAAACGCTCCAGTTAAGAGACATAGACTGGCTGAATGGATAAGAAAACAGAAACCCTCTATCTGTTGCCTACAAGAAACTCACCTTATGGATAAAGACATACATATACTAAAAGTCAAGGGCTGGAAAAAGATATTCCATGCAAATGGAAATCAAAAAAAGGCTGGAATAGCAATATTGATCTCAGACAAAATAGATTTCAAGACAAAGACTGTAAGAAGAGACAAAGAAGGGCATTATTTAATAGTAAATGGGGTAATCCAGCTAGAAGACATAACCTTTATAAATATCTATGCGCCCAACTCAGGTGTGCCTAAATATGTGAAGGAAAGACTGCTGGAGCTAAAAGGAGAGAGGGAGAAATACTATAATTGTTGATCTCAACACCCCACTATCTCCTATAGACAGATCTTCTAGACAGAAAATAAATAGATACAGGACTTAAATGATACTATAAATGGAATGAACTTGACCGATATCTATAGAACTTTCCACCCTACATCCACAACATATACATTTTTCTCATCCCGACATGGAACCTTTTCAAAGATAGATCACATATTAGGACACAAATCAAGACTTTACAGACTCAAAGGCATAGAAACTGTACCCAGCATCTTCTCTGACCATGATGGAATTAAACTCAAGATTAATTTCAAGAAACAACCCCGAAAATACATGAACACATGGAAACTGAACAACCTACTTCTGAATGACTTCTTCACTACTGAAGAAATTAAGGCTGAAATAAAAAAATTTATGGAAACAAATGATAATGAGTACACAAGTGTCCAGAATCTATGGGACACAGCAAAAGCAGTCATAAGAGGGAAATTCATAGCAATTAGTGTGCATAAGAAAAGGATGGAAAGATGGCAAGTAGATAACTTATCATCATGCCTCAGAGAATTGGAAAAACAACAACAAACAAACCCCCAAAATGCCAGGTGAAAAGAAATAATACAGGTTTGAGCAGAAATAAATGAAATAGAAAATAAACGAACCATACAGAAAATAAATGAAAGCAAAAGCTGGTTCTTTGAAAAGATTAACAAGATCGACACACCATTGGCTAGACTGATCAAGAAGAAGAAAGAAAGAAACCAGATTAATCAAATATGTGATGAAACAGGCAATATTACCACAGACACAGCAGAAATACAAAATATCATTAGAGGATACTATGAGCGACTTTACGCCAACAAACAAGATAACCTGGAGGAGATGGACAAATTTCTGGATGCATATAATCTACCAAGATTGGATCAGGACGACATAGAGAACCTGAATAGACCCATAACAAGCAAGGAGATTGAATCAGTAATAAATAACCTCCCAACAAAGAAAAGCCCAGGCCCAGATGGCTTCACTTGTGAATTCTACAAAACTTTTAAGGAAGTGTTAACCCCTATTCTACTGAAATTATTTCTAAAGATTCAAAAGGAAGGAAACCTTCCAAATTCATTTTATGAAGCCTCCATTATCCTCATCCCCCAAACAGATAAGGATATGACAAAAAAGGAAAACTACAGACCAATATCATTGATGAATATAGATGCAAAAATTCTCAACAAGATACTTGCAAATCATATCCAACAACATATAACAAAGATCATTCATCACGACCAGGTAGGCTTTATACCAGGGATGCAAGGGTGGTTCAATAAACGCAAGACCATAAATGTAATACACCACATTAACAGAAAGAAAGATAAAAACCATATGACCATCTCAATTGATGCAGAGAAAGCATTTGATAAAATACAACATCCTTTTATGATTAAGACTCTCAGTAAGATTGGTATAGAAGGGTCATTTCTGAACACAATAAAAGCAATCTATGAAAAACCTACAGCTAACATTATACTGAATGGGGAAAAGCTGAAAGCTTTTCCTCTGAAAACAGGTACTAGGCAAGGCTGCCCACTTTCTCCACTGCTCTTTAATATAGTACTGGAAGTCTTAGCTACTGCAATCAGAGAAGAGAACAATATTAAAGGCATTCGAATAGGCAAAGAAGAATTGAAAATATCTTTATTTGCAGATGACATGATGGTATACTTAGAAGACCCAAAGGTATCCATGAAAAAACTGCTTGAAATAATAAGTGAATACAGCAAGGTGGCAGGATACAAAATCAATATCCAAAGATCTATAGCATTTCTATTTATGATCAACAAGTTGAATGAAGCAGAGCTGAAGAAAGGAATCCCTTTCACCATAGCCACAAGGTGTATAAGATACCTAGGGATAAACCTAACTAAGAAAGTCAAAGACCTTTATAAAGAAAACTACGAAAATCTTAAAAGAGACATTGAAAGTGACATAAAAATGTGGAAGGACATCCCATGCTCCTGGATTGGAAGAATTAACATAATCAAAATGGCAATTCTACCCAAATTAATCTACATTTTTAATGCAATTCCAATCAAAATACCAGAGATATTCTGCAGAGATCTAGAAAAGGCAATCATAGAATTTGTCTGGAACCATAAAAGACCTCGTATTGCAAAAGCAATCCTGCGCAAGAAGAATGGAGTAGGAGGCATATCACTCCCTGATCCCAAGATATACTATAAAGCTGTGGTCATCAAAACAGCATGGTATTGGCATAAAAACAGACATGTGGACCAATGGAAGAGAATAGAGACCCCAGAAATAACCCCCAAAGCTTACAGCCACCTGATCTTTGACAAAGGATATCAGTCAATCCATTGGGAAAAGGAAAACCTCTTTAGTAAATGGTGCTGGAAAAACTGGGTATCCACCTGCAGAAAGATGAAACTGAATCCCCATCTTTCACCATTAACAACAGTCAACTCAAAGTGGATCAAAGATCTGAACCTAAGACCTCAAACAATAAAACTACTGGTGGAAAATGCTGGGGAAACTCTGGGAGACATTGGAGTAGGCAAAGACTTCTTAAATAAGACTCCCAAAGCACAGGCAATAATCCCTAAAATAGACAAGTGGGACTATATTAGACTAAGAAGTTTCTGAACAGCAAAGGACACAGTAACAAGTGTGAACCGACAACCCTCAGAATGGGAAAATATTTTTGTTAAATATGCCTCAGACAAGGGACTGAGAACCAGAATACATAGGGAACTCAAGTGCTTTATGCGAAAAAAAAATGATTAACCCAATTAAAAGATGGAAAAATGAGCTGAACAAAAGTCTCTCTAAGGAAGACATACGTACAGCCAAAAAGCATATGAGGAAATGCTCAACATCCCTCATCATAAGGGAGATGCAGATAAAAACCACAATTAGATACCACCTAACCCCTGTCAGAATGGCAAAGATTAAGAATATAAAAAGTGATAAATGTTGGCGGGGATGTGGTGTAAAGGGAACCCTCCTACACTGTTGGTGGGAATGTAAACTAGTTCAACCACTGTGGAGAACAGTATGGAGGTTCCTCAAAGATCTACAAATAGAACTACCATTTGATCCAGCAATCCCACTTCTGGGTATCTATCCAAAGGACAGGAAAATGCTCAGTCGGAAAGGTGCTTGCACATCAATGTTTATTGCAGCATTATTCACAATTGCCAAGACATGGAACCAACCTAATGTCCACAAACTGATGAATGGATTGGAGAAGTGTGGTATATATACTCTATGGAATACTACTCAGCCATAAAAAATAACAAGACCCTGGCATTTGATAGAAAGTGGTCAGATATGGAGGATCTATTGCTGAGTGAAGTAAGCCAGGCTATGAAAGAAAGATATTGTATGTATCCACTCAATATATACCGACTATCTGCACTGTATGGTAGAGAGCGAAAAACTGGAGGATATAAAAGCAGTGAAGGTACTTAATGAGAATAGGACAGTGTGGAATGGGGGAGGTGAAGAGAAGAGATAGAGAAAGATAGCAAGAGAACAATAGAGAGGCAGGACGTTAGTGAGAAACAGATATATTGCTTCTCAGCCTTTTGGCTAAGATGAAGTGTAGTGAGAAACAGATATGGCTTATTAACTGTAGATAATGACATGTATAGTATTCTCAACTGGATTGGTCTGAGAAGTATTTCATGATGGGCAAAGTCTTTTTACAAGCAAAATGAGAAATAGTGATTGACTGTTTTAAAAAAAAATAATAATAATGATTGGGGAAAACATAGAAAAGATATTGAATGTTGAAGCGGGGAGATTAATGTCTCTGTATTGACTGACATGCATGGCATTCCCTTTTGGAAAAGCATTGTAATACACTGTAAAGTTATATGTAATCCAATGTAATATAAAGAAGATTTTGATGATAATAAAATTAATAAAAAGAGAAAAAAAAGAATTATAAATTTATTTTTTATCTGTTGATAATATGTCTTCCTTGCAAGAATGTAAGTTCCATAAAAACAGAGACTTTATTTCTAGATTGATCTAATTCTAGTGCATGTCACAGATATAAATCAATGTTAACTAAATGAATTAATAAAATCAATCAATCCCGGATGCCAGCTGACTGATTTATTTTTGACCAAAGAGTTAGACCAAATCATCAAATTCCCCTGCATCTGTCTTTATCTTGGTATCTGGAAATCACCAAATTTGCTACTCTGTCGGCTTTTTCTTGTTCTGGCTGAGTGTTCAATGTAACCTCCTCTCTCTTGAAGTTAACACAAAAGTGTATTGGCACTACATGCTAATTTTTAAAATGTAAAACTATTTTCAAGTATCTTAATTATCTTGCACAGGTAGGGCAAGAAAAGAAGTATGTAAACTCTTTCTTATGTTATAAATTAATGACTTGAAAGTCAAGTCAGAGGAAGGAAATTCTGCACTGTCATGAGTGTTTGAATCAGCTATCAAACTCCCTGTAGTGTCAATCTCACAACTAATATATTCATTTCAGTGCTTTGGTCATACATTAAAGTAGTAGCTCTCTAAGATTAGTCTGTGGACTGGTGCTGGTCTAGGTGCACCAGAATAAAGTAGGTTACATTAAGACTTGATGCCAGGATTCATTTAAAAGATTCCAATTTGGTGGATTTAAAGAAAAACCAGAAAAATCTATCTTTTAAAAAAGTTCCCAAATAATTTTTAAAATAGACATGTTTAGGAAACAATGCTTTAGATTCTTATTAGTTTCTGGATGTCAATTTAATATAAATCTTTGCTCAATGATGCTTTTAATTTGGACTTCATTTCCCTCTTTCTGAGCTACAAAGGTGTGAAATCATCAGTTCAGAAATATAGGGACCAGCAGTTAGCGTAATGGCTATGTCGCTGGACTCCCACGTAGTCGACTGTGGTTCGTGTCCCGGACCCGGTGGCTTAAAACTCACGCCGGGTGCGTGTGCGTGCGTGCCCAAGATACCGAGAGGAGAATGGAGGAGAAGGGATTGCGGCGTGGCCATCCTCTCCTGGGGGGTGATTTCTTGCTTTCTATCTCTCTCTCTGTCTGGCGAGCGCACGCACCCAATAGCGAAAACCTCTCAAAAAAAAAAAAATAAAAAGAAATATAAAGTGTGGCAATAAAATAGACACAACTGAGAGGTCCAAAAATTATGAGGTTAGGGACCAGGTAGGAGATCACAGACAAAAGGGCAAGCATTATTAGAAGTTAGAACAGAAGAATCTAAACTGAGCTCACCAAGCCATTTAATTTAAATTACCATCTATCAATTCTTTATTTGAAGTAAGATCTCCTTAATTGGGATGTTCTTGTCTATAACTTAATTAGGCACAAATTAAAAAATCAGAGTCTGTATCTCTACGTGTACATAAGTAAAGACCTAGATTTTCATCTGTGACGCTAGTGGGGAAAACATTCTGATTGTGATCCACTTGTGACCTCTCATTCAGTTTGATTAGTATTTGTGCACATCAGAAATTTTCTCAGGGCAGCCTTCATGTCCTTGTTCCGGAGACTGTAGATCAATGGGTTTATAAGGGGGGTGACCGAGGAGTAGAACAAGGTTACAATCTTCTGTATTCCAGCTGCATTTCCAGAGGTAGGGCTGATGTACATCGCCATGACAGTTCCATAGAACAGAGACACCACAGCTAGGTGGGAGCCACAGGTGGAGAAGGCCTTCCGTCTGCCAGCTGCTGAAGGCACATGCAACACTGCTCTGAGAACCAGGGTGTAGGAAGCAAGAATGAAGAAGAAGGTGATGAAGACAATGAGGGAGCTCAGGATAGAACAGGAAAGCTCAATTCCAGGGGCAGGGATGCAGGACAGGGCCAGAATAGGACCAGGGTCACAGACAAAGTGATCAATGGTATTGGGGCCACAAAAGGGGAGTTGTGTGATAAAGTATATAGGGACAGGATAGCAGAGGAAGGCAGCCACCCAGCAGAGGGCCACCAAGTTCATGCAGAGACGACTGCTCATAATGGTAGGATAGTGGAGAGGATGGCAGATAGCCAAGTACCGATCGAACGCCATGAGGGGTAGTAACAAGGTCTCAGTGATGCCCATTGAGAAGAAGAAGTAGAACTGGAGAAGCAGGCAGTGAAGGAGATGGTTTTGGTCTCAGACAGGAAGTTATGTAGCATGTTGGGGACAGTGGTGTTGATGTAACAGATCTCCAGGAATGAGAAGTTGGCCAGCAGGATGTACATGGGGGTGTGGAGCCTGTGATCCAGCCTCACTGCCACAACGATGGCCCCGTTCCCCATCAGTGTCAGCATGTAGGACACAGAGAAGAGCACAAAGAGGAGAAGCTGGACCTCTCTGGAGCAGGGAAAACTCAGGAGGATGAACTCAGTCACTGTGTTTGCTCCTGACACATTCAAGGCTCCCTGAGGGGTAGAGAGGAAAACAGTGACAATGACACAGTTAATCTTATTCCCTCACCCGTGGAGATATTTTCTGATTTGGAGACCCATATATTCCTCAGATTCTATTATTATATTAAATAAATGATAATCCAACCATAGTGCTGAAGACTATCAAAGTCAGAGAGTGCTTGATATGGTAAGATGGAATTCTTGGCGTGGCCCAACACCTAGCGAAGCAGAGAATCCATGTGTATCTGAGGTGGGCTCAGCCCTGCCCTTTTAAGGGAAAAGTCTCTACCTACTGCAAAACTTTCCTTCCAGCCCAGCATCTAGAGAAGCAGAGGTAAGGTGGTCTCTCTCTTCTTTTTGTCTCTCTCTGTCTGTCTCTGTCTCTCCCTCTCCCTTTCCTTTGAAAATTATATATATGTATATATATATATATATATATATATATATATATATATATATATATATATATGTTTTCTGAAAATCTGTTAGTACTTTTTTATCACTGATCTCTCCTTTCTCTTGCTAATTTCAGAATCCATGATCAACTGAGGTGGGCCCAACCCTGCCTCTTTTGCACGGTGCTCTATTTAAAATTTTTTTTGCATTTTTTAAAAGAAAAATTGTTTTTTTCTTTCATTTTTCATCATTGTTTTGTCTTTTTTTCTTGGTCTTTTTCTCCTTTTTTTCCCCTTTTCTTTTACCTGATTTTCTCACCTTGCTCCTCAGCTTCCACATATTGAGTGTCTAGACAGGTCTAGGTGTACAGTAGCTAAACTTCTGGATACTTTCAGGGTCAAAGAAAACCTCAACCCCCACTGAACTGCTACAGAAAGGAAAAACTCATCTTCATAAATCTGAATTTAAGTCTCTTTCTGTGGATACCACATTGCAAAACACAGTAGTAGAGGGGAGGTAGGCATAGAGTACTTCACAGTTAAGAAGTATGTAAGTTTACAGTAGCAGAAATCTCCAATGAATTAGCCAAATGTGCATATACCACCAAATGACTAAAAAATCAGAGAAGAGAGACTGCAAAGTGAGCTGCAGGGAGAAATACAGAGCTATAGAGGACATGGCTCATCTCCTCCCACACACCTCTGAATTCTCAGTTGAAACCCCACAGCTCACCCCAGGTGCATCTATTTCCTAGAAACTGCAAGGCCTCTGTAACATCTAGTTCCATAGATAAAAGTGTAGGTTGCTTGGTGAGGATCAGGGAAATGGAACTGCAGAAATATTGTAGGTTATCTCCTCCCACATGTCTCGAACACTCAGAATTAACTTCAAAAAAGTAGGAAACAACGTATAATACATCAGATGACCAGAAACCACCACAGAGGTACAAGAAATATGGGAAAATATCTCTCCTCCAAGGGGGAAGAGCAGCCCTTCATCCTCCACAGACAGAACTATTGGAAATGTCAGATAAACAATTAGAATATTCATAGTGACAAAGATAATAGAGATACAAGAGAAGACAAGGAACTCCGGAAGATGCAGGACAAGAGATACAATGAGCTCCAGGAGGTGAGGAAGTTCTTACAAGATCTGAAAGAGGAAATTAAAACCATAAAAAAAATAAAATGGAACTGTTAGAGATGAAGGCTGTAATACAGGAAATCAAAACCTCCCTTGAAAGTATTAAAAGCAGATTAAATCATGCAGAAGCTCGAATCTCAGATGTAGAAGACAGAACCTCTGACCTAGAAAAATTCACCAAAAAGACTAAAAAAAACCCAAAATGAGAATAATATATGAATAATACTAGATACCATTAGTTGCCCTAACATCTGGATAATAAGTATCCCAAAGGTGAAGAAACTAATAAGGGCATTGATAATCTATTCCATGAAATCCAGGAAGAAAACTTCCCAAACCTAGAGAGGCATTCAAATATCCAGACCCAAGATATACAAAGGACCCCACATAGAATCAACTCAAGATCTCCTGCAAGGCACATCATAGCCAGATTGACCAAAACCACAGACAAAGAAAAGACACTAAAATTGGCAAGGGAGAAATATTCAAAGGATATCCCATCAGGCTAATGTCAGGTCTTTCGTTGGAAACAATGCAAGCAAGGTAAGAATGGGAAAGGAAAATACATTCAAAGTGTTAAGTGAAAAAGAATTTCAACCAAGAATACTATATCCGGCAAGATTATCTTCCATATGGGAAGAAAAATTTGAAACATTCTCAGATGAACAAAACCTGAAATAATATACTAACACTAGACAGCAGTTTGAGAAGTTCTGAAGGTAGTGCTATACCAGAAAAACTTAAGACAGCCAGAAATAGTACAAAAAATGACCAAGTAAAAGGCCAACTTAATGTTAGGGACATATTCAGAAATATAAATAAGAACGTTGAATGTTAACTTCCATAATTTAAATACAAAGATCAGATCACAGTAACACTGCAAATTCAACAAAAGAGAGATTACGTAAGACTGAACTGGTGAAATAGAATTCTACAACTTTTGTCTAAAACATTACTGATTTTCTTCTATGATTTGTCTTCCAGAGTCAAGGATTTTGTTTTTCTTTTGTATTGTTGATATGTTCAGCAATTTGTCAAAATATATATTTTTTTAATTGAAAAACTTTTCTCCCTTCCTGACCACTTTGCATTTGGAAAATATTTGTGAGCATTCTTATTTTATAGCAGAATAGTTATTTGCCTAAGTTCAATAATACAAATAGTATCTGTTGCCTTTCATCAGAATTTAATTCTTATGGGGCTTTCTGCAAATAACAGACCAAATTGAAATTAACCTATTTTTCCCCAAATAATATAGTTTATATCTCTCTTTAGTAAAAGGGGAAATGGAGAGAGAGAGAAAAAAAGTTTCAGAAGAAAATTACAGAGTACTTGTCACTAGATTCTAGCTTTGTCCATATTTTTAGTTTAAGATCTTTTGTGAATCAATAGAATATGAAAAAAAAAAGTTTAGTATGGAAGGGAGGGAGGGGAAAAGGGAAGGATAAAACAAGTAAAAGTATGCTTAATTGTCAAAAAATAAGAAGCTATTTGCTGATGATAATGTATATAGTAATATCTTTGTCTTGACTGACAAACATGGTGTTTGTGCTGGAAAAAGAAATGTTGTACCAAAGACATGTGATTAAATGTAAATAAAAAATATGAAATTCTTAGACTTTCTTTCATTTGTCTTTTAGAATTTTTCAACAGTTTAAGATATGACCTTACACAATAATCATCTTAAAGTAAGCGAATGACAGAACTTAGAAATTTCTGCAAGAAGATATAAAAATTTTGTATTTGTGTCTGTAGAATAAGATGCAAAATTCCTTTGGGACCAGCAGTTAGCGTAATGGCTATGTCGCTGGACTCCCACGTAGTCGACCAAGGTTCGAGTCACAGACCTGGTGGCTTAAACTCACGCCGGGCGCGTGTGCGTGCGTGCCCAAGATCCCGAGAGGAGAATGGAGGAGAAGGGACTGCGGCGTGACCATCCCCCCGGGGGGTGATTTCTCGCTTTCTGTCTCTCTGTCTCTCTCTGTCTGTCTGGCGAGCGCACGTGCCCTATAGCAAAAACCTCTCCAAAAAAAAAAAAAAAAAAAAGATGCAGAATTCCCTTGTGCCAGCTGCCAGTGTGGTGGTTATGGTGGCTGGATCCCCCATGGTCTACCTCATGGTCAAAGTCCTGATCTGTCTGTGAAAAAAACACGCAAAGCACATATGTGTGAGTGTTCTGAGTCCCAAAAGGAGGGAGAAAAGGAGAAGAACGGATTGCTTTATGGCCATTTCCTCTAGGGGGTTTCGTCTTCCTCTCCTTTACATGCCACCCCACCCTCACCCCCTAAAACACATGTGCCCTCTGGCAAAATTACTAAAAAAAAAAAAAAAAGAGATATAAAAGACCCTTAATATAGGACATAGAATTTTAATTACATGGATCTTTGGATTAACAGATAAAAATGTTAAACATCATAGGAGTAAGAGGGAGGAAGGTAATGACACAATCAAATCTTTGTCCGTATTACTTTTATCCTAGGTCAGCGCCAAGTTATCAATGTGAACAGTTCAAGATAGTCCAGGCAAGAAATGCCAAAAGTGCAGTCAGTTCTTTCTTCAGTGTTTATAGAACTTTGTTGGCACAAGAAAGCTTTGAAGGCTCAAACATCTACATAATGGCTTTCAATTTGGTTTCATCTTTACCAGTTATAAAACCTTGGTATAGTTACTACTTATAAGCATAAAAGTAGGCAATGGATCTGGTAATTTTTTTTTTTTAAGATTTTTCTTAATTGCCAGAGGACATATGCTTACTAGAAAGAAACAGAGACACAGAGAGAGGAAGAGTGAAAAGGGAAATCTCAAAGAGGCATGGCCACACCGCAATTCCTTAACCTTCATTTCTCCGTCCTGTCAGCACTTTGGACAAGCATGTACACAGGTGCCTTGTGTTTTCAAATCCCCATGGACAACCTCAAACTGTAGTAATCCTTGAAGGGTCCAGCTCCCTTCAACTGCAGGCTACGTGGCTGGTCCTATTTTAGGATTTTTGAGACTTTTGTCTGCACTATCAAGATTTATAGAGAGGCCCAAATTCTTATAATATATGAATTTGGATGCTGAGGTCCACAAATATCAGATACTCCTAACTAGAGTTTTCTGGGGACCAAGAACAAATGTGGAAGCCATAAACTGGACAACAGTCCCTCAATTGTTCTCTCACTTCTCTGTTGAATCTATCCCATTAGAGTTGTGAAAAGTTACAACTATTTGGGAAACAATGACAGAATTTTTGTGAATCTTCCTTCTCTACGACTTAGTTTAAAACATTGTCTAACTTCCACTGTGAGAGAGGTAAAGCAAAACCAATGAAATTACCATACATTCCCGTACTGTACTTTGTAACTTACTAATTTGCTTTTGGATGCTCTGTCAGTGAGAAACAGCCATCATTTGGGCCTAAATGAACCAGAGTGAAACGATGCAGTGATGACTTTATCTGGCCCACTCAGTCATGTTGGTGCTCTCCCTCCCCTCAATGGCTGATTAGCTGCTCTATGGAAGACCCAAACAGCACAAAACACAGGGTACATGATGGTTTTCAGCCTGACTGCTCATAGCCACTTTGTCAATCCTTTCCACATGTCACATCACTAATGTCTGTGCTCCCATAAGGAGCTGGTTCACTGGGCACAACTTCTGGTTAATAAAGACAGAATTTACGCACTGACAAGGCTCTTTCCTCACCTTCATGTCTCTCATGTCATTGAATCTCCTAACTTTCTTAGTTGTGAAGAACCATCTCCTATCAATTCACGTCACTTGAGGTCCCTTGATTTTCACAGCAACACAAAGAAGGCAGAGTTAAATGACATACTTAACAGGGTCCTTACACTTGCATCTCTGCTGAATCCATTGCCCCATAAAAATGGCATGTCTGATAGAAAGTTTCTGTTTTCACTGTGCAAAAGGCAGACAGGATGTAGAGCATGGTATCCTAAGCAGCCAGTAGTCACAGAGAGAGACTGGGAGGTGCAGTGTAGAGAGAAATTGTCATATATATTGCACAACAGGTTGATCTATGTTGCTCTGAAACCCACGTCTTAGTCATCCTAAGGGAAATAATCTCCTATGGGTTCCTAAAGAGGGACTCTAAGAGGGAAAATTGTTAATGGCATCCTATAGGTTCCCGTCCCTCAGGAGCTCATTAATTGGCTCTTGGGACCTAGTTTCTCCTGTGGTGATCACAAAATCTAATGCTATTCTTAGATCAGATATTTTTATCCTTTTAATAGGTTACTGCTATGATGGTGCACACACTATAGCAATACCAGCATAACTGAGACAAGAGGTGTTATGTTTATCTTTTTATTCTTTCACATTTAATTTTATTACTTTGCTTCAGTCTATCTGCAAGTTTTGGACTCTCCTACTTGTCACTATCAGAATTATGGCATTTGAGTAATCAGTGTCTCTCTTTTTTATTTCTTTATCTTATAATTTCTTATTTACATTTAATTATTGTACATCTTTGTAGGGTATAATGTGTTTTTTCAAAGCATCCATGTAGTGTGTAGTTACTAAATGAAGAATATTATACACATCATCTTTAAAAAAGTTACATTACTTTATGTACTCTCAATTTTCACTTTACCAGTTTGTTTTCTAAGACATATTATCTATTCATCTCTACACATGTATTATATGTAAATATTTGTTTTATATATAATTATCTGTTCATATATATAAACAATGTATTAAATTATATATACATAATTATATGTATATAAAATTATATATACTATATAACATGTATTATATATACACATTTAGTGCATATTATGTGAATATATTTGAAGTGACCTCCTCTTTTTTATCTCTGTTTTAGTACACCATTTCATAACCTGTTTGCTTTATTTTTTTTCTAATTATTTTTCAAAATTTAATCGTGTCCCACTCCTTCAACAATTCTTTTTTTTTTTTTTTGGTAGTTTGTTCTTTTTAAATTATTTAATTTATTTTATTTTATACATTTAATCACATTATTATTTGGCTTACAAAATGGATATTTCAACAGGTGAACATTTCTCCCTAGTACAGTTGATAAAACTATAAAATATCTTCAACAGATAATACCACATTTCTTGCCTTATTACATGTATTCTGTGTCAGAAGTTTTTTCTTGAGTTTCACCTCCATTACCCCTCAGTCTCTGGTATCTACAAATTCCCTCTGTACTTGTATATGTCTTTGAATCTTTCAATTTTGGCCATAGAGTGCTGATTTTTTTTTTTTCTATTAGAGGGGATATATCATGTTTTCCTTTCACTACCTGGTTTATTTCACTTCACTTTAGTTCTAATAGGTAATTATCAGTATCTATTCTTCATTTGCAGAGTGATGTAGTGCCTGGGCTCAGACTGTGGTATTATCAGAATCATATGGAGAAGTCTTTGAAAGGTATGGTCTCTGGGCTCCATCTGAGTTTGTGATTTACCAGTGTGGGAGAGATGTGTGTGGACTTTGGTGATATCTGGGCTTGAATCCTGGGCCTGTCACTTCGTAAGCATTGTTTCTTCATGTAAGGACTTAACTTCTCAGACTTCATTCACTTGTTGGTAAAATGTAAATTATAATACATATGTAGCAAGGCTGACACAAGAATTGCAAAAAAAAAAAAGATAGTATGTACAAAAGCTTTTTATAAATTGTAAAATTCTCAGAAACATAAAACTATTTTAAATTGTTCAGAAATTATTATGCTAGTTGTTGTACTCCCTGGTTTATTTTATAAATTAATCTGATTAAAAATTCAAAAGAATGCTTTTTCCCTGAAGGATTTTAGCCTATAGGCAAAGTATTTGTAGGAACAGGAGAGTTCTGTCCAGACCCATCACAGCTTTCCATTATGCAACTTTTTAATTCATAACTTTCTGAGACTTTCTTGCAGGAAACAAGATGTAAAATAAAAAGATACAAAGTAGCCAATATGTAGGATGAACAGGTCTAGAAAGAGTTAATATGCAACACTAAATACTATAATTAATAAAATAAAATAGAGTGTATTTTATTCTATTTAGGATTTTTACAAAATAACCGAATTATACCTGCTTTCACAGAAGGTAAAATGAATAATGAAGTGAGATGATACTATGTTAATTTTTTCCATCATAATAACCATTTTACTATGTACACACATACCTTATAACATTAAGCTTCATACAGAATAAAATTTAATGAAAAAGAATAGAGGACTGTATTCTCCCCCACCAAACACCCCAGAGAACCCGTTTTCTTCCTTTTTTTTATTAATTAATTAATTTATTTTTGTATATACTTTCAATCATATTGATTGGCTTACAATGAGACCATTTTGATATGTGAACATTTCTCCCCAGACCCGTTGATCGAAATATCTTCAACAGATAACACCACACCTCCCCATCCCGTCAATGCTCTACCTCTGTATCCCTTCTCCAAATGTCTTTCGTTGGGCCCCACTCCTCCACATACACCTCATCTGACATTCACACCCATCTCTTGTGTTTGTTCAACTGTTAGTCAATCAGTTTCAGACATAGAATGCAGACAAACGGCATATGTTAAGTGGGGACATACAATGTCTCTCCTTCATAGCCTGGCTTGCCTCACTCAGCAGTACATCTTCCATATTCTTCCACTTTCTGTCAAAAGCCAGGGCTCTGTTGGTTTTTATGGCTGAGTAGCCGTTTTCTTCCTGATAGACTATCTTCCTGGGAGTCTCTTAAAGTCTTAGCTGATGGGATCATTGCTTGATGGTTGTACTGTGTTTTGTATTAAGGTCACCTAAATCTCAATTCTGTAGAGATTCTTGGGTCTTCCTTTCCCATTATGTCCCTTTCTCCTACTCTTTCCCTATGCGACTTCTTGTGTAAGTGTGGTTGTACTCGGTGGACTGTATTCAGGCAGCACCCCAAATTGCCATTTTAAACCGGCAGTCTTATAGAAGTCAGGTTTTGATGTCACCTTTTCTCCCTAGTTTTCTTTGTTTCAAAAGTAGTTTATTTGGTTTTTGATAAACCTGGCAATTTTTTGACTATGGGAGAATAAAGAGAACTTTATGTAAATTTTAGGTGTCAATCTTCACCAAAATTTAACTGAGAAGTTTGGAATATGCAATTTTCTTTTTTCAGTTTTCTCATCCCAGAGCTCAAATGTTCTGTTTACCATTTAACAACAGTAATTATCTAGGAAAAGGAAACAAAAACACATGCATAAATTTAACCACCAATGTCTATGAACAGTTTAGCAGTTTCTGTTTGCCCTGTACTATGTACACAAGGGCATGTGATGAGATAGTACACACATCAGACTTACTGGAGAAGCATTTATTAAGGGAAACTCATGGACCCCGTGTCAGTCACAAGCATGGGTCTTTTTGATTATTAGGATCACAGTGGCACACAGAAACCTAGAATGTCATATTCCAAAAGAAACATCAAACTTTGGGTTGTGAATTATTTAGCTGCGTATATGGAAAAGCACTGAAATCTTTCCTAGTATGTTTAGAGCAAGATATAATAACAAAATGAAGAAAACCTGATTCTAGTACTAATTTCACGCTGAGAGAGGGGTTACCAGTCCTTCTCATGGTGTGATGGAAACTCTGGTTCAAGTTTTACAATTGCAGCTCTAGAAAATGACAACCGAAGAGCAGGATTTCTTACATCAGGCAGATGATGGATGAGTAAGTTGCCTTAGCCGTGGGCAATAAATAGGTGCCTTCACTTCTGGGAGCTTTGCAAGAGGCAATTTTTTTTTTTCCCCATGGAAGGGCATCATGTAGTACATCAGTTTTTAACTGATTAATTCTGATGTGTAACCTGCATTATTCTTTCTGATTCTTTTTTCCCCTTTTTTCTTTAGTTGCCAAAGAGTGTATATACTCAAAAGAGACAGACACTCAGGGAGAAGGCGAAAAAAAGCAAAAATGGGTAATGGTCATACTGAAATCCCCTCCTCTCCATTTCTCCCTAAGTCAGTATTTTGGAACACATGCTTATGTATTTTAATCTCGAGGCATGGGGCTTTCTTAATTACTTTGTAGGGCAGCCATACAAAAATTATAACCTTCATTTAATATATGAAGAGATAAAGCCTGAAAGAGGCCAAAAGACAGGTCCCAAACTAGTTGAGTAACAGAATCAGGACAAGAGTCCAGCTTTTCAGCTTTTATTTTGCCATTTTCTCACCATTTTAAAGAATTTTCAATGTGAATGTATCTAAAATGTCACCATCTCAGTTAAAAGTGCAGGGAACAAATAAAATGAGTCACTTTTGGTACAGTAAGAAGCACCACATCGTCACAGGGAAAGGAGGTAGTATCTTCCAAGTACCTCTTATCATACCCCTTTAGGAGACATTATGGCTTTTTCCTCTCACCTTTCAATTTTCCATGGCAGTCTTAGTTTTGAAATAAGCATAGCTAAAAGCAAACAAGTACCATACAACCTCGTTCAACTTCGAGAGCTGAACTTCATTCATGCAAAAATGGGGCCATGAAATATGATGAACCGGTCATTGGAAGTGAGACCTACTGCAGTTACCTCTTCACAGCAGTTTCAAAAGAGACAACCTTTACAAAATCAACTGAATCAATGGGACATAATAGGGGGTTATTTGTAGGGTTAGTTTACTCTCTGCTGACTTTCGTGATACATGGTAGTTAGCACCCTATACTTATCAATGACCTAAGTTGGATCACCCATCATCATTTATTCAAAATCAAGATAAAAGACTAATAAAGAAATAAAATGCACACACACACACACACACACACACACACACACACAGAAAAAAAGAAAGAAGGGAAGACCCAGAGAAATATTAACAATTATTTATTTGCATTTTGGATAATTATATTTGCTGGAGTCTTTGATTTAACATTATTTTTTCCACTTTCACTTTTTTCCTACCAAGTAGGCATGTTATAGTCTTTTCTCCTATTTCCCCACACCCTCATGATCATATTCCCCACTTGTGCTTGTAGCTTAAAAGACGATTGATTCAATATGTTATGTCCTAGGAACTCACTTGAGGGAATTGGACAATGTCCTTGCTCACTTTTATCCTCCTGTATTTTGGAGCAAAGAATCTGTCAAGTCTGGCTTTTTATTCCTTGTAACAATGAATCACTCACATTTGCTAACCTCAGAGAAATTACAGATTAGAACCTTTAAAATCACATTTTGTTCTTGAGAGGAACTCATTGAACCTGGGACCTAAAAGGAACTCACGATTCCCTCAGAAGTAAGAACCTCTCTTTTCTTCTTCTTCATCTTCTTTTTTGTTTTTGTTTCTGCTATAGGGCACATGCACTTGCTAGAGAAAGACTGAAGTTGGGGAGGGGTGTGAAGTCTCCCCTCAGGGTGGATGGCCCCACAACAATTCCTTCTGCTCCATTCTCTTGTCTGGAATTTGGGCACACATGCCCAGCATGATTTTCAAACCTCCAGTTCTGGGATTTGAAACATACAGTCAGCTATATAGAATATAGACACTTTAACCTCCAAGCCACTTGCTGGACCCCAAGTCCTCTTTTCTAGTTGGTTATCTGGCTTCTGCTGGAATAATTGACAGCAAAGAATCACCACAAATTATGTGATAGACGTGTCTTTTGTTCTTGTGATTTCCTCTACCTGAAGTACTCTTTAAAAAAGCCTTGTTTGTATTTAGTCATCACCTTCACTTCCTTCAATTCTTTGTCCGAAATGTCCCTTTCCTAATGATGCTTACCTTGATTATCTTAAGACCAAATTGCTCTCCCCAGCTCACACACATGAAAATCCCATTATTTTAAACTTCACTTTTTTCTTTTATCCATAGCATTTGCCATATTCTCTTTTTTCTTTTTTCAGATATTTGCTATAGGGTGTGTGTTCACTGGACAGAGACAGAGAGAAAGGGAAAGTGAGAAATCTTCCCTCCCAGGGGGATGACCATACCACTATCCCTTCCCCTTCATTCTCTTCTCAGGATTTTGGGCATGCATGCACACAGAGCCAATGTGATTTTCAAACCACCTTGTCCTGGACTTGAACCACACAGATGGTCACGTGGGATCCAGCACCTTAACCACCACACCGCCTGTTGGCCCAGCACTTGTCATATTCTAAAATTACTTATCTGTTCTGTTGTTTGTTTTATTTTTGTGCCCACACAATAGAATGTATATTCTAGAATCATTACTATTAAAAAGTATTTCCTAAAAAAATTATAAGCCAAATTAAACAACAAACAGAACTAAAATTGTAAGACATATAAAACAAATGCTAATATATTCTTTAAAAATTTGCTGTAGGGTGCATGTGCTTACTGGAGAAAGTAAGTAAACAAAACAGATTTCCCACTAATTAGAGAAAGAAACTCAGAATTACTGCCAAATGGGCAGTGTGAAAGTAGAATCTTTGGTCAATGTGTGAAAAGGCGTGTCAGATGTTTGAAATAAACTCATCAAAGGATAGATTTTGGGAGTAATATTCATCCAGCTAAAGAGATTCCCCTGTTAGGAAATCTGGCTTTGACCCAGCAATAGTTTCACCAGGGACAGTGAAAAATCCAAGCTTTCATTTTTATCACTGGGGGGAGAAATCATGTCTCTTCCAACCTAAAAAAAAAAAAAAAAAAAAAAAAAAAAATCCCCACATGTACTCAAAGAGCAAGCACAAGGGACAGAACTCTGAGATCCTGGGGAAATGAAAAGGAGAGGAAAGGCTTATCTGCAGACGTGGTTCCTTATTCCCAGTCAGTGCTTCAATCAACTCCTTCAACAGAGAACGGATGCCCGTTTTGTGGATGTGGGACACAGAGAGGAACATATTATATTTTGAGCATGAAAACGTAAGTTCCAAAAGTACCTTTTTACCTTACAGTTTTAAGCTTTAAAAGAAACCATTAATTAAAGATACATATGATTAAATGTAATATAAAAATTATGATAAGAATAAATAAAATTACACTAAAAAGAGAAATGTTAAATGACCAGGTTTAATGAAATGCACAGTTTGACAATCTTAAAACAAAAAAAAATTACCCACTCTACATGAATCATACATAGGACTAAGAATAAACATGTCTCCTACCAAAAAAATAAATAAATAAAAAAAGAAACCATTATTTTCATACTGGATTAACTAGAAAGGGAAAAGAAAAATTAAAATATAAATAATTATATTACCTTTAGTAATCCGTTTTATGATTGTCATGGTTTTTCTGACTTTTACTCTAAAGTGCAGCATTTTCCTAAAAATGAAATTTACTGAAGGAAAGTAAAACTCAATATGCAAAATAATGCCATTTTACTTTGTGGATTTTTGTTTTTGTTTTTTAAGGGATGAAAACTAGGCTGAAGATATGACTCATTCCAAAGACAGAACAGTAACAATATACATCTTTTCAGACGTCACTTCTGCATTCAATTTTTATGTTTTGATCTGTCATTTGGTTTCTAATGATCTTAAGTCTTATGATGGCATAATTTACAAATCTATGCTGATGGTATATCTCCTTTACTTTATTCCTTCTAATAAATTGGCAAAAGCATCATTACTAATCACATATATACAGTAGTTCTTCAGTTTCTATGTGGTTTTGAACAATTCCCTAACAATCCTGAAATATAACTTAGTCTGACTTGGATAATAGAATTCAAAGAAATAATTTAACATGCTACTAAATCTTGTCACACTGACTTTTAAAAGCATCCGACTTAACAAATCATTTATAAATATGTAAAGTGTTACATATTATTTATTTGATAGTACACATAAACCACACTAAAATGTTTTTCAATAAGTAAAAGGCAGTGTTTTGGACACAGGGAATTCTAATTAAATTGGTAGAGTTATGATCAAATATTTAAAGTAGACATCACTACCTTATCTTCAGCCTTTGCCTTAACAGGTTAATAAACACAAATTAAAACACAGGTGAGTCTGCTTAGTTTTGAGAAGTGAAAGGGCAAATAGTGATAGCACTTACTGAACCGAAATTACTATCAAAATAAAAAAAAAACCCAACAATATTCATTTAACCATATGCCTGTCTTATTTAAATCAGGATTGTCCAACAAAAATATCCTGTCAAACATTCATGATCTGAGTTCTGGTGTAGGAGATCAGTTAAAATATTGTACACATAAAAAAGGTGGGACATTTCTGTTTTGTAATAAATAAGGCAGTGGCCATCTATTACTCATTAGTAGCTTTATAAAGATAAGCTATCAACTCTGCTCTTCCTGACTTCTTTTTAATGCCAGCAAAGATCATTTTTGTTCCAGGGATGTACTTCTTGGGATTCTCCAAATACTCCATCAGTGTATCCTCTCCCCAGGTGATGCCTTTGTTCTTGCTGGCATCTGTGTAAGAGAATCCAGGGACCTGTCCTGTCTTCTGCCCAAATAGACCATAGAGATTTGAGCCAGTCTTGCCTTTCTTTTCCACGGTGTGGCACTGGGCACACTTCTAAACAAAAATCTTCTTGCCTTTCTAGACATCACCCATTTTTAATTTTCTCTTTTGTCACTTGGGAATATAGAGTAAGCCTGCATTCAGTTTTTTAAACTTTGCATCTAATATCTGCTTTTGTTTATGAAATGGTATAAGTAACCCAAAAGTAAAATGCAGATGTTAGAATGTCCCATTGGGAACTTTTCTCCTTAACCTTGGTTGACATAGAAGTTGACTTCTCTGACTAAATCCAAGAAGCAAATGAAGGAGAGAGGATGTCCTCCATGGTAAGTCAAACATGACACAAATGGGGGCTTCTGAGCACCCTGGAACCTCCAGGAATAGCAAAGTTCACAAAAAAGTGCTTAGGGAAGGTAGAAGATCCAAAAAGAACCTTTAAAACAATATTTTATAGTGATTTTTTTCATAGTATAAAAGTAATAATAAAAATTTTGATAAATATAAATATATATATATAAAGAAACAAATTATAGAACTTTTCTGACCTTGCAATACTTGCCTCTATTACTTTTAAGCTTTATTTTTTCCAGAAATGTTTCTATTTCTTTGTATTATTTACTTACATTTCTACAGAAATGTTTAAAAAAAGAACTACATAAACACACTATCCAAATAATTCTATAAGCCATAAAAAACTATATGAATCTTTCTTCTCAAAAAATAAGCATAACTTTATTGCTTATTAGGCATTCAGTATCCCAACAGCCCTCCCTATCTAGTAAGTTCTTCAGCATTTCTATAACAGACTTCTCATTTAACTTTTTCTATATCTTTAATTTTTATTTAATGGGTATAAATATGTTTGAGCTCCAGTTATTTCTAACTTGCTGGCCAGAAAAAAGTTTTTTTACTAGTTTATTTTTCCACTAATAGATTTTCTGGATGCATTTCATTATACTTTCACAAACACTAGTTCCATAATTATTTATCTTTGCTAATTAAAAAAATTATATTTTCTGTGTTTATGCTAATAACCTTCACTTAGAAATGTGGAGGTCACAGACTTAACTCACACAATCTACACTAAAATTTCACATTGATTTCTTGTAATTCCCCTTAATTTGATTAAATATAAAATAATTTCTAATTCTAACTTTGTTTTATTATGTAGGCATAAAAATACATGTTACAAAATATCCGTTGTATTGAAACACATGTAAGAATACAGCAAGCACACAGTCAAATTTATTGAACTTTTGAAATAGTTTAAGCTGGTAACCAGTAATAATGCTGATTACAGTTTAGAAGATAAGACTGAAATATCCTACCTGCTACATAATTATTCAATAAGTGGTAGGAAAGTGACAGTTAATAGATAATAAACTAAAGTGCATGAAGGACAGTAATCAACAAGTTATGCTGTTATTTTAAAAACATTTTACTGACAATATCTTTTTTTTAATTAATTAATTTATTTTTGTATATACTTTCAATCATATTGTTTGGCTTACAATGAGACCATTTCGATATGTGAACATTTCTCCCCAGACCCGTTGATCGAAATATCTTCAACAGATAACACCACACCTCCCCATCCCGTCAATGCTCTACCTCTGTATCCCTTCTCCAAATGTCTTTCGTTGGGCCCCACTCCTCCACATACACCTCATCTGACATTCACACCCATCTCTTGTGTTTGTTCAACTGTTAGTCAATCAGTTTCAGACATAGAATGCAGACAAACGGTATATGTTAAGTGGGGACATACAATGTCTCTCCTTCATAGCCTGGCTTGCCTCACTCAGCAGTACATCTTCCATATTCTTCCACTTTCTGTCAAAAGCCAGGGCTCTGTTGGTTTTTATGGCTGAGTAGTATTCCATAGAGTATATGTGCCACAGTTTTTCAATCCATTCCTCCATACGGGGGCATCTGGGTTGGTTCCATGACTTAGCAATTGTGAATAGTGCCGCAATAAACATCGATGTGCAAGCACTTTTCCAATGAAGAATTCTTCTGTCCTTTGGGTAGATACCGAGGAGTGGGATCTCTGGATCATATGGCAGATCTATCTGTAGATTTTTGAGGAATCTCCAAATTATTCTCCACAGTGGTTGGACCAATCTACATTCCCACCAGCAGTGTAAAAGAGTTCCCCTTTCACCACACCCCCGCCAACACTTATCATTTTTTGTTTTTTTAATATTAGACAATCTGACTGGGGTTAGGTGGTATCTCATTGTTGTTTTTATCTGCATTTCCCTTACGATGAGGGAGGTTGAACATTTTTTCATATGCCTTTTGGCCATTCGTATGTCATCCTTAGAGAGTGTTTTCTTCATCTCCTTCTCCCATCTTTTAATAGGGTTGCTCATCTTTTTTCCAAACACCTTTTTTAGTTCCTTGTGTATTCTGGTTATCAGTCCCTTATCTGATGCAACATTTACAAAAATATTTTCCCATTCTGAGGGCTGTCGATTCACACTAACTACTGTGTCTTTGGCCATGCAGAAACTTCTTAGTCTGATGTAATCCCACTTGTCTATTTTGTGGACGATGGACTCTGCTTTGAGGGTCTTCTTTAGGAAGTCTTTCCCTACACCAATGTCTCCCAGAGTTTCCCCAGCATTCTCCAGGAGCAGCTTTATAGTTTGAGGTCTTAGATTTAGATCCTTGATCCACCTTGACTTGATTCTTGTCAAAGGAGAGAGGTAGGGGTTCAGATTCATCTTTCTGCAAGTGGAAGTCCAGTTTCTCCAGCACCACTTGCTGAAGAGGCTTTCATTTTCCCACTGGATTGACTGGTACCCCTTGTCAAAGATCAGTTGACTGCATGTTTGGGCACTTATTTCTGGGGACTCTATTCTGTTCCATTGGTCCACATGTCTGTTTCTGTGCCAATACCATGCTGTCTTTATTACCACAGCTTTGTAATATATTTTTGGATCGGGGATTGAGATGCCACCCACTCCATTCTTCTTGTGTAGAAGTGCTTTGGCAATACGGGGTCTTTTATGATTCCAGACAAATTTTAAGATTGTCTTTTCTAGATCTGTGAAGAATGTGTCTGGTACTTTGATTGGCATTGCATTAAATAGGTAGATTAATTTGGGTAGAATTGCCATTTTGATTATATTAACTCTTCCAATCCATGAACATGGGATGTCCTTCCATTTTTTTGTGTCATTTTCAATTTCTTTTTTTACCTTCTCATAGTTTTCCTTGTGGAGGTCTTTAACTTCTTTGGTTAGATTTATTCCTAAATATCTTATACTTTTAGTGGCTATGGTAAATGGAATAAGTTTTTTCAGTTCTATCTCAGTCTGCCTGTTACTTGTATATAGAAATGCTATCGATTTCTGTATATTGATTTTATATCCTGCAACTTTACTGAATTCATGTATTACTTCCAGTAGTTTTTCCATGGAGACCATTGGGTCTTCTATGTATACAATCATGTCATCTGCAAATAGAGAGAGTGTCACCTCTTCTTTTCCTATTCGAATGCCCTTTATTTTTTCCTCTTTTCTGATTGCGTTGGCGAGGACTTCCAGTACTATATTGAAAAGGAGAGGAGAAAGTGGGCATCCTTGTTTTGTTCCTGTGTTTAGTGGGAAAGCTTTCAGCTTTTCTCCATTCAGGATGATGTTCGCTATGGGTTTTTCATAGATGGCTTTTATTGTATTGAGAAATGGCCCTTCTATGCCAATTTTGCTAAGAGTCTTGATCATGAAGGGATGTTGTATCTTATCAAATGTTTTTTCTGCATCAATCGATATGACCATATGGTTTTTGTCTTTCTTCCTATTAATATGGTGTATTACATTTATGGTTTTGCGTATGTTGAACCAACCTTGCATTCCTGGAATAAAGCCTACCTGATCATGGTGTATGATCTTCTGTATAAGTTGTTGAATACGATTTGCTAGTATCTTGTTGAGAATCTTTGAGTCTATGTTCATCAGAGATATTGGTCTATAGTTTTCCTTCCTTGTCCTGTCCTTATCTGTTTTGAGGATGAGGGTGACAGAGGCTTCATAGGATGAATTAGGGAGAGATTCACCCTTTTGGATCTTTAGAAATAATTTGAGCAGAATGGGAGTTAACTCTTCTTTGAAAGTTTTTTAGAATTCAGAGGTGAATCCATCGGGGCCAGGGCTTTTCTTTGTTGGGAGGTTACTTATTACTGATTCAATCTCCTGGCTTGTTATGGGCCTATTCAGACTTTCTATTTCTTCCTGGCTCATTCTTGGTAGATTATATTTGTCCAGGAATTTGTCCATCTCATCCAGATTATCTTGTTTCTTAGCGTATAGATGTTCAAAGTATCCTCTAATGATGTTTTGAATTTCTACTATGTCTGTTGTTATGTTACCAACCTCATTGCAGATTTGATTCACCTGGTTCCTTTCTCTCTTCTTCTTAATAAGTCTCGCTAGTGGGGTATCAATTTTGTTTATCCTTTCAAAGAACCAGCTTTTGCTTTCACTTACTTTCTGTATAGTACGTTTATTTTCTATTTCATTTATTTCTGCTCGGATCTTTATTATTTCCTTTCTCCTGTAATTTTTTGGATTTTTTTGCTGTTGCTTTTCCAATTCTCTAAGGCTTGATGTTAGGTGATCCATTAGCCTTTTCTCTGTCTTCCTCTTATGTGCACTAATTGCTATGAACTTCCCTCTTATGACTGCTTTGGCAGTGTCCCAAAGATTATGGAAACTTGTATCTTCATTGTCATTGGCTTCCATGAATCTTTTGATTTCGGACTTTATTTCTTCGGTAACAGTGGAGTCATTCAGGAGTAGGTTATTTAGTTTCCATGTTTTTTAGGTATTTTTGAGGATTTCTCTTGAAATTAAACTCGAGTTTAATTCCATCATGGTCAGAGAAGATGCTGGAAATAGTTTCTATGCCTCTGAATCTGCAGAGGCTTGCTTTGTGTCCTATGATGTGGTCAATCTTCGAGAAAGTTCCATGTCGGGGTGAGAAAAAACTATATCTTGTGGTTTTTGGGTGGAAAGTTCTATAGATGTCTGTTAAGTCCAATTGATTTATGGTATCATTTAGGTCCTTGATCTCTCTACCTATTTTTTGCCTAGATGATCTGTCCAGAGGGGATAATGCGGTGTTGAGATCTCCAACAATTAGTGTGTTGCAGTCTATCTCCCCTTTCAGATCTAACAATCTTTCCTTCACATATTTGGGTGCTCCTGTGTTAGGAGCATAGATATTAATAAGCGTTATATCTTCTCGATCTATAGAGCCTTTTACTATGATATAGTGCCCTTCTTTGTCTCTTCGGACACTTTTTGTTTTAAAGCCTATTTTGTCAGAAATTAGTATCGCAACTCCAGCTCTGTTTTGGTTCCCAACTGCATGGAAAACCTTTTTCCAACCCTTCACTTTCAGTCTATGTATGTCTTTTTCCATGAGGTGGGTTTCTTGTAGGCAACAGATAGAGGGTTTCTGTTTTTTTATCCATTCAGCCAGTCTGTGTCTCTTGATTGGAGAATTTAACCCATTAACATTCAATGTTATTATCGATGTTATAGGATCTGTACCGACATTTAAGTTAGCCATTGTCTTAGTTGCCTGTTATTTCTTTGTTTCCGGCTGTTGCGTCTTTAGTTTTCCTGGAACAGTACTTTCTTCAGGATTTCTTGAAGAGCTGGTCTGGTGTTGGCAAATTCTTTCAGGTTTTGTTTGTCTGAGAAGATTTTAATCTTTTTTTCCCAAATGAAGGATAATCTTGCAGGGTCTAATAGTCTTGGCTGAAATTGTTTCTCTCTTAACACTTTCAGTATGTCTTCCCATTCTTTTCTTGCTTGCATTGTTTCTGATGAGAGGTCTGGTGTTAGTCTTATGGGATGGCCTTTGTAAGTTATTTCTCGTTTCTCTCTTGCCAGTTTTAGTATCATGTCTTTTTCTGTGACGTTAGACAGCCTGGCTAAGATGTGCCTTGGGGAAGATCTTCTGGGGTTGATTCTATTTGGGGTCCTTTGTATTTCTTGGGTCCGGATGGTTCGGTGCCTCTCTAGGCTTGGGAAATTTTCTTCCAAGATGTCATGGAATAGATTTTCCATTCCGCTATTAGTTTCTTCACCTTCTGGGATGCCGATTATTCTGATGTTTGGGTGTCTAATAGAGTCTAGTATTTCCCGTATATTATCCTCATGTTTTTTAGTTATTTTCTCGATCTTTTTGTAGTTTTTTTCTAGATCAGAGGTTTTATCTTCTACATCAGAGATTCGATCTTCAGCATGGTCTAATCGGCTCTTAATACTTTCCAGAGAGTTTTTGATTTCTTGTATTATAGACTTTATCTCTAATAGTTCCACCTGATTCTTTCTCAGAGTATCCATTTCTTCTTTCATATCCTGGAAGGACTTCCTAATTTCCTGTAGTTCGTTGTCTCTTTTTTTTTCCAATTCACAGAATTTGGTCACCATGAATGTTCAAAATTCTGTGTCTGTCATTTTGGTAACGTCCTCCATATTTACGAGACATGGAGGGGCATTTTCCTTTGTTGGAGACATATTTTCTTGTTTATTCAGACCTGAGGCTCTTTTTCTACTTTTAGCCATTGGGAGATTACGTGCCTTTTAAAGACTTCTTGGGAGAACTTTTGTCCCACGAGAAGTAAGAGTCTTTCCTTTTTGATGGGAATAGCTGTTTGTTGAAGTCTCTCTTCTGTTGTTTTTTACCAATGTGTTTTCAGGAAGGGAACTCTACAGAAGTGTCTAACAAGCAGTATCTCCTTTTTCAAAGAGGATCAGTACTAGGGAGGATCCCAGAGACACTTACCTTCCTAGGAAATTTCAGATATATGATTCTAGACCTGTCTAGTCTGTCTGGCACAGTAAAAAATAAGGAGGAGAGGACAATATGCAACGAAAGGAAAGACAACACAGAAAAATAAAGAAAAAGTCGCGCGCCGCGTGATTTCGCCAGAGGCTTGCAGGAGACGCTATTGCCTGCTGGCAGTCCAGGAAAGTCTGGGGGGAGAAGGAGAGCTAGGTGTTAACAAGAGAATGCAGGGAGTTCAAGAGAAAAGAAAAAAAAAAAAACCGCCTCAAGGAGATCCTGGCTACCTACCAAGAAGGTGGAGTCTGGGGCCTGGGGGTCTGGAAGTGGGGTGGGGGTCAGAGGTGACCCTCCCTCAGTATCCCTTGCTGGCCAGAGGCTTGCAGGAGACGCTATTGCCTGCTGGCAGTCCAGGAAAGTCTCCTGACAATATCTTATGGAATGCTATTTAATTATGTGGGTACTGAAAGTATTTAAAATGGATAGTATTGTAGGCAGTTCTTAAATTTTGCAGGAACAGAAAGCCCATCGTGTGTCATCTTACAAATACTCTTAAGGAAAAAAAATACATGAAGAGGAGCAGAAACAGAGATAGAGATAGAGAGAATAGCAAAATAAGTGGTTATAAAGAGAGATGGTTTTTCTTAGTAAATTTCATGGTCTTTTCACTGAACTAAGACCTAAATGAGAAAGTCTTTCAAACTTGAGCTGATAGCATTGTATGAGAGGGTCATTTTTTCTCACAGGTTTATGAGAAGACGCATAGTTGAATAAAAATAAGAGCCATCTCTTGCACTCCAAAGAAGGGCATTGGATCTATCATATATTAGAATATTGGCAGCTCCAAAGAATGAACTCCATTCCAAAGAAGGAAGAACAAACATGTAAATTAAAATTGATATGAAAATCAAATGAAATTCTATTTTAAGTATCTGTTTCCAGATCTAGGCAAATTACATCCCAGACACAAGGGAATTCACAAATGTTTCAAAACCTTTCTTGAATTAATAAAGACACCTGAAGAATGATGGGAACCAGCAGTTAGCGTAATGGCTATGTCGCTGGACTCCCACGTAGTCAACCGTGGTTCGAGTCCCAGACCCGGTGGCTTAAAACTCATGCAGGGCGCGTGTGCGTGCGTGCCCAAGATCCCGAGAGGAGAATGGAGGAGAAGGGATTGCAGCGTGGCCACCCCCCTGGGGGGTGATTTCTCGCTTTCTATCTCTCTGTCTCTCTCTGTCTGGCGAGCACACGCACCCTATAGCAAAAACCTCTCAAAAAAAAAAAAAAAAAAAAGAATGAAAGAAAATTTGAGAAAACTGAAATTGAGCATACATATCAGGTTTTTAACTTCAAGAAGGCAAAGACCATAAGTGGCTTCTAAAAACTTTCTATAAACCACCTGTTTAATAATATATGCCAGAATGTGTTCCACAGATTCAATGAAATTTTCTCCACCTTTTACCATCGATATACTTTTAGCTTAGTCATCTTCCACAATAATTGATAAAATAGATGTTAACCTAGGAAAACTTGTAAGTGACCTGAGAAAGCATGCTTTCATGCTGTACATAATATTTGATCTAAATCTCAAACCTTAGGTTAAAAACACAGAAATATTTACCAACTTTATAGACAATAAAAATAGAAAAGAAAGCTATTATTTTGAAGTCAATGCAAAATTTTAAAGATCTTAAAATACTTGCTGAAATTAAATTATTAATGTCCCTCACTCACAAAGCTCAAAATCACAAGCATCAGATGGGACCAATCTGGTTTGAAAAAGTTCTTGTGAACCAACTCTAACAACCTCAATAAAAGTTGAACATGTAAAGTAACTTCCCCAAGACTTGTGCCAACAAGTTTGAATGAATTACTAGAGCAAATGAGGTTGTAGTACCTTTGTGCTCTGTGTCAGTCACACAGTATGAAACACATTTTGTTTGGTTTTAGTAACTTCACATTTTCAGAAACACAGGAGATAAGGCAACCGGAATGATGATCACGTGAAAATTGTATCAACTTAGTCTAAGCCCAGATTTGAGAGGGAACCCAGTCGTCACTTTCCTAACTTTCCTGATTTTTTTTTTGTACTTTTTTTTTTTTTTTTTTTTTTTTTTTTTTTTTTTTTTTTTTTGCTATAGGGTGCATGTGCTCACCAGAAAGAGACAGAGAGAGAGAAAGCAAGAAATCACCCTCCAGGGAGAATGGCCTTACTGCAATCCCTTCTCCCTTCTGGATTTTGGGCATGCATGCACACATGGTTAGCGTTAGTTTCAAGTCACTGGGTCTAGGACTCAGACTGGGTTTGGCCATGTAGGAGTCCAGCAATGTTACCATAATGTCATCTGCTGCTCCCACCTGAAATGCTTTTAAGTACTGCTATGTAGAATTTTTTTTCAGCAGGAGCATAAGACAGGAGGAAGATCACAAGTCTTGCCCTGTGCTGCCATTTACTGTCTGTACATCTAAATTGTCACTCAGCTTTCCCATGGCTAATTGTCAGAAGCATAAGGATAATCCATGTTCAAAATTTTAGACAGAATGTTCATATGATGGACACAGTATGTTTCTTTTCCTGAGACAACCATAAGAGCAAAATAATGAATCAACATGGGAAAGTAATTCAGGAATATAAGTGAGAACAGGGAAGTTTATTTCAACTTCTAGAAATGAAAGGTGCTCTGAAAGTGATGTCCTTCCTTTTTTAGTTATGATTCTTAGTAATTGATTATTCTAACAGAAGCCAGATAAGCAATTAGCATAAAGGTAGGATAGAAAGCTTCTTACTGCTAGTGGAAGGGAGATTGGAGAACTGAAAGTTTCTTATAGATCCTATTTTCTTCTTCCTGTTAAGAAGAAAATGTGAGGTTAAATATTCTTTTCTAACCCATAATTTCCCCAAGCTCAGTGAATGCAAGCAATACATTGTTACAAGAAATAAAAAGCCAGATTTGACAGATTCTATAGTTGGTCCAGAATACAGGAGGAAACAGGTGAACAGGGACATTGTCCAGTTCTCTAAAGTGGGTCCCTAGGACATAGCACGTTGAATCAATTGTCCTTGTTACAGGCACAAGTGGAGAATAGGGACTCAGGGAGGGAATAGAAGAGTATATACTAGATATAGTGTGTGGGAGACTAGGACCTGAGGAAGAACATTTAGAAGAAAAATACAGAGGCAAAGCATTAATGGGACAAAGAAATGTGGTATTGTTGAAGATATTTTATAGTTTAATCAACTGGACTAGGGAGAAATGTTCACATATTGAAATATTCACTGTGTAAGGTAAATAATGTGATTGAATGTATAAACCAAGATGAAGTAAAAAAAAAGAAAGTACACTTAGGAACAAAATACACACACAAACACACACACACACACACAAACACCAAGAAGAGTATAACATACCTACTTGGTGGGAAAATTAAAATGGATAAAGTAATACTAAATCAAATGCTCCAACAGATAGAATTGTAACATTCAAAATTGCAAACAATTGCCTGTATCTCTATTTATTTTCTTTCTCCTGCATTTTGTTTCTTTACTATTCTTTTATCTTGATGTTGAATGAAAGGATAAGGGGTGATTGGCTTTAGGTTATGGATTACTAAAAAGGAGCTGTCATGTATCACAAAAGCAAGCAGAGAGTAAACTAACTCTAAAAATAACCCCCGTTCTGTCTCTCTCAATTCAGTCGGTTTGGTAGAGATCACCTCTTTTTTGAACTATTGTGATGAAATAACAGGTCTCATTTTCAGTGGCTGGTTGATGGCACTTTATCACCATATTTCTAGATGAATTAAGTTCAGTTTTTGAATCACACTGTGTAGTATTTGTATGCTTTTTAGCAATTTTTTTGTTTGAGGGATTTTTGCTATAGGGATTTTTGCTAGCGTGTGCTAGCCAGAAAGATAGAGAGAGACAGAGAGGTAGAAAGTGAGAAAGCATTCCCCAGGGGGGATGACCATGCCATAATCCCTTCTCCTCTATTCTCCTCTCAGGATTTGGGGTATGCATCCACATGTACCCTGCATGAGTTTCAAGATGCTGGGACTGGCACTTGAATTGTGGTCGACCACTTGGGAATCCAGCGACTTAACCACTACATCACTTGCTGAGAAAGCAGAATAAAGGTACATATTCCAAACTCTTCTTATTTCAAAACTAAGGTGACCATGTAAAAATTAAGAGTGAAAAAACTATAATTGTACCTAATGAATATGATGTGAGGGGTACATGGAAAACCCCACTTTCTTCCTCTCAGGTGATATGGTGATAGCTACAGCACCAAATATGATTTATTTTATTATAATAGTCCCATGCAATTTTTTCCTGGGATGATGTTTTAGAAACATTTATATAAAACATTTTTTAAAATAGTGAGAAAATAGTAAAATAGGAGCTAAAAAGCATGAGTTCTTGTCCTGACTCTGTTACTTACTGATTTGGGGTCTCAGTCATTTGACCTCTTTCAGGTTTTATCTCTTCATATATAAAATGGAGGTAAAAGTCCTTGTTATGGCTGCCCTATTGAGTAATTAAGAAAGTCAAAAGGTTTTAGCCCCATGCCTAGTGATTAAGGGAGCGAGATAATACGTGAACTTTCGGAGTTTGGATTGTAGCCTGATAACTTGAAAAACATGCACAGCATGTGTGTGTATGTGGACAAAATCCAGATATGATGGATAAATGGAAGGGAGAAGATTTCAGGATAACCATGCTTATTAGAGTTGCTTTCTCCCTCTGTCATTTTCTGTTTCTTCTCTCAGTAGAGAGTGCATGCATCTACCGGTAATTAAAAGAAAAGGGGAAAAATAAAGAGGTAAGACACATTAGACACATTAAGAACTTTTTATTTTGGAGAGGTTTTTCTTATAGGGTGCATGTGCTCGCCAGAAAGACAGAGACAGAGAGACAGAAAGCGAGGAGTCATCCCCCAGGAGGGATGGCCATGCCACAATCCCTTCTCCTCCATTCTCCTCTTGGGATCTTGGGCATGCATACACATGCACCCAGTGTGAGTTTAAGCCACCAGGTCTGGGACTCGAACCACAGTAGACTACATGGAAGTCCAGCGACATAATCATTATGCCATCTGCTGGTCCCAAGAATTAATGGGTCCAACAGTGATGCCTGTCAGGCTGCCCTTCCATAGAGGAAGTTGCTTCCTGCAAAGCTCCCTTGAGATGTAGGAAGCTATTTATTGCCCAGACTTAAGGCAACCTGTTTCTCAATTACCTGGCTGAGGTAAGAAATCCTTCTCTTAGCTTGTCATTTCCCACAGCTACAAATATAAAGCTTGATCAGAGTAGAATAAGGACTGATAATCCTTTTTTTCTAGCCGTCACAGTGGAATAAGGACTGATATTCCCTTTCCCCTAACTATAAATTCTGAGTCTGGAAATAGAACAGGAGTCAGATTTTCTTCATTTTGTCATTATATCTGGACCTAAACACATTAGGAGAGAAACATGCAGCTAAAAAATCTACACCCAAAGTTTGAACTTTGGAACATAATGTGGTAGACTTGTGTGTGCTACTTGGATCACAAGAAGCAAGAATACTTACATGCCTGTGACTGACCCAAGGTCCATGAGTTTCCCTCCATAAATGTGGTTCCAGTTATTCTGCCGTGTGTGCCATGTGGTCACGTGCTATTGTGTGCACAGTATCATGACAAATGGAAACTGCTAAATTCATCACAGACATTGAAGTTTCAACTTCTGTGTATGTTTTTGGGTGTTTTCCTAGAGAACTGATAGTGTTAACTGGTGAACAGAACATTTGAACTCTAAGATGAGAAAGCAGAATAAAGGTACATATTCCAAACTTTGGCTTAACCTTTGGCTTATGCCAATGCCTAAACTTTAGATAAACTGCTTTTTATTTCCCTATTGTAAAAAGCAAACAAACACACAAAAAACCAGGTTTTACCAAAGCCAAATAAAACCACTTGAAAAACAAAGAACACTAGCGAGAAAAGGTTGCATCAAAACCTCACTTCTGGGCTCTGAGAAGATTCCTCATGGAAACTGGGAACTAGATATTTCAGGGCACAGGAGAAATGAAGATTTTCTACTCATAATTCAGCCTCCAGCAAGCAAAGCTAGTGTGGCAGGAGAGTTGAGCCATTCTCTGAGAAGATTCCTCATGGAAACTGGGAACTAGATATTTCAGGGCACAGGAGAAATGAAGATTTTCTACTCATAATTCAGCCTCCAGCAAGCAAAGCTAGTGTGGCAGGAGAGTTGAGCCATTCTCTGAGAAGATTCCTCATGGAAACTGGGAACTAGATATTTCAGGGCACAGGAGAAATGAAGATTTTCTACTCATAATTCAGCCTCCAGCAAGCAAAGCTAGTGTGGCAGGAGAGTTGAGCCATTCTCTGAGAAGATTCCTCATGGAAACTGGGAACTAGATATTTCAGGGCACAGGAGAAATGAAGATTTTCTACTCATAATTCAGCCTCCAGCAAGCAAAGCTAGTGTGGCAGGAGAGTTGAGCCATTCTCTGAGAAGATTCCTCATGGAAACTGGGAACTAGATATTTCAGGGCACAGGAGAAATGAAGATTTCTACTCATAATTCAGCCTCCAGCAAGCAAAGCTAGTGTGGCAGGAGAGTTGAGCCATTCTCTGAGAAGATTCCTCATGGAAACTGGGAACTGGATATTTCAGGGCACAGGAGAAATGAAGATTTTCTACTCATAATTCAGCCTCCAGCAAGCAAAGCTAGTGTGGCAGGAGAGTTGAGCCATTCTCTGAGAAGATTCCTCATGGAAACTGGGAACTAGATATTTCAGGGCACAGGAGAAATGAAGATTTTCTACTCATAATTCAGCCTCCAGCAAGCAAAGCTAGTGTGGTAGGGAGCCCCTCTGGCCTTCTATCTCTGTCTCTGTGTCTCTGAGGTCTCTGTCTCTCTCTGCTCCTGTCTCCTCATTTTTTTTTGGTAAGTTTTCCTTTTTACGATTTTTTTAAAGGTAGAGTTTCTCTCTGGCTCTCAGCTCCATCTTTTGTTTTGTTAATAATCTCTTCTGCTCCTTTCTCCCAGGCAGGAGAGTTGAGCCATTCTCTGAGAAGATTCCTCATGGAAACTGGGAACTAGATATTTCGTGCGGCGCACTTGCGCGCCGCGTGTTTTTCTATTTTGTGATTTTTTTCTCTTAAAAAAAAAAGAAAAGAAATTATAATTTTTTATTTTTTTGTCTTTTTTCTCTCTTTTTGTTGTTGTTTCTCTCTCTCTTTTTCATTTTCCTTTTTCTTGTCTCTCCACCCAATATCTACTGAATCTGCTGCACCAGTGATCACAACAGAACGGCAATCAGATTCTAGAACACCTCTGTCTGCTTGCTCCTGAACATTGAGGCTTAACTTCAAGAATTTGAAAGAAACACGCCATTCATCAGATGACAAGAAATCACCCTCGGATCACGAGAAATATGGGAAACCGAGAAAATACCTCTCCTCCAATGGAAAAGAGTAACTCTCCTTCATCCACAAGCAGTTCGGTGAAAGTCATGGAAATGTCTGATAAGGAATTTAGAACATTCGTAATGTCGAAGCTAACAGAGATGGAAGAAAAGAGAGATAATGAACTGCTAAAGAGAAAGGAGAAAGAAGTTGCCGAGTTCCAGGAGATGAGGAAATTCTTGCAAGATCTAAAAGAGGAATTACACACTTTACAAAAGACTCAAACGGAACTGCTAGAGATGAAGTCTATAATACAAGAAGTCAAAATCTCCCTTGAAAGTATTAAAAGCAGACTAGATCATTCAGAAAGTAGAATCTCAGATGTAGAAGAGAAAATGGCTGGCTTAGAAAAGTCCACCACGAAGACTGAGAAAATGGCTCAAAAATTTGAGAATGATATGCGAGAAGTACTGGATACCATCAAACGTCCAAATATCCGGATAATTGGCATTCAGAAGGTGAAGAGACCCATAAGGGCATTGATAATCTATTCCATGAAATCCTGCAAGAAAACTTTCCAAACCTAGAGAGGCATTCAAAGATCCAGTCCCAGGAAATACAAAGGACCCCAAATAGAATCAACCCAAGGAGATCTTCTCCAAGACACATTATAGCCAGGTTGACCAAAACTGCAGACAAAGACAAGATACTAAGATTGGCAAGAGAGAAACATCAAGTTACCTACAAAGGACATCCCATCAGGCTAACAGCAGATCTCTCATCGGAAACAATGCGAGCGAGGAGAGAATGGGAAAATATATTCAAAGTGTTACGAGAGAAGCAATTTCAGCCGAGAATACTGTACGTGGCAAGATTATCTTTCAGGTGGGAAGAAAAGACAAGAACATTCTCAGATAAACAAAACCTGAAAGAATTTACCAGCACCAGACCAGATCTCCAAGAAGTTCTCAAGGGTGTGCTGTATCAAGAAAATTAAACACAGACACACGGAAATAAGAGTCAAAAAACTATGAAAGTGGCCAACTTAATCAGAGGGACAAGTCTGGAGCTGAATACTATATCCCAGAATTTAATCAGGAAAATTGAACCAGAACAGAAGATAAAAGTACATGAGACTGATAGGTTCATGCACCTTCCATTTGAACAGAATCCTAACTTGTTTCCTGGCTTTAAGCAAAGTTCCTTGGCATTTCTTTGAGTTAAGTTAAAACTGGTTTTCTTAGTAGTAATGAGTGAACTCACCATGGAAAGTAGTTAGATTATGTAGGAAATTGTGTGATCAATGCAACGTGGGTGGGAAGGGAATGAAGGACAATTGTAGACACCAGAGGTGGTGTGAGAGGAGGGTGGGAAGGGACAGAGGGTCAGAAAGAGGGGTGGAAGTAATTCTAGGAACTAGTAATGGAAAATTTTTTGTAATGTGCATGATTGTATCACTATGCAGTGTGTACTGGATGGGAGATTGCATTTTGTATGCTGTGATGAAGCTTAGGGAAGGAATGTAAATTGAGTTACAAAAAAAAAAGTTTCAGAAAAAAAAATATATCTATTCAATGACTGCAGTAGGATATGTAGCCACAGCTAGGTACTACTTTATAAGATGCGTAAAGTAAGACTTGTGTTCATGGAAATGTGGGTATCACCTGTGTTTGCTATGAGGGTATTTGGATTGATTAGGGTCTTTGGCGTTACAATAAAATGTGAGGAGAAAACAGTATAGAAAGCAAACATAGTTACCAGAGACTGTGGGAGGAGAGTGGGAGATGGCAGAGGGTAAGAGATAGAGAATCTAGGATGGGGGGAAAAAAGCAAAACATACAGAAGACAAGAAATGGAAGATCATTTGCTGACAATAACATGTTTGTTGATGTGCTTGATTGAGACAATATATAGTGTAATTTGGATGGAAAATCTCATTTTGTATGCTGTAATGATGTTCAGAGAATGAATGCAAATAAATAAATTGAAAAAAACAAAACAAACAAAAACAAAAAAAACAAAAAAACCCCTCACTTCTGGGACCAGCAATTAGTGTAATGACTATGTCGCTGGACTCCCATGTAGTTGACTGTGGTTTGCATCCCGTCTCGGTGTCTTAAACTCACGCCGGGTGCGTGAGCGTGCATGCCCAAGATCCTGAGAGGAGAATGGAGGAGAAGGGATTGTGGCGTGGCCATCCCTCCTGGGTGGTGATTTCTGGCTTTCTGTCTCTCTCTGTCTGTCTGGCAGCGCATGCGCCCTATAGCAAAAACCTCACTTCCACAAGGTCGCCTCTTTGAAATGGCATTTTTTGGTGCTTCCTAATTACAATCCTTTGAGTACAACTGCAGTTCTACAGAATGTCCCACAGAGGAAGACTAGGAAGAGGGGACAATATGGGAAAGTAAGTCCCAGGAATTGCTACAGATTGAGATCTAGGTGGCCCTAATGGAAATCACAGGATAACCATCAGGCAATGGTCCTACCTATTAAGACTGTTAAGTGTATTCCTGACAGGAAAGAGAGCCTATCGGGAAGAAAATATGAGCTCTGGGGTATTTGTGGGGGGAAAAATGGTCCTTCTTTCTTATTCAATGAATTTTATTGTACATACAGCTTGATGTTCTAAGGTATGTGTATATATTGTAAAAGAGTTACTGTAGTGGAACAAAGGAAATAGCCATGATTTCATATAACCATTTTCCCCTCATAGGTAGAATAGCTATAATTCACTACTTCAGAAAGATTCTAAGCATAATATACTTTTACTAACAATGATCCTGTGTTTTACCTTAGATCTTTTTAGACTTGTTTATTCCACATATTGGGTACTTTTTTTTATTGTGTTTTTTTTTTTTTATCAACCATAGTTCTATGGTATTAATTTACATTTAGTGCTCATTTTTATTGGATTGTTTCCTTACTGTTGACCTAGTGGTGTTCCTTATATCAAGAACATAGTACTTTCTTAGGTATATGCTTTATATATTGACTTGCAACCCCTTGTTCATAGTTTTCAGTCTCTTTTTAAAATTTAATTTATTTATTTTACATTTTTTCATTGAGCATCATCACAGCATACAAAATGTGCTTTCCCATCCAGAATATACCATACAGTGGTTAAATCTACATGTTATTTTCTTATATATATTTTTTATTACAATTTCTTTTATATATTCAATTACATATGTCACTTAGCTTGCAAAGTGAATATTTCAACATGTATACATTTCTCACCAATCTAGTTGGGAATACTATATACATCATCCTCAACAGACAATAACTCATCTCTCTGTTTCACAAATGCCCCACCCCACCATTTCTTTCCCCACTGTCCTTCCTCGGTCTCTCTCCTTTACTCACCCTGTTCCCACACAGTATCTGGTATTTATAACCATTTTCTATGTTTCTATATCCTCTAGTCATTCAGTTTTGGCTATAGAGTGCAGACATTTGGTATATATTAAGTGGGAACATACAATGTTTCTCATTTATAGTCTTGCTTGCTTCACTTAGCCATAAATTTTCCATATTTATTCACTTTCTGTCAAAAGCCAGGGTCTTGTTGATTTTTATGGCTGAGTAATATTGCGTAGAGTATATGTGCCACACTTTTTTAATCCATTATTCTGTTTGTAGGCATTTGGATTGGTTCTATGTCTTAGCAATTGTGAATAATGCCACTATAAACATCGATGTGCATACAGTTTTTTAACTAAGAATTCTTCTGTCCTTTGAGTAGATACCAAGGAGTGGGATTGCTGGATCATGCTAGGTAGTTCTATTTGTAGATCTTTGAGGAATTTCCATATTGTTCTCCACAGCCACTAGACCAATTTACATTTCCACCAGCAGTGTAGGAGAGTTCCCCTTTCACCACACCCCCGCCAGAATTTATCATTATTTATTTATTTATTTATTTATTTATTTATTTAATTTTAGTCATTCTGCCTGGGGTTAGGTAGTATCTCATTGTGGTTTTGATCTGCATCTCCATTACAATGAGGATGTTGAGCATTTTTTCATAGGCCTTTTGCTATTTGTATATCTTCCATAGATGGTCATTTTTTCCAACTTTTTCTCCCATCTTTTAATAGGGTTGATCACCTTTTTTTGGAACAGCTGATTGAGTTTCCTGTGTATTCTGGTTATCAGCCCCTAGTCTGATGCAATGTTTACAAAAATCTTTTCCCACACTGATTATTTTGTCCTTGACCGTACAGAAACTTCTTAATCTGATGTAATCCCATTTGTCTATTTTTGGGATTATTGACTGTGCTTTGGGGGTCTTATTTTGTTTATCCTTCAAAGGACCAACTTTTACTTTCATTTATTTTCTGTATAGTTCTTTTATTTTCTATTTCATTTATCTCTGCCCAGATATTTATTTCACTTCTCCAAGAGTTTTTTGAAATTTTTTTGCTGTTGCTTTCCAATTCTTTGAGGCATGATGTTAGATGGTTCATTTGCCTTCTTTCCATCTTCTTCTTATGAGCACTAATTGCTATGAACTTCCCTCTTATGACTTTTTTTGCAGTGTTCCAAAGATTATGGAAATTTGTGTCCTCATTGTTTTTGGCTTCCATGAATCTTTTGTTAATTGTGAAGTCATTCAGGAATAGCTTATTTAGTTTCCATGTATTTGTGTATTTTTTTAATTGTATTTGTGTATTTTTGATGATTTCTCTTGAAATTAATATGAAGTTTAATTCCATCATGGCCAGAGAAGATGCTGAATATAGTTTCTATGCCTTTGAATCTCTAAAGGCTTGCTATGTACACTATCATGTGGTCAATCTTTGAAAAGATTCCATGTGGGGGAGGGGTGAGAAAAAAGTATATCTTGTGGTTTTGGGGTGAAAGATTCTATAGATCTCTGTTAAGTCCATTTTATTTACGGTATCATTTAGGTCCTTCATTTCTTTCTTTATTTTTTGTCTAGATAATCTGTCCAGGGGAGATAGTGGGGTGTTGAAGTCCCCAACACTTAGTGTGTTGCAGGCTATCTCTTTTTTTAGATCTAACAGTCTTTCCTTCATGTATTTGGGTGTTCCTGAGATAGGTGCATAGATATTTACAAGCATTATATCTTCTTGATGGATTAACCCTTTTACTACTATATAGTGCCCTTCTTTGTCTCTTTGAAAATTTTTTTATTTTAAAGCCTATTTTGTCAGAGATTACTATTGCAACTTCAGCTCTTTTTTTATTCCTATTTGCATGAGATACCTTTTTCCAGCCTTCACTTTTAGACTATGTAGGTATTTATCCATTAGATGCATTTCTGGTAGCCAACAGATAGAGGGTTTCTGGCTTTTTTTTTTTTTTTTTTTTTTTTTTTTTTTTTTTTTAATCCATTCAGCCACTCTGTATCTCTTGATTTGAGAATTTAGTTCAGTAACATTATATGTTATTATTGATATTTCTGGACTTGTTTGTACCTTTAAGTTGGCCATTGTCTTGGTTGTCTTTTATTCCTGTATTTCTGGCTGTTCATTCTTTAGTTCTCCAGGTACAGGACTCTCTTCAGAGTTTCTTGAAAAGCTGGTCCGGTGTGGTGTTGGCAAGTTCTTTCAGGTTTTGTTTGTCTGAGAAGATTTTAATAGTTTTTTCCCATATGATGGACAATCTTGCTGGATATAATAATCTTGGTTGAAATTGTTTCTCTCTTAATATTTTCAATATATTTTCCCATTCTTTTCTTGCTCGCATTATTTCCATTGAAAGGTCCGGTGTTAGCCTGTCGGGGTGACCTTTATAAGTCACCTGTCTCTTCTCTCTTTCCAATTTTAGTATCTCGTCTTTATCTGTGGTTTTGTCCAGTCTGGCTAAGATGTGCCTTTGGGAGGATCTTCTTGGGTTGATTCTATTTGGGGTCCTTGGTATTTCTTGGGTTTGGATGTTTGAGTTCTTCTCTAGATTTAGAAAGTTTTCTTCCAGGATTTCATATAATAGATTTTTCATGCCCTTACTAGTTTCTTCACCTTCTGGGATAACAATTATTCAGATGTTTGTATGTTTAATGGAATATAGTATTTCTCGTGTATTATCCGCATTTTTTTGTTATTTTCTCTATGTTTTTGGTGGATTTTCTAGGTCAGAGGTTTTATCTTCTATGTCAGAGATTTGATCTTTAGCATGGTCTAATGGACTTTTAATATATTTGAGAGAGTTTTTGATTCTCTGTATTGCAGACTTCATCTGTAGTAGTTCATCTGATTGTTTCTTTTATTTATTTATTATTTCTTGTTCTTTTATTCATCCTTCTTTCAAATCGTGGAAGGACTTCCTCATCTTCTGGACTTTGTTGTCTCTTTCCTGTTCCAACTCATAGAGCTTTGTCACTATGAATGTTCTGAATTCTTTGTCTGACATTTCAGTAACTTCTGTTTTTTCAAGAGATACAGAGGAGTTATTGTTTTCTTTTGATGGAGATGTATTTCCTGGTTTCTTCAAACCTGAGAATCTTCTACTTCTAGCCATTGGGTGATATATTCACTTTTGAATACCTTTTTGGAGAATGTTTCTGGCACTGTGAACAAGTTTGCTTCCTTTTTGTTGTGAATTGTGCCGAGCTCTCTCTTCTGCTGTGATGCAATGTGGTCCACACAGGGGAGTTTTTTATTCAGGTGTCTGAGAGCAGTTTCTCTTTTTTCACTGGTGGATCATAAAAACGAGGGTCCCAGGGGGCCTCCCAATACAAGGGTATTGAAAACTATGATTTTAGACTTGTCTAGTCCCTCTGGATTAGAGGAGGATGAAGAGAAGATGACAATATAAGAGGGAAGAATAAGAGTATAAAAGAAAGAAAGAAAAAGTCAAGCACCCAGTTGGTGGGGAGGGACTGCAGATGGAACTAGGCTCTGCTGGAGAGCTGGTGGCTGCCCTAAGGGGTGAGGTAAAGTAGGAAATTAACAAAAGAAAGAAGGAAAAAAAGGCAGCTTACCTTCTTTACTGGTGGGGCGTGGAGGAGGGGGGAGCTCTGCACTTGGGAGAGCTGGGCTGGATTCCAGCAGCTGGAGCTGGGGCCTTGGCCAGTGAAAGGCCCTGCCTTAATTTCCCTGACTGGCCAGGGGCTGCAGATGGAACTGGGCTCCCATATTGAGTACTTTGAATCCTTTGACTTTAGATCACAATTCCTCCAAAAGAACAGCTTAAAAAGCAGTTTATTAGGGAGTCCATAATGGTGTGATCTGAGTGACCTGAGAGCATTTTTCTACTCATAGAAGTGCAGAAGCACATATACATACATATATGAATACACACACACACACACACACATGCACATGCACACGCACACACGTAATTTGACATACTGCTAAAATTCTGTAGTGGAAAAACTTTCCTTTTTGAATTCAGCTCAACTAATAAAATTAATCAGGGAGTATAACATCTACCATAATAATTTCTGAAAAGTTTATAAGTGCTTATATTTCTGTAGTATTTTGCAATTTTTTTACATATATATATATATATATATATATATATTTTTTTTTTTTTTTTTGCAATTCTCATGTCATCCTATTTATATCTTACAGACTAATGAATGTGGCCTCAGTGGTAAAGTCTTTACCACCTCTGCTTACAAAGTGACAGAGCTAGGACTCACGCTCAGATCTCTCCAAAGTCCATGCTCTGCTGCGCCTATGGATCTCAAACTCAGGGTGAAATCTCAAAACCTACACTTTTCAAAGGCCTCCCGTATTGTTCTGATAACACCACAGTCTGGAGCCCATGTACTACTGAAGCCATGTATCATCCTGCAAATGGAGGCTAGATAGTGATAGTGATATATTAGAGAATTAAAGCTCTAACTTTTTTAGCCTTGTGCTCTCTATGTTGCTTAAGTGATATTACCATTCTCAATTCTAAATTTTGGTAAGTAACAAAGTTGATATGTCACTTTAGTGATTGTCAGCCACCCTGTGTTTCAGTAGGTGGGTATTTTCCAAATTTGGATGTAACAGGCAACCCAATGAGCAATACAGAAATAAAATATTTGAATTTTTATTTTTATTTTAACTGCAAAAAATCTTTTAAAAAATTTCACTAATATTTACTATGTTGGTGGACAGTGGTTCCTAAAGTCTTTATATGATTATAAAAGAGTATAGTCATCTATTGTACTGTGGGGGTGCCCAATCAAAAAATATATTGGACCACTGTCAAGACCTCCTCCCCTGTGGCCAGAAAAGTGTGCTCATTCTTCTGGGGAGGAATCAGGAGGCATGTATGTGGTTATGCAATTTGTGCTGCAATCCTCACAGGATGGTAGGAAATGACCGCAGAGGCTAGAAATCTCTCCCACTCTGTGAGTGACTTCATCCTCCTGGGCTTCCCTTGCCGCTGGGAAATACAGGTCTTCCTCTTTTCCTTATTCTTTGTGACATACATCCTGACTATCATCGGAAACATGGCCATTGTGTGTGCAGTGGGCTGGGACCACCGGCTTCACACCCCCATGTACATTCTGCTGGCTAACTTCTCCTTCCTGGAGATCTGCTATGTCAACTCTGACGTGCCCAACATGCTGGCCAACTTCCTCTCCAAGACCAAAACCATCTCCTTTGCGCGATGCCTCTTGCAGTTGTACTTCTTCTTCTCACTGGGCACAACCGAATGCTTATTTCTCTCCATCATGGCCTACGATCGGTTCCTGGCAATCTGCCGCCCCCTGCACTATCCCACCATCATGACCACTAAGTTCTGTAGCAGCCTGGTCATCTTCTGCTGGGTCTATGGTTTTCTCTGGTTTCTGATCCCCGTGATCCTCGTTACTCAGCTGCCATTCTGTGGCCCAAATGTGATCGATGACTTTCTGTGTGACCTCGGTCCCCTGCTGGCCTTGGCTTCAGCCTGTGTCCCGATCCCAGGGACTGTTCTCATCTGTGGCACCATGAGCTCCCTCCTCATCTTTGCCACCTTTTTCTACATTACTGGATCCTATACCCTGGTGCTGTGGACTGTGCTGCAGGTGCCCTCTGCTGCCGGCCGGAAGAAGGCCTTTTCCACCTGCTCTTCACACCTGGCTGTCGTGTTTCTGTTTTATGGTTCAGTCATGATGACTTATGTGAGCCCAGGGTCAGGACAAGCAGAGGGCATGCAGAAGTTCACAACTTTGTTCTACTCAGTTTTGACCCCTCTTTTCAATCCTATGATCTACAGCCTCCGGAATAAAGAAATGAAGGATGCTTTGAAGAAAGTTCTAAGAGGTTCCTAAAATTAGCATGTAATGTTAGTGGGTTAATTCACAAATGGGTTCAGACTGAGTCCCCTGTCTGTGTTCAAAAATGGCAAGTATTTGTGAAGTTTTGAGAGAGGTGGTTCAAAACCCTAAATGCTGTATCATCAATGAAGTCTGTCACAGGCAGGATTAACTGCCTTTGCTGTGGCACATTATGTGCACTCGTACGCAACATGTCTTTCCTGCTTTTAATGAATTGTATCTAATAGTTTACACATTTGTGTGTACATGCCTTTCCATCCTTATTTGACTATGAATTCCTTCAGGGGAAAAAACTATGCTTTACTTACTTCTGTATGTCCACAACCCAAAACAGTACTTAACACACAGATGCCAGTAATATCAGTTAAAATAAAACAAATGTACTTATTCATATTTCCCTGCTAGATTTAACTGTTCTAGATGGTCAGGATAATATCTGAAGAAACTATATAACACTGTAACAATCTAGTTTATACATCTCTAGTTGAAATGAAAAATACTTTCCAAGAATAATGTGAGGTCAGCCTGAATTGACTCCACATTTAATGGATCAACCATTAAATGATTAAAAAAATGGAAAATTTTTCCCATTTGAATGTTGATGTCTAAGAAATTATCCCCTAGCCTGCCTTCATTGATCTATGTAGTAATGTAATTTGCTTTATTTTATTTTCTTATTAACCATGCTTTCGCTCCTGAATATTTTATTATTTTTTTATTAGTAACCATTGTTTATTTTAAAAAAAGAAACATTATTTTTTCAATGTTGTTTTAGAAAAGAAGGTAGGGGTACTAGAAGTTGGCATAGTAACTTTGTCTCTGGACTCCCATGTAGTCGACCGTGATTCGAATCCTGGACCCGGTGGCTTAAACTCATGCCAGGTGTGTCTGTGTGTGTGTTCACGATCCTGAGAGGTGATTGGAGGAGAAGGGATTGCGGCATGGCCATCCCTCCTGGGGGGTGATGTCTCGCGCTTTGTCTCTTTCTGGTGAGTGCATGCACCCTATGGCAGAAACCTCTCCCCTCAAAAAAAAAAAAAAAAAAAAAAAAAAAAAAAAAAAAAAAAAAAAAAAAAAAAAAAAAGAAAGAAAGAAAAGAAGGTAGGAATTCAAATTTCTTTTATTCCTTTTTTTTTTTTTAAGAGAGAATTTTGGTATACCGCATGTGTGTTCGCCAGAGATAGATAAAGTTAGTAATCCCCTTCCAGGACGGATGGCCATGCAGCAATCCCTTCCCCTCTCAGAGTTTTGGGCATCTATGCACATGCACCTGGCGTGTTTCAAGTCGCCAGGCCTGGTACTCAAACTGCGATCGATATATTCGGGAGTCTAGAGGCATAACCATTATGCCATCTGCTGGTCCCTTACATTTAATATTCTAAAAAATTCTTTTTACAAATATAATCTTGATTTTCAATGCTGGTAGTCTGTTATTCTTTTCTTATTTATTATCTCTTAAAACAATTTGAGATTAATTTCTTTTTTTCTTGGCTATACCACTCCACATTTTGAAATATGTGGGATCCTCCGAATGTTCACAGAAACTCATCTTATGAATAAACTAATATAGAATACAATGTTTTTGAACTAAAATCAACTCATACTTTAGTTCCATCTTCCAAGAACTTTTTGAAATTCCCTCATGTATCATACAACCTGTACTGCTGAAAATGTGGTTTGTGGATCATCAGCTGGGCATCATTGGGGAGCTTGTAACAAGGCCAGGTAATAGGACCTGATCCCGGGCGTGCTGAATCAGAATCTGCATTTGAACAATATCTTCAGTGGAATCAGATGCACACTGAAGTTTGGAAATCATTGATCTACAACAGATTCAATAATCACAGTCACAGGTAGAATTTACTATTGATGTCTAGTGCCATTGGGACAGAGATATTGAAATCACAGGTATTTTGAAAATTTCCCCTAGGACAGTGTAATACACAGAGGGAGCTGGGAATCACTGTATTCAAGTTTAGGAATTTGCAAACTCAATAGAAACAAAGAATATGTCCACATCTACATTTATTTTTTTTCCAGAAGCCACTTTGGAGCAAATAAAACAAACTGAATAAGTATTAGTTTGTAATATCTGAAATTATAACCCAAGTAGTAATTATTGTCTTGTCAAAAATATGATACCAAAGATGAGTGTGTTTTGGATATTATTTATATGTTGTATATGGGAACTAATAGATAATAAAAAGAACTAAGAATATGAAGAAGAGAGCATACGGCAACCTCTTTATTTGTTCATTTAAAACATTTCTATGGAAAACTAGCTTTTGAAGTGGTAAAAGTTATCAAGATTTCCTATTGCGAGATCACCCATGATGAAAATAAATTTATCTTTTTGTTCTGTTTTGTAAAAACATGATTGAATTATAGTTCATATACAATATTGTAAAATTACATTTTTAAAGTGTGCAATGTGATGTTTCTATTTATCCATAGTTGGGTAATCACTACTAACAAACTTTATATAATTTTGATCTCCCAAAATGAAATCCCATGTCGATTAGCAGTCACTCCCTGGCAACCCCTAATACTTCTGTTTTTATGGATTTGACTAACCTGGGCATTTTACAGTATTGTAAAAGAAGACGATAGCTGACCAGGGAGAGAAAGTCTTTGGGAAAGAAGGAGGAAAGAAAACAAGAAGGAAATAGCCCTTTTCGAGACATTGAGTCAATGAGAAGAAGATTAGATTAAGAATATGTGGCAAATATGCATAGCAGAATCCTCAGCTATAAAGAATAATGAGATCCTGTCATTTGAGAAAAGTGGATGAACCTAGAGGATTTAATGCTACATGAAATAAACCACATTATGGAAAAAAAAAATGGTATATCTCTTCTTAAAGCATTGAAGGCCTGCACACTATGGCTGAAATTGAAAGAGTCAAAGACACAGACCTACAGAGGGAAAGTATAGACACCAGAGACTGAGGGGGTGGTGAAGGTGGAACTCAAGAAAAAACTTGTAACAGACCCGGAATGCACGTAAACAAGGCAAACAGATCATGAAATACTGTACAAACACAAAGCAAAAAAAGAGGAGGTCACTTCATGTATATATGTAATACATAGCATATACACACTATATATTATAAATACATACATATGTATATATAGATATATATGTATTTATATATAAAATCCATATATTAGATATGATTTAATATATAAATACAATATATTATGATATAATATATAATGTAATATATATTTCATATATTATATATATTATATATAAACACAAAATATATTATATATACTATATATACACATATAGTATGTACGTGTTATATATAATATATATATATACTATGTATAATATGAAAAAAACAAACTAGTAGAATGAAAATTGAAGGTGAACAAAATAATATAACCTTTACAAAATTATGAGCATGGTAATATCCTGGATTTAGAAATGCACACTACATGCGTGCTTTGAAAAACTACTATATTGTGCCCTATAAAGATGTACGATAATTAAATGTAACTAAGAAATTACAAGTAAATAAATAAATAAATGAGAGACACTGAGTACTCCAATGCCATAATTCTGATACTGACAATTAGGAGGGTCCAAAATTTGCACGTAGACTCAAGCAAACTAATAAAATTAAATGTGAAAGAATAAAAAGAAAAAAAAAGAAAAGCACACACCTATTGTCTCAGCTAAGCTGGCATTGCTTTAGTGTGTGCACCATCAGAGCAGTAATGTGCTCTAAGAATAACATAAGATTTTGTAATCACCACTGGAGAAACTAGGTCCCAAGAGCCAGTTAATGCACTCTAGAGGGACAGGAATCTGTACAATACCATTAACAATCTTCCCTTGTAGATTCCCTCCTTAGGAATCCATCGGAGATTACATCCCTTAGGATGAGTAAGACGTGAGTTTCAGAGCAACATAGATCAGTCTGCTGTGCAATATACATGCCAGTTTCTCTCCACACTACACCTCCTAGACCACCTTCGTGATGACTGACTGCTAAGGCTATCATGCCCTCCATCCTGTCTGCCTTTTCCTCAGTGAAAACAGAAACTCTACCAGATGCCATTTTTATGACAATGGATTCAGTAGAAATACGTGTTAGGACCCTCTGAAATATGTCATTTAACTCTGCCTTCTTTGTGTTGCAATGAAAACCGAGGGACCTCAAGTGAAGTGAATTGACAGAAGATGGTCCTTCACAAGTAAGAAAGTTGGGAGACTCAGTGACATGAGAGACATGAAGGTGAGGAAAGAGCCTTGTCAGTGCATAAATTCTGTCTTTATTAACCAGAAGTTGTGCCCAGTGAGAACCAGCTCCTTATGGGAGCACAGACATTAGTGATGTGACATGTGGAAAGGATTGACAAAGTGGCTATTGAGCAGTCGGACTGAAAACCATCAGGTATCTTGCGTTTTGTGCTGTTTGTGTCTTCCATAGAGCAGCTAATCAGCCATTGAGGGAAGGGAGAGCACCAACATGACTGAGTGGGCCAGATAAAGTCATCACTGCATCGTTTCACTCTGGTTCATTTAGGCCCAAATGATGGCTGTTTCTCACTGACAGAGCATCCAAAAGCAAATTAGTAAGTTATAATCAAAGTACAGTAAGGGAATGTTTGATAATTTCATTGGTTTTATCTCTCAAAATGGAAGTCAGGCAATGTTTTAAACTAAGTCTAATGCAGAGAAGGAAGAATCGCAAAGATTCTGTCATCATTTCCTAAACAATTCTAACTTTTCAAAACTCTAAAAGGTTAGAAGCAACAGAAGGAGTGGGAGAACAATTGAGGGATTGCTGTCCAGTTTATGGTTTCCACATTTGTTCTTGGTCTCCAGAAAACTCTAGTTAGGAGTATCTGATATTCGTGGACCTCTGCATCCTTTCATAAATCAGAAGAACTGGGGCCTCTTTATAAATCCTGATAGTGCAGACAAAAGTCTCAAAAATCCTAAAATAGGGCCAGCCACATAACCTGCAGTTGAGGGGAGCTGGACCCTTCAAGGTTTACTGCAGTTTGAGATTGTGCATGGGGGCTTGAAAAACACAAGGCACCTGTGTACATGCTTGTCCAAAATGCTGACAGGACGGAGAAATGAAGGTTAAGGAATTCTGGTGTGGCCATGCCCTTTTGGGGTTTTTGTTCTCTCCCTGTCTCCTCGCCTCTGTCTCTTTCTCATAAGCACATGCCCTCTGACAATTAAGAAAAATATCAAAAACAAAACGAAACAAAACAAAACAAAACAAAAACCAAAACCAGATCCATTGTCTTCTTTTATACTTATAAGTAGATTTTTTTCTATACCAATGTTTTATGACTGGTAAAGATGAAACCAAATTGAAAGCCATTATGTAGATGTTTGGACATACAAAGCTTTATTGAGTTAACAAAGTTTGAGGGACACTGAAGAAAGCACTGACTGCATGTTTCACATTTCTTGTCTGGATTATGATAAGTTGCTCATGCTGACAACATGGCACTGACCTAGGATAAAAGTAAGACGCACAAAGATTTGATTATGTCATTTTCTTTCTCTCTTTCTTACTCCTATGATGTCTAATGTTTATATCTCTTAGATCCATGATCCAAAGATCCATGTAACTGAAATTCTGTGTTTTATATTAAGAGTCTTTTTAATCTCTTTAGTGATTTTGCCAGAGGACACATGTGCTTTGGGTGGGTGGCAAGTGTAAGGAGCGGAGAGACAGAACCCTCTAGGGATGATGGCTGTATTGCAATCCCTTCTCCTCCTTTTGGAATTTTGAGCATGCACATTTATGTATTTTGTGTGTTTTCTTAACAGACTGTTCCAGGACTTGTACCATGAAGTAGGCCATGGGAAGTCCAGCTGCCATAGCCACCCCACCAGCAGGTGGCACAAGGGAGTTTTATATCTTATTGTATAGGCACAAATACATAATATTCATATTTTCTTATAGAAATTTTTAAGTCCTGTCATTAGCCTTCCTTAAAATGATTATTGTGCCTTTTGGTTATTCGTATGTCATCTTTAGAGAGTGTTTTTTTCCACTCATTCTCCCATCTTTTAAAAGGGTTGATCATCCTTTTTTAAGAACAGCTGCTAGAGTTCCTTGTGTATTCTGTTTATCAGTCCCTTATCTGATGAATAATTTACGAAAATATTTTCCCATTCTGAGGGCTGTCGATTCACACTAATTACTGTGTGTAAGGGAAATGTAGATCAAAACAACAATGAGATACCACTTTACCCCAGTTTGAATGACTAAAATTGAAAAAACAAAAAAATGATAAGTGCTGGTGGGGGTGTGGTGAAAGGGGAACTCTCTTACACTGCTGGTGGGAATGTAAATTGGTCCAGTCACTGTGGAGAACAATTTGGAGATTCCTTAAAAATCTACAAATAGAACTACCATATGATCAACCAATCCCACTGCTTGGTATCTACCCAAAGGACAGAAGAATTCTTTTTTTTTTTTTGGAGAGGTTTTTTGCTATAGGGCATGTGGGCTCACCAGACAGATAGAGAGAAATAGAGAGACAGAAAGCGAGAAATCAGCCCCCAGGGGGTATGGCCACGCCGCAATCCCTTCTCCTCCATTCTCCTCTTGGAATCTTGGGCACGCAGGCACATGCGTCCGGCGTGAGTTTTAAGCCACCAGGTCTGGGACGCGAACCGTGGTCGACTACATGGGAGTCCAGCGACATAGCCATTACACTAATTGCTGGTCCCGTGGACAGAAGAATTCTTAATTGGAAAAGTGCTTGCACATTGATGTTTATTGTAGCATTATTCACAACTGCTAAGACATGGAACCAACCCAAATGCCTACGAACAGAAGAATGGATCGAAAAACTGTGGCACATATACTCTATGGAATACTATTCAGCCATAAAAAACAACAAAACCTTGGCTTTTGATAGGAAGTGAAAGAATATGGAAGATTTACTGCTGAGTGAAGCAAGCCAGGCTATGAAGGAGAGATGTATTTTGCATAAGAATTATATCAAGTCTAGGAACTTTATGTCGTGTTATTAAAAGAAGTTAAGCAATCTTTTATGTTTCTATATTATCATTTAGAGTATTTGTTGTGATGTTCATGTGTGAGAAAAGTTAACAGTTGTATCATGTTTGTATGTCTGATTTCAATTACTGTCTAGTGATGATGCAAACACTGCAGAACATGTACAATCCTGCATACGTCTGCTCACTTCACAACTTAAACTTTGTTGTATGCTAAAGAACATATGTGTTTATTAAAAAAGGTGATTATTGTGTAAGATCCTATCTAAAACTGTGGAAAAATTCTGAAAGACAAATAAAAGAAAGTCTAAGATTTCCATCCTATCATACCAAGCACTCTCTGACTTTGATAGTCTTCAGCACTATGTTTGGATTATCATTTATTTAATATAATAATAGAATCTGAGGAATATATGGGTCTCCAAATCAGAAAATATCTCCACGGGTGAGGGAATATGATTAACTGTGTCATTGTCACTGTCTTCCTCTCTACCCCTCAGGGAGCCTTGAATGTGTCAGGAGCAAACACAGTGACTGAGTTCATCCTCCTGAGTTTTCCCTGCTCCAGAGAGGTCCAGCTTCTCCTCTTTGTGCTCTTCTCTGTGTCCTACATGCTGACACTGATGGGGAACGGGGCCATCATTGTGGCAGTGAGGCTGGATCACAGGCTCCACACCCCCATGTACATCCTGCTGGCCAACTTCTCATTCCTGGAGATCTGTTACATCAACACCACTGTCCCCAACATGCTACATAACTTCCTGTCTGAGACCAAAACTGTCTCCTTCACTGCCTGCTTCCTCCAGTTCTACTTCTTCTTCTCAATGGGCATCACTGAGACCTTGTTACTGCCCCTCATGGCGTTCGATCGGTACTTGGCTATCTGCCATCCTCTCCACTATCCTACCATCATGAGTAGTCGTCTCTGCGTGAACTTGGTGGCCCTCTGCTGGGTGGCTGCCTTCCTCTGCTATCCTGTCCCTATATACTTTATCACACAACTCCCCTTTTGTGGCCCCAATACCATTGACCACTTTGTCTGTGACCCTGGTCCTATTCTGGCCCTGTCCTGCATCCCTGCCCCTGGAATTGAGCTTTCCTGTTCTATCCTCAGCTCCCTCATTGTCTTCATCACCTTCTTCTTCATTCTTGCTTCCTACACCCTGGTTCTCAGAGCAGTGTTGCGTGTGCCTTCAGCAGCTGGCAGACGGAAGGCCTTCTCCACCTGTGGCTCCCACCTAGCTGTGGGGTCTCTGTTCTATGGAACTGTCATGGCGATGTACATCAGCCCTACCTCTGGAAATGCAGCTGGAATACAGAAGATTGTAACCTTGTTCTACTCCTCGGTCACCCCCCTTGTAAACCCATTGATCTACAGTCTCCGGAACAAGGACATGAAGGCTGCCCTGAGAAAATTTCTGATGTGCACAAATACTAATCAAAGTGAATGAGAGATCATAAGTGGACAACAATCAGAATGTTTTCCCCACTTCTGTCTCATTTTAAATATAGGACTTTGTTCATTTTCACCTAGAGATAACAGACCCTGATTTTATAATTTGTGCCTAATTAAGTTATAGACAAGAACATTCCAATATAGGCAGATTCTGACTTCAAATAAAGAATTGATAGATGGTAATTTGAATTAAATGGCTTGGTGGTCTCAGTTTAAACTCCTGTATTCTAACCTTCAATATTTCCTTGCCCTTTTATCTGTGATCTTCTACCTGGTCCCTAATTCATAATTTTTAGTCCTCTAGGTAGTGTATGTATCATTGTCACACCTTGCATTTATGAACTGATGATTTCTGCTCTACCTCAGTGGAGGAGTAGAACATTCAAATGAAGCCTCATATAAAATAATAATTGAACAAACTTTTATATTAAATTGACATCCAGAAACTAATAAAAATCTAAAGCACTGTTTTTTAAACAATGTTGTTTATAATTATTTGGAGTTTTTTTTCAAAAGATAGATTTTTCTGGTCTTTTTTTTAAATCTCCGAAATGAGAATCTTTGAAGCATCTAGTTTTAATGTAACCTATGTTTTTCTGCTTCACCTAGATCAGCACCAGTTCACTGACTAATCTTAGAGAGCTATTATTTTAATGTATGATAAAGGCAGTGAAATGAATATATTAGTTGTGAGACTGACACTACAGAGAGTTTTATACGTGAGTCCAATATTCCTGATAGTAGCAGAACTTCCTCTTTCTGAATTGACTTTCAAGTAATTTATAACATAGAAAGAGTTTACATACTTCTTTACTTTCCCACTCTGTGCAATATAATTAAGATACCTGGAAAATGGCTTACATTTAAAAGAAGATTAGAGTGTAGTATTGATGTACTTTTGTGTTAACTTCAAGGAAGTATAGGTTGAGTCGAACACACAGCCCAGAATAGGAAAAAAGCAGAGAGGTATTGTTGGTGATTCCCAGATGTCAAAATGAAGACAGATGCAGAGGAATCTGATGATTTGGCCCAACTATTTGGTTAAAATTAAATCAGTCGGTTGGCATCTGGGATTGATGGATTTTATTCATTCATTCAATAAATGTTGATTTGTATCTGTTACATGCACTAAAATTAGATGAATCTAGAAATAAAATCTCTACCTTTATGAAACTTACATTCTTGTGCATAAGACAGAACATCAACAGATATACATAGAAATATATAATTTTAGAAGTCATAATAGTATAAATAGGAGGAGGGGGAGATGTTGATTAAAGGACAGAGGAATAAGCTCAAGAGACCTATTGTTTAGCACGGTGACTGTAGTTAATGAGGCAACGTTGTATTTTCTTTTTTTTTATTTTTTACTCTTTTTTTTAATTTTAGTTTATTTATTTGCATTCATTCACTGAACATCATTACAGCATACAAAATGAGATTTTCCATCCAAAGTACACTATATATTGTCTCAATCAAGCACATCAACAAACATGTTATTGTCAGCAAATGATCTTCCATTTCTTGTCTTCTGCATATTTTGCCTTTTTTTCCCCCCATCCTTGATTCCCTATCTCTTACCCTCTGCCATCTCCCACTCTCCTCCCATACTGTCTCTGGTATCTATGTTTGCTTTCTATATTGTTTTCTCCTCACATTTTATTGTATCGTCAAAGACCCTAACCAATCCAGATACCCTCATAGCAAACACAGGTGATACACACATTTCCATGAATACAAGTCTTACTTTACGCATCCTATAAAGTAGCACCCAGCTGTGGCTACATATCCTACTGCAGTCATTGAATAGATATATTTTTTTTTTCTGAAACTTTTTTTTTTGTAACTCAATTTACATTCCTTCCCTAAGTTTCATCACAGCATACAAAATGCAGTCTCCCATCCATTACACACTGCATAGTGACACAATCATGCACATTACAAAAAATTTTCCATTACTACTTCCTAGAATTGCTTCCATCCCTCTTTCTGACCCTCTGTCCCTTCCCACCCTCCTCTCACACCACCTCCGGTGTCTACAATTGTCCTTCATTCCCTTCCCACCCACGTTGCATTGATCACACAATTTCCTACATAATCTAACTACTTTCAATGGTGAGTTCAGTCATTATTACTAAGAAACCCAGTTTTAACTTAACTCAAAGAAGTGCCAAGGAACTTTGCTTAAAGCCAGGAAACAAGTTAGGATTCTGTTCAAATGGTAGGTGCATGAACCTATCCGTCTCATGTACTTTTATCTTCTGTTCTGGTTCAATTTTCCTGATTAAATTCTGGGATATAATATTCAACTCCAGACCTGTCCCTATGATTAAGTTGGCCACTTTCATAGTTTTTGGACTCTTTTTTCCATGCGTCTGTGTTTAATTTTCTTGATACAGCACACCCTTGAGAACTTCTTGGAGATCTGGTCTGGTGCTGGTAAATTCTTTCAGGTTTTGTTTATCTGAGAATGTTCTTGTCTTTTCTTCCCACCTGAAAGATAATCTTGCCGGGTACAGTATTCTTGGCTGAAATTGCTTCTCTCGTAACACTTTGAATATATTTTCCCATTCTCTCCTCGCTCGCATTGTTTCCGATGAGAGATCTGCTGTTAGCCTGATGGGATGTCCTTTGTAGGTAACTTGATGTTTCTCTCTTGCCAATCTTAGTATCTTGTCTTTGTCTGCGGTTTTGCTCAACCTGGCTATAATGTGTCTTGGAGAAGATCTTCTTGGGTTGATTTTATTTGGGGTCCTTTGTATTTCCTGGGACTGGATCTTCGAATGCCTCTCTAGGTTTGGAAAGTTTTCTTGCAGGATTTCATGGAATAGATTATCAATGCCCTTATGGGTCTCTTCACCTTCTGGAATGCCAATTATCCGGATATTTGGACGTTTGATGGTATCCAGTACTTCTCGCATATCATTCTCAAATTTTTGGGCCATTTTCTCAGTCTTCGTGGTGGATTTTTCTAAGCCAGCCATTTTCTCTTCTACATCTGAGATTCTACTTTCTGAATGATCTAGTCTGCTTTTAATACTTTCAAGGGAGATTTTGACTTCTTGTATTATAGACTTCATCTCTAGCAGTTCCGTTTGAGTCTTTTGTAAAGTGTGTAATTCCTCTTTTAGATCTTGCAAGAATTTCCTCATCCCCTGGAACTCGGCAACTTCTTTCTCCTTTCTCTTTAGCAGTTCATTATCTCTCTTTTCTTCTATCTCTGTTAGCTTCGACATTATGAATGCTCTAAATTCCTTATCAGACATTTCCATGACTTTCACCGAACTGCTTGTGGATGAAGGAGAGTTACTCTTTTCCATTGGAGGAGAGGTATTTTCTCGTTTTCCCATATTTCTCGTGATCCGATGGTGATTTCTTGTCATCTGATGGATGGTGTGTTTCTTTCAAATTCTTGAAGTTAAGCCTCAATGTTCAGGAGCAAGCAGACAGAGGTGTTCTAGAATCTGTTTGCCGTTCTGTTGTGATGGCACACTAGCTTTGCTTGCTGGAGGCTGAATTATGAGTAGAAAATCTTCATTTCTCCTGTCCCCTGAAATAGCTACTTCCCTGTAGCCATGAGGAATCTTCTGAAGGAAGGGCTCAACTCTCCTGCATTTTCTGGTCATATGATTTTGGCAAATTGTACATACTTTCTGACTCTCAGTTTCTTTTGCTTTGGTTCATAGTTGTCTCTTTCTCTCTCACACACCCACATGCGTGCATGCGCGCGCACGCACCAACATTGTATTTTCTAAATATGCTAAAAGAGTAGATACAAAGTGGGTTTTTTTTTGCTACTCAAATGATAATTATGTTAGGTAAGGTATTTGTAAATTAGCTAGATTTAGCCATTTCACAACTGTACATAGACATCAAAACATCATGTTCATAAAGTGTAATTTCATATGCCAATTTAAAATAAATAAATAAATTTCAGAAAAAAGGAATAATGACTAGTATGAATATAAATAATTTGGGAAAATATAGAGGATGACTTAGACAGACTGGTCAGAGAATGCATTTGTGAGGAGGGAATACTTCAAAGTAGGGGATTAGACCAGGCAACGATCTAGAGGAATCAAGTTCTATGTAAATATGAGAATAGGCTTAGGGTTTTCAAAGAACAGAAAAAAGAATATCGTGGCAATCCAGAATGAAAGTATATAGTATCATGGGGCTGGAGAGGCGGTCAAGTTCAGATCATCTAGAGCTTTGTGAAGACCGCTTTATCTGAACTCCTAGAGAAGCCTACTCGATACTATATACCAGGGTCAAGACATACAAAAATTCTTTCATAAGTGCCTCTTCACTTGGAACTATGTATGTACATGCATATCTATTTATATATGCCTTTACTATTAGATTGCACTATGTTTAATCAAGATTTGGCATACCTAAAACAACAACAACAATACATTAAAAGAAAGAAAATTACTTACGTTATTAAAAAGAAATAATATTTAAAAAATAAAAAATATGTTAATATTTATGAATCACAAAATTTTATGCTATTATAAAAGTTAAGCCCAGAAGATGTATGAGCTCCCTAAAGCAAAGAGAGCAATGCAGAAACATCATATTTTATGATTTTCATTATCTGTAAGTAGAAAACTAATGGGGTCCTCAGGAAGCTAAATTCTTATTGACTTCTAATTCTAAGAAAATTTCTTTCATAGCAATTCATACTATAGAGACTAAGAGCTATAGTGAACAGTGGAATTAAAAAGTTATTTAAAATAGATAACAACCCATGGTGGTATATAGCATTAAGAGACTGTTAAAGATATTGTATGTATCCACTTAATATATACTGACTATCTGTACTTTATGGTAGAGATTGAAATATTGGAGGGCATAAAAGCAGTGAAAGTAGTTATGGATGCTGAAGACAGTGTGGAATGGGGTGAGAGAAGGGGACAATAAAGAGAAGAATAGCAAGAGAACAAATAGAGAGGCATGACATTAGTGTGATACAGAAATGGTTTATTACCTGTTGATGTTAACATGTATAGTATTCTCAACTGGACTGGTCTGAGAAGTATTTCATGTTGTGTAAATTCTTTATACAAGTCAAATGATATATAGTGATCGATTTTTTTTAAAAGAGAATAATAATAATAATAATAATAAAGGCATTGCTGGGGCCAGTAGCTTGGCTTGGTGGTTAAGGTGCTGGATTCTCACATGGCAAACTGCAGTTTTTTTTTTTTTTTTTTTTTTTGAGAGTTTTTCACTATAGAGCTCGTGTGCTCGCCAGACAGACAGAGAGAGACATAGAGACAGAAAGTGAGAAATCACCCCCCAGGGGGGATGGTTACGCTGCAATCCCTTCTCCTCCATTCTCCTCTCGGGATCTTGGGCACGCACGCACATGTGCCCGGCGTGAGTTTTAAGCCACCGGGTCCGGGACGTGAACCGTGGTCAACTACGTGGGAGTCCAGTGACATAGCCATTATGCTAACTGCTGGTTTCTGATGGCCAGCTGCAATTTGAGGCAGGGACCCAAGGGCTTGAAAATCATGCTGGGTGTGTGTGTGTGTGCATGCCCAAAACCTAAGAGGAGACTGGAGGAGAAGGGATTGCAATATGGCCACATGCCCTGGGGTGATTTCTTGCTTTCTCTCTCTCTCTCTCTCTCTCTCTCTCTGCCTCTCTCTGGTGAGCTCATGTGCCCTATGGCAAAGATAAAAAAAAAATGCTGTTCTATGAAGGCTAGGTAGGATCACACAGAAAGCCTTTGTTCAATGCCTTGTCTACCCTAAGGACAGATGCGATGGTGTGTTCCTGTAATCCCAGCAACTGGGTAGGCTTAGGTAGGAGGATTGCAAGCTTTAGGCTGGCCTGGAAAATATAGCAAGATTCTGCCTAAAGAGAAAAAATGTTGAGAATGTCAGCTTCTGACAGTAGTCCCAACTAGAAGGATGAGACAGAAGGATTGCAAGATTAACAGGACTTGACTTCAAAAAAATAACTAAATTAAAATAAAAATGATCGTGTTTTTATATCCTTTAGTCAATCAGTTTCAGTCAGAGAGTGCAGACACTTGGTATATATTACGTGGGGACACACAACGTCTCTCCTTCATAGCCTGGCTTGCTTCACTCAGCAGTAAATCTTCCATATACTTCCACTTTTTGTCAAAAGCCAAGTTTTTTTTTTTATGGCTGAATAGTATTTCATAGAGTATTAGTGTCACAGTTTTTTTTTTAATCTATTCATCTGTTTGTGGGCATTTGGGTTGAATGTAAAAGAAAATGAAATTAAAAAAATGTAAAAAAATAAAAATTACCTGTTGTGTAAATATGTGTATATTCATATCTATATGGTTCAGTAGAGTTGATTCCTATAACATTCCTCAATTAAATTCAAATAATTATATAAAAGTATAGTCCGGTAGGAGCAACTTTTTTTCAGATTCAGAAGTTATGGACCAAATATCAGTTATTAATTTTTCTGCCTAAATGTAAATTTTAGCTTCAACTATACTAAGAATAAAATACTGTTGCTTGCCAGAGGCACACTTGTAATTGCTATCCCCTAACGATACCATTATAAATACCCTTTTTATTAACTATTTGCAAATTGTCTGAAAATAATTATGATGTTATTTTAAAAATCTAATTATGGATGAGCCCCATAGCCTACTGATTAGGGGAGCCTGATCCTATATATCAACCGCAGTTGGAATCCCAGCCCTGACATCTTGAGAAACTCTGCAGGTGAGTGCACATGCATGTCCCAAATCTGCTACCTACTGGTGGAGAAATGGAGGAGAAAGGATTGCAACATGGCCAAGGATTGCAACATGGCCACAGCCCATCAAGGTGTATTTCCCCCTCTCTCCCTCTCTCTCTCCTTGTGTCTCTGTCTCTTTGACGAGTGTATACATCCTATAGCAACTTAAAAAATGCTAATTGTGGGATTTTTCTACTGATAATTCAGCCTCCAGCAAATGAGCTAGCGGCAGAAGAGGCCAGGCCTTCAGAAGAAGGTTCCACATGGCTTCTGCAAACTAGGTATTTCAGGGCACACGAGAAATGAAGATTTTCTACTGATAATTCAGCCTCCAGCAAACGAGCTAGTGGCAGAAGAGGCCAGGCCTTCAGCAAAAGGTTCCACATGGCTCCTGCGAACTAGGTATTTCAGGACACACGAGAAATGAAGATTTTCTACTGATAATTCAGCCTCCAGCAAACGAGCTAGCGGTAGGGAGCCCCCACCCCCACCCCCAGCCTTCTATCTCTGTTTCTGTCCCTCCCTGCTTCTGTCTTTCCTTTTTTTTTTGTAATTTTTCCTTTTTACATTTTTTTAAAGGCAAAGTTTTTCTTTTGCTCTCAGCTCTACCTTTTATCTTGTTAATTATCACTCTGGTCCTCCCACCCAGGCAGAAGAGGCCAGGCCTTCAGAAGAAGGTTCCACATGGCTCCTGCAAACCAGGTATTTCGTGTGGTGCTAGTGCGCCGCGGTTTTCTGTTTTGTGATTTTATTTTTTAAAAAGAAAAACAGTAATTACAATTTTTTTTTCATTTTTTTCCTGTCTTTTTTTTCTCTTTTTGTTGTTGTTTCTCTCTCTCTTTTTCATTTTCCTTTTTCTTGTCTCTCCACTCTCCAATACCCATTTATGTGTTTTTAGATGGATCTAAGAGCACGGTAGCTAAACATCCAAATACTAATAGGGTTAAAATATTCCTTAATATCTACTGAATCTGCTGCACCAGCGATCACAACAGAATGGCAAAGAGATTCTAGATCACCTCTGTCTACTTGCTCCTGAACATTCAGACTGAAATTCAAGAATTTGAAAGAAACACACCATCCATCAGATGACAAGAAATCACCGCCGGATCACAAGAAATATGGGAAAGCAAGAAAATACCTCTCCTCCAAAAGAAAAGAGTAACTCTTCTTTATCCACATGCAGTTCGGTGAAAATCATGGAAATGTCTCATAAGGAATTTAGAACATTCATAATGTCAAAGCTAACAGAGATGGAAGAGAAGAGAGATAATGAACTGCTAAAGAGAAAGGAGAAAGAAGCTGACGAGTTCCAGGAGATGAGGAAATTCTTGCAAGATCTAAAAGAGGAATTACACACTTTACGAAAGACTCAAACGGAACTGTTAGAGATGAAGTCTATAATACAGGAAGTCAAAATCTCCCTTGAAAGTATTAAAAGCAGACTAGATCATTCAGAAAATAGAATCTCAGATGTAGAAGAGAAAATGGTTGGCCTAGAAAAATCCACCATGAAGACTGGGAAAATGGCTCCAAAATTTGAGAATAATATACGAGAAGTACTGGATACCATCAAACGTCCAAACATCCAGATAATTGGCATTCCAGAAGGTGAAGAGACCCATAAGGGCATTGATAATCTATTCCATGAAATCCTACAAGAAAACTTTCCAAACCTAGAGAGGCATTCAAAGATCCAGTCCCAAGAAATACAAAGGACCCCAAATAGAATCAACTCAAGAAGATCTTCTCCAAGACACATTATAGCCAGGTTGACCAAAACTGCAGACAAAGACAAGATACTAAGATTGGCAAGAGAAAAACATCAGGTTACCTACAAAGGACATCCATCAGGCTAACAGCAGACCTCTCATCAGAAACAATGCGAGCGAGGAAAGAATGGGAAAATATATTCAAAGTGTTAAGAGAGAAGCAATTTCAGCCAAGAATACTGTACCTGGCAAGATTATCTTTTAGGTGGGAAGAAAAGACAAGAACATTCTCAGATAAACAAAACCTGAAAGAATTTACCAGCACCAGACCAGATCTCCAAGAAGTTCTCAAGGGTGTGCCTTGTCAGGAAAATTAAATACAGACACACGGAAATAAGAGTTCAAAAACTAAGAAAGTGGCCAACTTAATCATAGGGACAAGTCTGGAGTTGAATATTATATCCCAGAATTTAATCAGGAAAATTGAACCAGAACAAAAGATAAAAGTCCCTGAGACTGATAGGTTCATGTACCTACCATTTGAACAGAATCCTAACTTGTTTCCTGGCTTTAAGCAAAGTTCCTTGGCATTTCTTTGATTTAAGTTATAACTGGCTTTCTTAATAGTAACAAGTGAACTCACCATTGAAAGTAGTTAGATTATGTAAGAAATTGTGTGATCAATACAATGTGGGTGGGAAAGGAATGGAAGACAATTGTAGACACCAGAGATAGTGTGAGAAGAGGGTGGGAAAGGACAGAGGGTCAGAAAGAGGGGTAAAAATAATTCTAGGAACTAGAAATGGAAAATTTTTTATAATATGCATGATTAAGTCACTATGCAGTATATACTGGATGGGAAATCACATTTTGTATGCTGTGATGATGCTTAGGGAAAATTCTTTAAGTTACAAAAAAAAGTTTCAAGAAAAAAAATATCTATTCAATGGCTGCAGTAAGATATATAGCCCCAGCTAGGTGCTACTTTATAGGATGCCTAAAGTTAGACTTGTGTTCATGGAAATGTATATATCACCTGTGTTTGCTATGAAAATATTTAAATTAATTAAGGTCTTTAGTAATTCAATAAAATGTGGGGGGGAAACAGTATAGAAAGCAAACATAGATACCAGAGACAGTGTAGGAAAAGAGTGGGAGATGGCAGAGGGTAAGAGATAAGGAATCAAGGATGGGGGAAAAAAAGCAAAACATACAGAAAACAAGAAATGGAAACTTATTTGCTGACAATTACATGTTGTTGATGTGCTTGATTGAGACAATATACAGTGTACTCTGTATGGAAAATCTCATTTTGTATGCTGTAATGATGTACAGTGAATGAATGCAAATAAATAAATTGAAATTAAAAAAAGAAAAACATGCTAATTGTGTATTCATCCAAGTAAAAGATTAATAATCCCTTTCTTTGGATACCAAGGTTATTTTCCATTATGTAGAAGTTGACTTTGGGTGAGAAATCTTTTCCAATAGAAACAATAAGTGAGTTTTGCAAAATTTCAAGATAGAAGATCCATATACAAAAATAGTATGTCTTTCTTGTGAAAAGCAAAGATTTCTTAGATATAGCATTAAAAGCACTATCTATAGAAAAAAAATTAATAAATTGGAGGTCATCATAATTAAAAACACCTGATCTTGGGAGATACTGTTAAGAGAATGAAAGGATAAGTCTCATACTGGGAAAAATATTCACAAAGTTTCTATCTATTCTAAGACTTGCATCAGCCTCGAGATAAAAGACTCTTTACAGAGATGAAGTATTTGATTAAAGGGCCTTTAAAAATCATTTATAGTTGAGGAGACTGAGGCAGATCAATTAGTGACCATGTCAGGACGAGATTGCAGGTCTTCAGGCTCCTATGCTGTTTTGTTTTAGTTTTGTTTTGTTTTGTTCATTTGTTTGCTTTTTGTTAGTTTTGTTCCCCCACTACACTTACCTAGCAAGTAAAGTGACTGATTATTGTTTGTCAAAGGAAAACTACTTGAGAGAGGGTCAAGTGCTTGTGTTCCCATCCAGAGACCTGGGTTGTAACCTGTCTTTGCAGTCTGAGTAGTTACAATGTGGCCTGGTGTAAGAGAAAGGGCTTTCTTACTGTACTCTTTTTATAAGGCAATGCTAGCTCACTGATTGTCATACTGACAGAGAAACATGTATAGAGAGTGCTCAAGCATGTATGCCCAAACCAACTCTAAGATGCTTTGGGAACAATGTTACTGAAAGGCAGTAATCACTTTCAAGATGAACTCCAAACATGTTTTCTTTCTTTTGATTTTTAGTAAGTTAGGAAAATGTAGGCCAAACACACCCAGAGCCTTTATGTAAATAATTGAGTAGAAACTCATTGCCATTCTAAATCAAGACATGCCCAGGTGGCCACATTGAACTGCCTGTACTCTAAGTAGTTTCAAAGGCCAGGTTGCTAAGAAACCAGGAACAAGAGAGCCAAGTAGCCATCATTCCACCTGCTGCTCATCCCCAGATGGAGACTCTCACCCAGGAACTGCTTGTTGAGCCTTGGTTTCAGAGCTGTTGCTTTCCTGCCTAATTCCCTTATATGACTAACTAAAACAAGCAGATGTGTAGATATTCTCCACAAAAGCAGTAGCCAATGGGGCCTCAGTATATTTGAAGATAGTAGAGTCATGATTTGACTCTTTCCTTTTCTTTTGTTTTTTTTTTATTTGGGAGAAAAATGCCACAATCACCATTACAAATACTGGATAATTATTGAGATTCAGAGAAAGCCACTGTGATCCCAGTAGAAAATGTGTTCCAGGAATGTGACCATGGGATTACTGTGTGTTGCCTAGGATACAGATTAAGAACCTAACTTGAAGTTGGGACCACTAGTCTGGTTGGAGGCAAAAGAGCAGTGACTGGGAAGCTCTGTCCTTGTGCTGGGCTCCACCTAAAGAATGCCAAAGAATAAAACTCAGCACTCCCTGTGGCACTCTGCTTATATAACAAAAGTTTCTTTTGCAAGGATGGCTGTCGTAGAATGAGACTGGCTTGGCCTAGGATTGATGGATGAATAGTCATTCAGAAGAGGCTATGGATAGAGGGTGATAATCAAAGAATGGCAACTGTAGGAAATTACCAACATACCTTGGCCAGCAGTTTAGAGAAACTGGCAACGGATGAACTCTAAGTCTTGAACTGGCAATGACAACAAAAGACTTAACATTTACTAAGCACCTACTAAGTGCTAGGCTTCATACACATTATCCCATTTTATTCTTACAGCAATTATATAAATATTCTCCTCATTTTATAGATAAAGGTATTAGGACCCAGTGGACGAAAGTAACAGACTCAAGGGCACATAGAAAATAAAGAACAGGACTGTGACTTGAAAAAAAAAAAAGTGCACGAATATTGAAGATTTGTTGCTGGGCAAAGCAAGTCAGGCTATGAAAGAGAGACATCATATGTCTCCCCTTAACATCTACTGACTGTCCACACTGTATGGCAGAGACTGAAAGACTGGAGGACATACAAGCATTAAAAATTGTTATGGGCGAGACCTTCCTGGACTGCCAGCAGGCAATAGCGTGTCCTGCAAGCCTCTGGCCAGCAAGGGACACTGAGGGAGGGTCACCTCTGACCCCCACCCCACTTCCAGACCCCCAGGCCCCAGACTCCACCTTCTAGACCTTCCTGGACTGCCAGCAGGCAATAGCGTGTCCTGCAAGCCTCTGGCCAGCAAGGGACACTGAGGGAGGGTCACCTCTGACCCCCACCCCACTTCCAGACCCCCAGGCCCCAGACTCCACCTTCTAGACCTTCCTGGACTGCCAGCAGGCAATAGCGTGTCCTGCAAGCCTCTGCCAGCAAGGGACACTGAGGGAGGGTCACCTCTGACCCCCACCCCACTTCCAGACCCCCAGGCCCCAGACTCCACCTTCTAGACCTTCCTGGACTGCCAGCAGGCAAAAGCGTGTCCTGCAAGCCTCTGGCCAGCAAGGGACACTGAGGGAGGGTCACCTCTGACCCCAACCCCACTTCCAGACCCCCAGGCCCCAGACTCCACCTTCTAGACCTTCCTGGACTGCCAGCAGGCAATAGCGTGTCCTGCAAGCCTCTGGCCAGCAAGGGACACTGAGGGAGGGTCACCTCTGACCCCCACCCCACTTCCAGACCCCCAGGCCCCAGACTCCACCTTCTAGACCTTCCTGGACTGCCAGCAGGCAATAGCGTGTCCTGCAAGCCTCTGGCCAGCAAGGGACACTGAGGGAGGGTCACCTCTGACCCCCACCCCACTTCCAGACCCCCAGGCCCCAGACTCCACCTTCTAGACCTTCCTGGACTGCCAGCAGGCAATAGCGTGTCCTGCAAGCCTCTGGCCAGCAAGGGACACTGAGGGAGGGTCACCTCTGACCCCCACCCCACTTCCAGACCCCCAGGCCCCAGACTCCAACTTCTAGACCTTCCTGGACTGCCAGCAGGCAATAGCGTGTCCTGCAAGCCTCTGGCCAGCAAGGGACACTGAGGGAGGGTCACCTCTGACCCCCACCCCACTTCCAGACCCCCAGGCCCCAGACTCCACCTTCTAGAACTTCCTGGACTGCAAGCAGGCAATAGCGTGTCCTGCAAGCCTCTGGCCAGCAAGGGACACTGAGGGAGGGTCACCTCTGACCCCCACCCCACTTCCAGACCCCCAGGCCCCAGACTCCACCTTCTAGACCTTCCTGGACTGCCAGCAGGCAATAGCGTGTCCTGCAAGCCTCTGGCCAGCAAGGGACACTGAGGGAGGGTCACCTCTGACCCCCACCACACTTCCAGACCCCCAGGCCCCAGACTCCACCTTCTAGACCTTCCTGGACAGCCAGCAGGCTATAGCGTGTCCTGCAAGCCTCTGGCCAGCAAGGGACACTGAGGGAGGGTCACCTCTGACCCCCACCCCACTTCCAGACCCCCAGGCCCCAGACTCCACCTTCTAGACCTTCCTGGACTGCCAGCAGGCAATAGCGTGTCCTGCAAGCCTCTGGCCAGCAAGGGACACTGAGGGAGGGTCACCTCTGACCCCCACGCCACTTCCAGACCCCCAGGCCCCAGACTCCACCTTCTAGACCTTCCTGGACTGCCAGCAGGCAATAGCGTGTCCTGCAAGCCTCTGGCCAGCAAGGGACACTGAGGGAGGGTCACCTCTGACCCCCACCCCACTTCCAGACCCCCAGGCCCCAGACTCCACCTTCTAGACCTTCCTGGACTGCCAGCAGGAAATAGCGTGTCCTGCAAGCCTCTGGCCAGCAAGGGACACTGAGGGAGGGTCACCTCTGACCCCCACCCCACTTCCAGACCCCCAGGCCCCAGACTCCACCTTCTAGACCTTCCTGGACTGCCAGCAGGCAATAGCGTGTCCTGCAAACCTCTGGCCAGCAAGGGACACTGAGGGAGGGTCACCTCTGACCCCCACCCCACTTCCAGACCCCCAGGCCCCAGACTCCACCTTCTAGACCTTCCTGGACTGCCAGCAGGCAATAGCGTGTCCTGCAAGCCTCTGGCCAGCAAGGGACACTGAGGGAGGGTCACCTCTGACCCCCACCCCACTTCCAGAACCCCAGGCCCCAGACTCCACCTTCTAGGTAGGTAGCCAGGATCTACTTATGGCGGGTTTTTTTTTTTTTTTCTCTTTTCTTTTCCCTTGACCCCCCTGCATTCTCTTTTTAACACCTAGCCCTCCTTCTCCCCCCAGACCTTCCTGGACTGCCAGCAGGCAATAGCGTGTCCTGTAAGCCTCTGGCCAGCAAGGGACACTGAGGGAGGGTCACCTCTGACCCCCACCCCACTTCCAGACACCCAGGCCCCAGACTCCACCTTCTAGGTAGGTAGCCAGGATCTACTTACGGCGGGTTTTTTTTTTTTCTCTTTTCTTTTCCCTTGACCCCCCTGCATTCTCTTTTTAACACCTAGCCCTCCTTCTCCCCCCAGACCTTCCTGGACTGCCAGCAGGCAATAGCGTGTCCTGCAAGCCTCTGGCCAGCAAGGGACACTGAGGGAGGGTCACCTCTGACCCCCACCCCACTTCCAGACCCCCAGGCCCCAGACTCCACCTTCTAGGTAGGTAGCCAGGATCTACTTACGGCGGGTTTTTTTTTTTTTCTCTTTTCTTTTCCCTTGACCCCCCTGCATTCTCTTTTTAACACCTAGCCCTCCTTCTCCCCCCAGACCTTCCTGGACTGCCAGCAGGCAATAGCGTGTCCTGCAAGCCTCTGGCCAGCAAGGGACACTGAGGGAGGGTCACCTCTGACCCCCACCCCACTTCCAGACCCCCAGGCCCCAGACTCCACCTTCTAGGTAGGTAGCCAGGATCTACTTATGGCAGGTTTTTTTTTTTTTCTCTTTTCTTTTCCCTTGACCCCCCTGCATTCTCTTTTTAACACCTAGCCCTCCTTCTCCCCCCAGACCTTCCTGGACTGCCAGCAGGCAATAGCGTGTCCTGCAAGCCTCTGGCCAGCAAGGGACACTGAGGGAGGGTCACCTCTGACCCCCACCCCACTACCAGACCCCCAGGCCCCAGACTCCACCTTCTAGGTAGGTAGCCAGGATCTACTTACGGCGGGTTTTTTTTTTTCTCTTTTCTTTTCCCTTGACCCCCCTGCATTCTCTTTTTAACACCTAGCCCTCCTTCTCACCCCAGACCTTCCTGGACTGGCAGCAGGCAATAGCGTGTCCTGCAAGCCTCTGGCCAGCAAGGGACACTGAGGGAGGGTCACCTCTGACCCCCACCGCACTTCCAACCCCCAGGCCCCAGACTCCACCTTCTAGGTAGGTAGCCAGGATCTACTTATGGCAGGTTTTTTTTTTTTTCTCTTTTCTTTTCCCTTGACCCCCCTGCATTCTCTTTTTAACACCTAGCCCTCCTTCTCCCTCCAGACCTTCCTGGACTGCCAGCAGGCAATAGCGTGTCCTGCAAGCCTCTGGCCAGCAAGGGACACTGAGGGAGGGTCACCTCTGACCCCCACCCCACTTCCAGACCCCCAGGCCCCAGACTCCACCTTCTAGGTAGGTAGCCAGGATCTACTTACGGCGGGTTTTTTTTTTTTCTCTTTTCTTTTCCCTTGACCCCCCTGCATTCTCTTTTTAACACCTAGCCCTCCTTCTCCCCCCAGACCTTCCTGGACTGCCAGCAGGCAATAGCGTGTCCTGCAAGCCTCTGGCCAGCAAGGGACACTGAGGGAGGGTCACCTCTGACCCCCACCCCACTTCCAGACCCCCAGGCCCCAGACTCCACCTTCTAGGTAGGTAGCCAGGATCTACTTACGGCAGGTTTTTTTTTTTTCTCTTTTCTTTTCCCTTGACCCCCCTGCATTCTCTTTTTAACACCTAGCCCTCCTTCTCCCCCCAGACCTTCCTGGACTGCCAGCAGGCAATAGCATGTCCTGCAAGCCTCTGGCCAGCAAGGGACACTGAGGATGGGTCACCTCTGACCCCCACCCCACTTCCAGACCCCCAGGCCCCAGACTCCACCTTCTAGGTCCGTAGCCAGGATCTACTTACGGCGAGTTTTTTTTTTTCTCTTTTCTTTTCCCTTGACCCCCCTGCATTCTCTTTTTAACACCTAGCCCTCCTTCTCCCCCCAGACCTTCCTGGACTGCCAGCAGGCAATAGCGTGTCCTGCAAGCCTCTGGCCAGCAAGGGACACTGAGGGAGGGTCACCTCTGACCCCCACCCCACTTCCAGACCCCCAGGCCCCAGACTCCACCTTCTAGGTAGGTAGCCAGGATCTACTTACGGCGGGTTTTTTTTTTTTCTCTTTTCTTTTCCCTTGAGCCCCCTGCATTCTCTTTTTAACACCTAGCCCTCCTTCTCCCCCCAGACCTTCCTGGACAGCCAGCAGGCAATAGCGTGTCCTGCAAGCCTCTGGCCAGCAAGGGACACTGAGGGAGGGTCACCTCTGACCCCCACCCCACTTCCAGACCCCCAGGCCCCAGACTCCACCTTCTAGGTAGGTAGCCAGGATCTACTTACGGCGGGTTTTTTTTTTTTTTCTCTTTTCTTTTCCCTTGACCCCCCTGCATTCTCTTTTTAACACCTAGCCCTCCTTCTCCCCCCAGACCTTCCTGGACTGCCAGCAGGCAATAGCGTGTCCTGCAAGCCTCTGGCCAGCAAGGGACACTGAGGGAGGGTCACCTCTGACCCCCACCCCACTTCCAGACCCCCAGGCCCCAGACTCCACCTTCTAGGTAGGTAGCCAGGATCTACTTACGGCGGGTTTTTTTTTTTTCTCTTTTCTTTTCCCTTGACCCCCCTGCATTCTCTTTTTAACACCTAGCCCTCCTTCTCCCCCCAGAACTTCCTGGACTGCCAACAGGCAATAGCGTGTCCTGCAAGCCTCTGGCCAGCAAGGGACACTGAGGGATGGTCACCTCTGACCCCCACCCCACTTCCAGACCCCCAGGCCCCAGACTCCACCTTCTAGGTAGGTAGCCAGGTTCTACTTACGGCGGGTTTTTTTTTTTTCTCTTTTCTTTTCCCTTGACCCCCCTGCATTCTCTTTTTAACACCTAGCCCTCCTTCTCCCCCCAGACCTTCCTGGACTGCCAGCAGGCAATAGCGTGTCCTGCAAGCCTCTGGTCAGCAAGGGACACTGAGGGAGGGTCACCTCTGACCCCCACCCCACTTCCAGACCCCCAGGCCCCAGACTCCACCTTCTAGGTAGGTAGCCAGGATCTACTTACGGCGGGTTTTTTTTTTTTCTCTTTTCTTTTCCCTTGACCCCCCTGCATTCTCTTTTTAACACCTAGCCCTCCTTCTCCCCCCAGACCTTCCTGGACTGGCAGCAGGCAATAGCGTGTCCTGCAAGCCTCTGGCCAGCAAGGGACACTGAGGGAGGGTCACCTCTGACCCCCACCCCACTTCCAGACCCCCAGGCCCCAGACTCCACCTTCTAGGTAGGTAGCCAGGATCTACTTACGGCGGGTTTTTTTTTTTTTCTCTTTTCTTTTCCCTTGACCCCCCTGCATTCTCTTTTTAACACCTAGCCCTCCTTCTCCCCCCAGACCTTCCTGGACTGCCAGCAGGCCATAGCGTGTCCTGCAAGCCTCTGGCCAGCAAGGGACACTGAGGGAGGGTCACTTCTGACCCCCACCCCACTTCCAGACCCCCAGGCCCCAGACTCCACCTTCTAGGTAGGTAGCCAGGATCTACTTACGGCGGGTTTTTTTTTTTTCTCTTTTCTTTTCCCTTGACCCCCCTGCATTCTCTTTTTAACACCTAGCCCTCCTTCTCCCCCCAGAACTTCCTGGACTGCCAGCAGGCAATAGCGTGTCCTGCAAGCCTCTGGCCAGCAAGGGACACTGAGGGAGGGTCACCTCTGACCCCCACCCCACTTCCAGACCCCCAGGCCCCAGACTCCACCTTCTAGGTAGGTAGCCAGGATCTACTTACGGCGGTTTTTTTTTTTTCTCTTTTCTTTTCCCTTGACCCCCCTGCATTCTCTTTTTAACACCTAGCCCTCCTTCTCCCCCCAGACCTTCCTGGACTGCCAGCAGGCAATAGCGTGTCCTGCAAGCCTCTGGCCAGCAAGGGACACTGAGGGAGGGTCACCTCTGACCCCCACCCCACTTCCAGACCCCCAGGCCCCAGACTCCACCTTCTAGGTAGGTAGCCAGGATCTACTTACGGCGGGTTTTTTTTTTTTTCTCTTTTCTTTTCCCTTGACCCCTCTGCATTCTCTTTTTAACACCTAGCCCTCCTTCTCCCCCCAGACCTTCCTGGACTGCCAGCAGGCAATAGCGTGTCCTGCAAGCCTCTGGCCAGCAAGGGACACTGAGGGAGGGTCACCTCTGACCCCCACCCCACTTCCAGACCCCCAGGCCCCAGAATCCACCTTCTAGGTAGGTAGCCAGGATCTACTTAAGGCGGGTTTTTTTTTTTTTCTCTTTTCTTTTCCCTTGACCCCCCTGCATTCTCTTTTTAACACCTAGCCCTCCTTCTCCCCCCAGAACTTCCTGGACTGCCAGCAGGCAATAGCGTGTCCTGCAAGCCTCTGGCCAGCAAGGGACACTGAGGGAGGGTCACCTCTGACCCCCACCCCACTTCCAGACCCCCAGGACCCAGACTCCACCTTCTAGGTAGGTAGCCAGGATCTACTTACGGCGGGTTTTTTTTTTTTTTCTCTTTTGTTTTCCCTTGACCCCCCTGCATTCTCTTTTTAACACCTAGCCCTCCTTCTCCCCCCAGACCTTCCTGGACTGCCAGCAGGCAATAGCGTGTCCTGCAAGCCTCTGGCCAGCAAGGGACACTGAGGGAGGGTCACCTCTGACCCCCACCCCACTTCCAGACCCCCAGGCCCCAGACTCCACCTTCTAGGTAGGTAGCCAGGATCTACTTACGGCGGGTTTTTTTTTTTTTTCTCTTTTCTTTTCCCTTGACCCCCCTGCATTCTCTTTTTAACACCTAGCCCTCCTTCTCCCCCCAAAACTTCCTGGACTGCCAGCAGGCAATAGCGTGTCCTGCAAGCCTCTGGCCAGCAAGGGACACTGAGGGAGGGTCACCTCTGACCCCCACCCCACTTCCAGACCCCCAGGCCCCAGACTCCACCTTCTAGGTAGGTAGCCAGGATCTACTTACGGCGGGTTTTTTTTTTTTCTCTTTTCTTTTCCCTTGACCCCCCTGCATTCTCTTTTTAACACCTAGCCCTCCTTCTCCCCCCAGAACTTCCTGGACTGCCAGCAGGCAATAGCGTGTCCTGCAAGCCTCTGGCCAGCAAGGGACACTGAGGGAGGGTCACCTCTGACCTCCACCCCACTTCCAGACGCCCAGGCCCCAGACTCCACCTTATAGGTAGGTAGCCAGGATCTACTTACGGCGGGTTTTTTTTTTTTTCTCTTTTCTTTTCCCTTGACCCCCCCTGCATTCTCTTTTTAACACCTAGCCCTCCTTCTCCCCCCAGACCTTCCTGGACTGCCAACAGGCAATAGCGTGTCCTGCAAGCCTCTGGCCAGCAAGGGACACTGAGGGAGGGTCACCTCTGACCCCCACCCCACTTCCAGACCCCCAGGCCCCAGACTCCACCTTCTAGGTAGGTAGCCAGGATCTACTTACGGCAGGTTTTTTTTTTTTTCTGTTTTCTTTTCCCTTGACCCCCCTGCATTCTCTTTTTAACACCTAGCCCTCCTTCTCCCCCCAGACCTTCCTGGACTGCCAGCAGGCAATAGCGTGTCCTGCAAGCCTCTGGCCAGCAAGGGACACTGAGGGAGGGTCACCTCTGACCCCCACCCCACTTCCAGACCCCCAGGCCCCAGACTCCACCTTCTAGGTAGGTAGCCAGGATCTACTTACGGCGGGTTTTTTTTTTTCTCTTTTCTTTTCCCTTGACCCCCCTGCATTCTCTTTTTAACACCTAGCCCTCCTTCTCCCTCCAGACCTTCCTGGACTGGCAGCAGGCAATAGCGTGTCCTGCAAGCCTCTGGCCAGCAAGGGACACTGAGGGAGGGTCACTTCTGACCCCCACCCCACTTCCAGACCCCCAGGCCCCAGACTCCACCTTCTAGGTAGGTAGCCAGGACCTACTTACGGCAGGATTTTTTTTTTTCTCTTTTCTTTTCCCTTGACCCCCCTGCATTCTCTTTTTAACACCTAGCCCTCCTTCTCCCCCCAGACCTTCCTGGACTGCCAGCAGGCAATAGCGTGTCCTGCAAGCCTCTGGCCAGCAAGGGACACTGAGGGAGGGTCACCTCTGACCCCCACCCCACTTCCAGACCCCCAGGCCCCAGACTCCACCTTCTAGGTAGGTAGCCAGGATCTACTTACGGCGGGTTTTTTTTTTTTCTCTTTTCTTTTCCCTTGACCCCCCTGCATTCTCTTTTTAACACCTAGCCCTCCTTCTCCCCCCAGACCTTCCTGGACTGCCAGCAGGCAATAGCGTGTCCTGCAAGCCTCTGGCCAGCAAGGGACACTGAGGGAGGGTCACCTCTGACCCCCACCCCACTTCCAGACCCCCAGGCCCCAGACTCCACCTTCTAGGTAGGTAGCCAGGATCTACTTACGGCGGGTTTTTTTTTTTCTCTTTTCTTTTCCCTTGACCCCCCTGCATTCTCTTTTTAACACCTAGCCCTCCTTCTCCCCCCAGACCTTCCTGGACTGCCAGCAGGCAATAGCGTGTCCTGCAAGCCTCTGGCCAGCAAGGGACACTGAGGGAGGGTCACCTCTGACCCCCACCCCACTTCCAGACCCCCAGGCCCCAGACTCCACCTTCTAGGTAGGTAGCCAGGATCTACTTACGGCAGGATTTTTTTTTTCTCTTTTCTTTTCCCTTGACCCCCCTGCATTCTCTTTTTAACACCTAGCCCTCCTTCTCCCCCCAGACCTTCCTGGACTGCCAGCAGGCAATAGCGTGTCCTGCAAGCCTCTGGCCAGCAAGGGACCCTGAGGGAGGGTCACATCTGACCCCCACCCCACTTCCAGACCCCCAGGCCCCAGACTCCACCTTCTAGGTAGGTAGCCAGGATCTACTTACGGCGGGTTTTTTTTTTTTTTTCTCTTGTCTTTTCCCTTGACCCCCCTGCATTCTCTTTTTAACACCTAGCCCTCCTTCTCCCTCCAAACCTTCCTGGACTGCCAGCAGGCAATAGCGTGTCCTGCAAGCCTCTGGCCAGCAAGGGACACTGAGGGAGGGTCACCTCTGACCCCCACCCCACTTCCAGACCCCCAGGCCCCAGACTCCACATTCTAGGTAGGTAGCCAGGATCTACTTACGGCGGTTTTTTTTTTTTTTTCTCTTTTCTTTTCCCTTGACCCCCCTGCATTCTCTTTTTAACACCTAGCCCTCCTTCTCCCCCCAGACCTTCCTGGACTGGCAGCAGGCAATAGCGTGTCCTGCAAGCCTCTGGCCAGCCAGGGACACTGAGGGAGGGTCACCTCTGACCTCCACCCCACTTCCAGACCCCCAGGCCCCAGACTCCACCTTCTAGGTAGGTAGCCAGGATCTACTTACAGCGGGTTTTTTTTTTCTCTTTTCTTTTCCCTTGACCCCCCTGCATTCTCTTTTTAACACCTAGCCCTCCTTCTCCCCCCAGACCTTCCTGGACTGCCAGCAGGCAATAGCGTGTCCTGCAAGCCTCTGGCCAGCAAGGGACACTGAGGGAGGGTCACCTCTGACCCCCACCCCACTTCCAGACCCCCAGGCCCCAGACTCCACCTTCTAGGTAGGTAGCCAGGATCTACTTACGGCGGGTTTTTTTTTTTCTCTTTTCTTTTCCCTTGACCCCCCTGCATTCTCTTTTTAACACCTAGCCCTCCTTCTCCCCCCAGACCTTCCTGGACTGCCAGCAGGCAATAGCGTGTCCTGCAAGCCTCTGGCCAGCAAGGGACACTGAGGGAGGGTCTCCTCTGACCCCCACCCCACTTCCAGACCCCCAGGCCCCAGACTCCACCTTCTAGGTAGGTAGCCAGGATCTACTTACGGCGGGTTTTTTTTTTTTTTTTCTCTTTTCTTTTCCCTTGACCCCCCTGCATTCTCTTTTTAACACCTAGCCCTCCTTCTCCCCCCAGACCTTCCTGGACTGCCAGCAGGCAATAGCGTGTCCTGCAAGCCTCTGGCCAGCAAGGGACACTGAGGGAGGGTCACCTCTGACCCCCACCCCACTTCCAGACCCCCAGGCCCCAGACTCCACTTTCTAGGTAGGTAGCCAGGATCTACTTATGGCGGGTTTTTTTTTTTTTTCTCTTTTCTTTTCCCTTGACCCCCCTGCATTCTCTTTTTAACACCTAGCCCTCCTTCTCCCCCCAGACCTTCCTGGACTGCCAGCAGGCAATAGCGTGTCCTGCAAGCCTCTGGCCAGCAAGGGACACTGAGGGAGAGTCACCTCTGACCCCCCACCCCACTTCCAGACCCCCAGGCCCCAGACTCC
>JAKSZU010000001.1:185276870-185537274 GCA_026018925.1 Tupaia tana | reverse complement strand
AGACCTTCCTGGACTGCCAGCAGGCAATAGCGTCTCCTGCAAGCCTCTGGCCAGCAAGGGACACTGAGGGAGGGTCACCTCTGACCCCCACCCCACTTCCAGACCCCCAGGCCCCAGACTCCACCTTCTAGGTAGGTAGCCAGGATCTCCTTAAGGCGGGGTTTTTTTTTCTCTTTTCTTTTCCCTTGACCCCCCTGCATTCTCTTTTTAACACCTAGCCCTCCTTCTCCCCTCAGACCTTCCTGGACTACCAGCAGGCAATAGCGTCTCCTGCAAGCCTCTGGCCAGCAAGGGACACTGAGGGAGGGTCACCTCTGACCCCCACCCCACTTCCAGACCCCCAGGCCCCAGACTCCACCTTCTAGGTAGGTAGCCAGGATCTCCTTAAGGCGGGTTTTTTTTTTACTCTTTTCTTTTCCCTTGACCCCCCTGCATTCTCTTTTTAACACCTAGCCTTCCTTCTCCCCCCAGACCTTCCTGGACTGCCAGCAGGCAATAGCGTCTCCTGCAAGCCTCTGGCCAGCAAGGGACACTGAGGGAGGGTCACCTCTGACCCCCACCCCACTTCCAGACACCCAGGCCCCAGACTCCACCTTCTAGGTAGGTAGCCAGGATCTCCTTAAGGTGGGTTTTTTTTTTTCTCTTTTCTTTTCCCTTGACCCCCCTGCATTCTCTTTTTAACACCTAGCCCTCCTTCTCCCCCCTGACCTTCCTGGACTGCCAGCAGGCAATAGCGTCTCCTGCAAGCCTCTGGCCAGCAAGGGACACTGAGGGAGGGTCACCTCTGACCCCCTCCCCACTTCCAGACCCCCAGGCCCCAGACTCCACCTTCTAGGTAGGTAGCCAGGATCTCCTTAAGGCGGGTTTTTTTTTTCTCTTTTCTTTTCCCTTGACCCCCCTGCATTCTCTTTTTAACACCTAGCCCTCCTTCTCCCCTCAGACCTTCCTGGACTGCCAGCAGGCAATAGCGTCTCCTGCAAGCCTCTGGCCAGCAAGGGACACTGAGGGAGGGTCACCTCTGACCCCCACCCCACTTCCAGACCCCCAGGCCCCAGACTCCACCTTCTAGGTAGGTAGCCAGGATCTCCTTAAGTCGGGTTTTTTTTTTACTCTTTTCTTTTCCCTTGACCCCCCTGCATTCTCTTTTTAACACCTAGCCTTCCTTCTCCCCCCAGACCTTCCTGGACTGCCAGCAGGCAATAGCGTCTCCTGCAAGCCTCTGGCCAGCAAGGGACACTGAGGGAGGGTCACCTCTGACCCCCACCCCACTTCCAGACACCCAGGCCCCAGACTCCACCTTCTAGGTAGGTAGCCAGGATCTCCTTAAGGTGGGTTTTTTTTTTCTCTTTTCTTTTCCCTTGACCCCCCTGCATTCTCTTTTTAACACCTAGCCCTCCTTCTCCCCCCTGACCTTCCTGGACTGCCAGCAGGCAATAGCGTCTCCTGCAAGCCTCTGGCCAGCAAGGGACACTGAGGGAGGGTCACCTCTGACCCCCACCCCACTTCCAGACCCCCAGGCCCCAGACTCCACCTTCTAGGTAGGTAGCCAGGATCTCCTTAAGGCGGGTTGTTTTTTTCTCTTTTCTTTTCCCTTGACCCCCCTGCATTCTCTTTTTAACACCTAGCCCTCCTTCCCCCCCCACACCTTCCTGGACTGCCAGCAGGCAATAGCGTCTCCTGCAAGCCTCTGGCCAGCAAGGGACACTGAGGGAGGGTCACCTCTGACCCCCACCCCACTTCCAGACCCCCAGGCCCCAGACTCCACCTTCTAGGTAGGTAGCCAGGATCTCCTTAAGGCGGGTTTTTTTTTTCTCTTTTCTTTTCCCTTGACCCCCCTGCATTCTCTTTTTAACACCTAGCCCTCCTTCTCCCCCCAGACCTTCCTGGACTGCCAGCAGGCAATAGCGTCTCCTGCAAGCCTCTGGCCAGCAAGGGACACTGAGGGAGGGTCACCTCTGACCCCCACCCCACTTCCAGACCCCCAGGCCCCAGACTCCACATTTTGGTAGGTAGCCAGGATCTCCTTAAGGCGGTTTTTTTTTTTCTCTTTTCTTTTCCCTTGACCCCCCTGCATTCTCTTTTTAACACCTAGCCCTCCTTCTCCCCCCAGACCTTCCTGGACTGCCTGCAGGCAATAGCGTCTCCTGCAAGCTTCTGGCCAGCAAGGGACACTGAGGGAGGGTCACCTCTGACCCCCACCCCACTTCCAGACCCCCAGGCCCCAGACTCCACCTTCTAGGTAGGTAGCCAGGATCTCCTTAAGGCGGGTTTTTTTTTTCTCTTTTCTTTTCCCTTGACCCCCCTGCATTCTCTTTTTAACACCTAGCCCTCCTTCTCCCCCCAGACCTTCCTGGACTGCCAGCAGGCAATAGCGTCTCCTGCAAGCCTCTGGCCAGCAAGGGACACTGAGGGAGGGTCACCTCTGACCCCCACCCCACTTCCAGACCCCCAGGCCCCAGACTCCACCTTCTAGGTAGGTAGCCAGGATCTCCTTAAGGCGGGTTTTTTTTTTCTCTTTTCTTTTCCCTTGACCCCCCTGCATTCTCTTTTTAACACCTAGCCCTCCTTCTCCCCCCAGACCTTCCTGGACTGCCAGCAGGCAATAGCGTCTCCTGCAAGCCTCTGGCCAGCAAGGGACACTGAGGGAGGGTCACCTCTGACCCCCACCCCACTTCCAGACCCCCAGGCCCCAGACTCCACCTTCTAGGTAGGTAGCCAGGATCTCCTTAAGGCGGGTTTTTTTTTTACTCTTTTCTTTTCCCTTGACCCCCCTGCATTCTCTTTTTAACACCTAGCCCTCCTTCTCTCCCCAGACCTTCCTGGACTGCCAGCAGGCAATAGCGTCTCCTGCAAGCCTCTGGCCAGCAAGGGACACTGAGGGAGGGTCACCTCTGACCCCCACCTCACTTCCAGACCCCCAGACCCCAGACTCCACCTTCTAGGTAGGTAGCCAGGATCTCCTTAAGGCGGGTTTTTTTTTCCTCTTTTCTTTTCCCTTGACCCCCCTGCATTCTCTTTTTAACACCTAGCCCTCCTTCTCCCCCCAGACCTTCCTGGACTGCCAGCAGGCAATAGCGTCTCCTGCAAGCCTCTGGCCATCAAGGGACACTGAGGGAGGGTCACCTCTGACCCCCACCCCACTTCCAGACCCCCAGGCCCCAGACTCCACCTTCTAGGTAGGTAGCCAGGATCTCCTTTAGGCGGGTTTTTTTTTTCTCTTTTCTTTTCCCTTGACCCCCCTGCATTCTCTTTTTAACACCTAGCCCTCCTTCTCCCCCCAGACCTTCCTGGACTGCCAGCAAGCAATAGCGTCTCCTGCAAGCCTCTGGCCAGCAAGGGACACTGAGGGAGGGTCACCTCTGACCCCCACCCCACTTCCAGACCCCCAGGCCCCAGACTCCACCTTCTAGGTAGGTAGCCAGGATCTCCTTAAGGCGGGTTTTTTTTTTTCTCTTTTCTTTTCCCTTGACCCCCCTGCATTCTCTTTTTAACACCTAGCCTTCCTTCTCCCCTCAGACCTTCCTGGACTGCCAGCAGGCAATAGCGTCTCCTGCAAGCCTCTGGCCAGCAAGGGACACTGAGGGAGGGTCACCTCTGACCCCCACCCCACTTCCAGACCCCCAGGCCCCAGACTCCACCTTCTAGGTAGGTAGCCAGGATCTCCTTAAGGCGGGTTTTTTTTTTCTCTTTTCTTTTCCATTGATCCCCCTGCATTCTCTTTTTAACACCTAGCCCTCCTTCTCCCCCCAGAACTTCCTGGACTGCCAGCAGGCAATAGCGTCTCCTGCAAGCCTCTGGCCAGCAAGGGACACTGAGGGAGGGTCACCTCTGACCCCCACCCCACTTCCAGACACCCAGGCCCCAGACTCCACCTTGTAGGTAGGTAGCCAGGATCTCCTTAAGGCGGGTTTTTTTTTTTTCTCTTTTCTTTTCCCTTGACCCCCCTGCATTCTCTTTTTAACACCTAGCCCTCCTTCTCCCCCCAGACCTTCCTGGACTGCCAGCAGGCAATAGCGTCTCCTGCAAGCCTCTGGCCAGCAAGGGACACTGAGGGAGGGTCACCTATGACCCCCACCCCACTTCCAGACCCCCAGGCCCCAGACTCCACCTTCTAGGTAGGTAGCCAGGATCTCCTTAAGGCGGGTTTTTTTTTTTCTCTTTTCTTTTCCCTTGATCCCCCTGCATTCTCTTTTTAACACCTAGCCCTCCTTCTCCCCCCAGAACTTCCTGGACTGCCAGCAGGCAATAGCGTCCCTTGCAAGCCTCTGGCCAGCAAGGGACACTGAGGGAGGGTCACCTCTGACCCCCACCCCACTTCCAGACCCCCAGGACCCAGACTCCACCTTCTAGGTAGGTAGCCAGGATCTCCTTAAGGCGGGTTTTTTTTTTCTCTTTTCTTTTCACTTGACCCCCCTGCATTCTCTTTTTAACACCTAGCCCTCCTTCTCCCCCCAGACCTTCCTGGACTGCCAGCAGGCAATAGCGTCTCCTGCAAGCCTCTGGCCAGCAAGGGACACTCAGGGAGGGTCACCTCTGACCCCCACCCCACTTCCAGACCCCCAGGCCCCAGACTCCACCTTCTAGGTAGATAGCCAGGATCTCCTTAAGGCGGGTTTTTTTTTTCCTCTTTTCTTTTCCCTTGACCCCCCTGCATTCTCTTTTTAACACCTAGCCCTCCTTCTCCCCCCTGAACTTCCTGGACTGCCAGCAGGCAATAGCGTCTCCTGCAAGCCTCGAGCCAGCAAGGGACACTGAGGGAGGGTCACCTCTGACCCCCACCCCACTTCCAGACCCCCAGGCCCCAGACTCCACCTTCTACGTAGGTAGCCAGGATCTCCTTAAGGCGGGTTTTTTTTTTCTCTTTTCTTTTCCCTTGACCCCCCTGCATTCTCTTTTTAACACCTAGCCCTCCTTCTCCCCCCTGACCTTCCTGGACTGCCAGCAGGCAATAGCGTCTCCTGCAAGCCTCTGGCCAGGAAGGGACACTGAGGGAGGGTCACCTCTGACCCCCACCCCACTTCCAGACCCCCAGGCCCCAGACTCCACCTTCTAGGAAGGTAGCCAGGATCTCCTTAAGGCGGGTTGTTTTTTTCTCTTTTCTTTTCCCTTGACCCCCCTGCATTCTCTTTTTAACACCTAGCCCTCCTTCAACCCCCACACCTTCCTGGACTGCCAGCAGGCAATAGCGTCTCCTGCAAGCCTCTGGCCAGCAAGGGACACTGAGGGAGGGTCACCTCTGACCCCCACCCCACTTCCAGACCCCCAGGCCCCAGACTCCACCTTCTAGGTAGGTAGCCAGGATCTCCTTAAGGCGGGTTTTTTTTTTCTCTTTTCTTTTCCCTTGACCCCCCTGCATTCTCTTTTTAACACCTAGCCCTCCTTCTCCCCCCAGACCTTCCTGGACTGCCAGCAGGCAATAGCGTCTCCTGCAAGCCTCTGGCCAGCAAGGGACACTGAGGGAGGGTCACCTCTGACCCCCACCCCACTTCCAGACCCCCAGGCCCCAGACTCCACCTTCTAGGTAGGTAGCCAGGATCTCCTTAAGGCGGGTTTTTTTTTTCTCTTTTCTTTTCCCTTGACCCCCCTGCATTCTCTTTTTAACACCTAGCCCTCCTTCTCCCCCCAGACCTTCCTGGACTGCCAGCAGGCAATAGCGTCTCCTGCAAGCCTCTGGCCAGCAAGGGACACTGAGGGAGGGTCACCTCTGACCCCCACCCCACTTCCAGACCCCCAGGCCCCAGACTCCACCTTCTAGGTAGGTAGCCAGGATCTCCTTAAGGCGGGTTTTTTTTTTCTCTTTTCTTTTCCCTTGACCCCCCTGCATTCTCTTTTTAACACCTAGCCCTCCTTCTCCCCCCAGAACTTCCTGGACTGCCAGCAGGCAATAGCGTCTCCTGCAAGCCTCTGGCCAGCATGGGACACTGAGGGAGGGTCACCTCTGACCCCCACCCCACTTCCAGACCCCCAGGACCCAGACTCCACCTTCTAGGTAGGTAGCCAGGATCTCCTTAAGGCGGGTTTTTTTTTTCTCTTTTCTTTTCCCTTGACACCAATGCATTCTCTTTTTAACACCTAGCCCTCCTTCTCCCCCCAGACCTTCCTGGACTGCCAGCAGGCAATAGCGTCTCCTGCAAGCCTCTGGCCAGCAAGGGACACTGAGGGAGGGTCACCTCTGACCCCCACCCCACTTCCAGACCCCCAGGCCCCAGACTCCACCTTCTAGGTAGGTAGCCAGGATCTCCTTAAGGCGGGATTTTTTTTTCTCTTTTCTTTTCCCTTGACCCCCCTGCATTCTCTTTTTAACACCTAGCCCTCCTTCTCCCCCCAGAACTTCCTGGACTGCCAGCAGGCAATAGCGTCTCCTGCAAGCCTCTGGCCAGCATGGGACACTGAGGGAGGGTCACCTCTGACCCCCACCCCACTTCCAGACCCCCAGGCCCCAGACTCCACCTTCTAGGTAGGTAGCCAGGATCTACTTAAGGCGGGTTTTTTTTTTTCTCTTTTCTTTTCCCTTGACCCCCCTGTATTCTCTTTTTAACACCTAGCCCCCCTTCTCCCCCCAGACCTTCCTGGACTGCCAGCAGGCAATAGCGTCTCCTGCAAGCCTCTGGCCAGCAAGGGACACTGAGGGAGGGTCACTTCTGACCCCCACCCCACTTCCAGACCCCCAGGCCCCAGACTCCACCTTCTAGGTAGGTAGCCAGGATCTCCTTAAGGCGGGTTTTTTTTTTTTTCTCTTTTCTTTTCCCTTGACCCCCCTGCATTCTCTTTTTAACACCTAGCCCTCCTTCTCCCCCCAGACCCTCCTGGACTGCCAGCAGGCAATAGCGTCTCCTGCAAGCCTCTGGCCAGCAAGGGACACTGAGGGAGGGTCACCTCTGACCCCCACCCCACTTCCAGACCCCCAGGCCCCAGACTCCACCTTCTAGGTAGGTAGCCAGGATCTCCTTAAGGCGGGTTTTTTTTTTCTCTTTTCTTTTCCCTTGACCCCCCTGCATTCTCTTTTTAACACCTAGCCCTCCTTCTCCCCTCAGAACTTCCTGGACTGCCAGCAGGCAATAGCGTCTCCTGCAAGCCTCTGGCCAGCAAGGGACACTGAGGGAGGGTCACCTCTGACCCCCACCCCACTTCCAGACCCCCAGGCCCCAGACTCCACCTTCTAGGTAGGTAGCCAGGATCTCCTTAAGGCGGGTTTTTTTTTTACTCTTTTCTTTTCCCTTGACCCCCCTGCATTCTCTTTTTAACACCTAGCCTTCCTTCTCCCCCCAGACCTTCCTGGACTGCCAGCAGGCAATAGCGTCTCCTGCAAGCCTCTGGCCAGCAAGGGACACTGAGGGAGGGTCACCTCTGACCCCCACCCCACTTCCAGACCCCCAGGCCCCAGACTCCACCTTCTAGGTAGGTAGCCAGGATATCCTTAAGGTGGGTTTTTTTTTTTCTCTTTTCTTTTCCCTTGACCCCCCTGCATTCTCTTTTTAACACCTAGCCCTCCTTCTCCCCCCTGAACTTCCTGGACTGCCAGCAGGCAATAGCGTCTCCTGCAAGCCTCTGGCCAGCAAGGGACACTGAGGGAGGGTCACCTCTGACACCCACCCCACTTCCAGACCCCCAGGCCCCAGACTCCACCTTCTAGGTAGGTAGCCAGGATCTCCTTAAGGCGGGTTGTTTTTTTCTCTTTTCTTTTCCCTTGACCCCCCTGCATTCTCTTTTTAACACCTAGCCCTCCTTCCCCCCCCACACCTTCCTGGACTGCCAGCAGGCAATAGCGTCTCCTGCAAGCCTCTGGCCAGCAAGGGACACTGAGGGAGGGTCACCTCTGACCCCCACCCCACTTCCAGACCCCCAGGCCCCAGACTCCACCTTCTAGGTAGGTAGCCAGGATCTCCTTAAGGCGGGTTTTTTTTTTCTCTTTTCTTTTCCCTTGACCCCCCTGCATTCTCTTTTTAACACCTAGCCCTCCTTCTCCCCCCAGACCTTCCTGGACTGCCAGCAGGCAATAGCGTCTCCTACAAGCCTCTGGCCAGCAAGGGACACTGAGGGAGGGTCACCTCTGACCCCCACCCCACTTCCAGACCCCCAGGCCCCAGACTCCACCTTTTGGTAGGTAGCCAGGATCTCCTTAAGGCGGGTTTTTTTTTTCTCTTTTCTTTTCCCTTGACCCCCTTGCATTCTCTTTTTATCACCTAGCCCTCCTTCTCCCCCCAGACCTTCCTGGACTGCCAGCAGGCAATAGCGTGTCCTGCAAGCTTCTGGCCAGCAAGGGACACTGAGGGAGGGTCACCTCTGACCCCCACCCCACTTCCAGACCCCCAGGCCCCAGACTCCACCTTCTAGGTAGATAGCCAGGATCTCCTTAAGGCGGGTTTTTTTTTTTCTCTTTTCTTTTCCCTTGACCCCCCTGCATTCTCTTTTTAACACCTAGCCCTCCTTCTCCCCCCAGACCTTCCTGGACTGCCAGCAGGCAATAGCGTCTCCTGCAAGCCTCTGGCCAGCAAGGGACACTGAGGGAGGGTCACCTCTGACCCCCACCCCACTTCCAGACCCCCAGGCCCCAGACTCCACCTTCTAGGTAGGTAGCCAGGATCTCCTTAAGGCCGGTTTTTTTTTTTTTCTCTTTTCTTTTCCCTTGACCCCCGTGCATTCTCTTTTTAACACCTAGCCCTCCTTCTCCCCTCAGACCTTCCTGGACTGCCAGCAGGCAATAGCGTCTCCTGCAAGCCTCTGGCCAGCAAGGGACACTGAGGGAGGGTCACCTCTGACCCCCACCCCACTTCCAGACCCCCAGGCCCCAGACTCCACCTTCTAGGTAGGTAGCCAGGATCTCCTTAAGGCGGGTTTTTTTTTTCTCTTTTCTTTTCCCTTGATCCCCCTGCATTCTCTTTTTAACACCTAGCCCTCCTTCTCCCCCCAGACCTTCCTGGACTGCCAGCAGGCAATAGCGTCCCCTGCAAGCCTCTGGCCAGCAAGGGACACTGAGGGAGGGTCACCTCTGACCCCCACCCCACTTCCAGACCCCCAGGCCCCAGACTCCACCTTCTAGGTAGGTAGCCAGGATCTCCTTAAGGCGGGTTTTTTTTTTTCTCTTTTCTTTTCCCTTGACCCCCCTGCATTCTCTTTTTAACACCTAGCCCTCCTTCTCCCCCCAGACCTTCCTGGACTGCCAGCAGGCAATAGCGTCTCCTGCAAGCCTCTGGCCATCAAGGGACACTGAGGGAGGGTCACCTCTGACCCCCACCCCACTTCCAGACCCCCAGGCCCCAGACTCCACCTTCTAGGTAGGTAGCCAGGATCTCCTTAAGGCGGGTTTTTTTTTTTCTCTTTTCTTTTCCCTTGACCCCCCTGCATTCTCTTTTTAACACCTAGCCCTCCTTCTCCCCCCAGAACTTCCTGGATTACCAGCAGGCAATAGCGTCTCCTGCAAGCCTCTGGCCAGCAAGGGACACTGAGGGAGGGTCACCTCTGACCCCCACCCCACTTCCAGACCCCCAGGCCCCAGACTCCACCTTCTAGGTAGGTAGCCAGGATCTCCTTAAGGCGGGTTTTTTATTTTCTCTTTTCTTTTCCCTTGACCCCCCTGCATTCTCTTTTTAACACCTAGCCCTCCTTCTCTCCCCAGACCTTCCTGGACTGCCAGCAGGCAATAGCGTCTCCTGCAAGCCTCTGGCCAGCAAGGGACACTGAGGGAGGGTCACCTCTGACCCCCACCTCACTTCCAGACCCCCAGACCCCAGACTCCACCTTCTAGGTAGGTAGCCAGGATCTCCTTAAGGCGGGTTTTTTTTTCCTCTTTTCTTTTCCCTTGACCCCCCTGCATTCTCTTTTTAACACCTAGCCCTCCTTCTCCCCCCAGACCTTCCTGGACTGCCAGCAGGCAATAGCGTCTCCTGCAAGCCTCTGGCCAGCAAGGGACACTGAGGGAGGGTCACCTCTGACCCCCACCCCACTTCCAGACCCCCAGGCCCCAGACTCCACCTTCTAGGTAGGTAGCCAGGATCTCCTTAAGGCGGGTTTTTTTTTTCTCTTTTCTTTTCCCTTGACCCCAATGCATTCTCTTTTTAACACCTAGCCCTCCTTCTCCCCCCAGAACTTCCTGGACTGCCAGCAGGCAATAGCGTCTCCTGCAAGCCTCTGGCCAGCAAGGGACACTGAGGGAGGGTCACCTCTGACCCCCACCCCACTTCCAGACCCCCAGGCCCCAGACTCCACCTTCTAGGTAGGTAGCCAGGATCTCCTTAAGGCGGGTTTTTTTTTCTCTTTTCTTTTCCCTTGACCCCCCTGCATTCTCTTTTTAACACCTAGCCCTCCTTCTCCCCCCAGACCTTCCTGGACTGCCAGCAGGCAATAGCGTCTCCTGCAAGCCTCTGGCCAGCATGGGACACTGAGGGAGGGTCACCTCTGACCCCCACCCCACTTCCAGACCCCCAGGCCCCAGACTCCACCTTCTAGGTAGGTAGCCAGGATCTCCTTAAGGCCGGTTTTTTTTTTTCTCTTTTCTTTTCCCTTGACCCCCCTGCATTCTCTTTTTAACACCTAGCCCTCCTTCTCCCCCCAAAACTTCCTGGACTGCCAGCAGGCAATAGCGTCTCCTGCAAGCCTCTGGCCAGCAAGGGACACTGAGGGAGGGTCACCTCTGACCCCCTCCCCACTTCCAGACCCCCAGGACCCAGACTCCACCTTCTAGGTAGGTATCCAGGATCTCCATAAGGCGGGTTTTTTTTTTCTCTTTTCTTTTCCCTTGACACCAATGCATTCTCTTTTTAACACCTAGCCCTCCTTCTCCCCCCAGAGCTTCCTGGACTGCCAGCAGGCAATAGCGTCTCCTGCAAGCCTCTGGCCAGCAAGGGACACTGAGGGAGGGTCACCTCTGACCCCCACCCCACTTCCAGACCCCCAGGCCCCAGACTCCACCTTCTAGGTAGGTAGCCAGGATCTCCTTAAGGCGAGTTTTTTTTTTCTCTTTTCTTTTCCCTTGACCCCCCTGCATTCTCCTTTTAACACCTAGCCCTCCTTCTCCCCCCAGAACTTCCTGGACTGCCAGCAGGCAATAGCGTCTCCTGCAAGCCTCTGGCCAGCAAGGGACACTGAGGGAGGGTCACCTCTGACCCCCACCCCACTTCCAGACCCCCAGGCCCCAGACTCCACCTTCTAGGTAGGTAGCCAGGATCTCCTTAAGGCGGGTTTTTTTTTTCTCTTTTCTTTTCCCTTGACCCCCCTGCATTCTCTTTTTAACACCTAGCCCTCCTTCTCCCCTCAGACCTTCCTGGACTGCCAGCAGGCAATAGCGTCTCCTGCAAGCCTCTGGCCAGCAAGGGACACTGAGGGAGGGTCACCTCTGACCCCCACCCCACTTCCAGACCCCCAGGCCCCAGACTCCACCTTCTAGGTAGGTAGCCAGGATCTCCTTAAGGCGGGTTTTTTTTTTCTCTTTACTTTTCCCTTGATCCCCCTGCATTCTCTTTTTAACACCTAGCCCTCCTTCTCCCCCCAGAACTTCCTGGACTGCCAGCAGGCAATAGCGTCCCCTGCAAGCCTCTGGCCAGCAAGGGACACTGAGGGAGGGTCACCTCTGACCCCCACCCCACTTCCAGACCCCCAGGCCCCAGACTCCACCTTCTAGGTAGGTAGCCAGGATCTCCTTAAGGCGGGTTTTTTTTTTTCTCTTTTCTTTTCCCTTGACCCCCCTGCATTCTCTTTTTAACACCTAGCCCTCCTTCTCCCCCCAGACCTTCCTGGACTGCCAGCAGGCAATAGCGTCTCCTGCAAGCCTCTGGCCAGCAAGGGACACTGAGGGAGGGTCACCTCTGACCCCCACCCCACTTCCAGACCCCCAGGCCCCAGACTCCACCTTCTAGGTAGGTAGCCAGGACCTCCTTAAGGCGGGTTTTTTTTTTCTCTTTTCTTTTCCCTTGACCCCCCTGCATTCTCTTTTTAACACCTAGCCCTCCTTCTCCCCCCAGACCTTCCTGGACTGCCAGCAGGCAATAGCGTCTCCTGCAAGCCTCTGGCCAGCAAGGGACACTGAGGGAGGGTCACCTCTGACCCCCACCCCACTTCCAGACCCCCAGGCCCCAGACTCCACCTTCTAGGTAGGTAGCCAGGATCTCCTTAAGGCGGGTTTTTTTTTTCTCTTTTCTTTTCCCTTGACCCCCCTGCATTCTCTTTTTAACACCTAGCCCTCCTTCTCCCCCCAGACCTTCCTGGACTGCCAGCAGGCAATAGCGTCTCCTGCAAGCCTCTGGCCAGCAAGGGACACTGAGGGAGGGTCACCTCTGACCCCCACCCCACTTCCAGACCCCCAGGCCCCAGACTCCACCTTCTAGGTAGGTAGCCAGGATCTCCTTAAGGCGGGATTTTTTTTTCTCTTTTCTTTTCCCTTGACCCCCCGGAATTCTCTTTTTAACACCTAGCCCTCCTTCTCCCCCCAGAACTTCCTGGACTGCCAGCAGGCAATAGCGTCTCCTGCAAGCCCTTGGCCAGCATGGGACACTGAGGGAGGGTCACCTCTGACCCCCACCCCACTTCCAGACCCCCAGGCCCCAGACTCCACCTTCTAGGTAGGTAGCCAGGATCTCCTTAAGGCGGGTTTTTTTTTTTCTCTTTTCTTTTCCCTTGACCCCCCTGCATTCTCTTTTTAACACCTAGCCCTCTTTCTCCCCCCAGACCTTCCTGGACTGCCAGCAGGCAATAGCGTCTCCTGCAAGCCTCTGGCCAGCAAGGGACACTGAGGGAGGGTCACCTCTGACCCCCACCCCACTTCCAGACCCCCAGGCCCCAGACTCCACCTTCTAGGTAGGTAGCCAGGATCTCCTTAAGGCGGGTTTTTTTTTTTTTTCTCTTTTCTTTTCCCTTGACCCCCCTGCATTCTCTTTTTAACACCTAGCCCTCCTTCTCTCCCCAGACCTTCCTGGACTGCCAGCAGGCAATAGCGTCTCCTGCAAGCCTCTGGCCAGCAAGGGACACTGAGGGAGGGTCACCTCTGACCCCCACCTCACTTCCAGACCCCCAGACCCCAGACTCCACCTTCTAGGTAGGTAGCCAGGATCTCCTTAAGGCGGGTTTTTTTTTCCTCTTTTCTTTTCCCTTGACCCCCCTGCATTCTCTTTTTAACACCTAGCCCTCCTTCTCCCCCCAGACCTTCCTGGACTGCCAGCAGGCAATAGCGTCTCCTGCAAGCCTCTGGCCATCAAGGGACACTGAGGGAGGGTCACCTCTGACCCCCACCCCACTTCCAGACCCCCAGGCCCCAGACTCCACCTTCTAGGTAGGTAGCCAGGATCTCCTTAAGGCGGGTTTTTTTTTTCTCTTTTCTTTTCCCTTGACCCCCCTGCATTCTCTTTTTAACACCTAGCCCTCCTTCTCCCCCCAGACCTTCCTGGACTGCCAGCAGGCAATAGCGTCTCCTGCAAGACTCTGGCCAGCAAGGGACACTGAGGGAGGGTCACCTCTGACCCCCACCCCACTTCCAGACCCCCAGGCCCCAGACTCCACCTTCTAGGTAGGTAGCCAGGATCTCCTTAAGGCGGGATTTTTTTTTCTCTTTTATTTTCCCTTGACCCCCCTGCATTCTCTTTTTAACACCTAGCCCTCCTTCTCCCCCCAGAACTTCCTGGACTGCCAGCAGGCAATAGCGTCTCCTGCAAGCCTCTGGCCAGCATGGGACACTGAGGTAGGGTCACCTCTGACCCCCACCCCACTTCCAGACCCCCAGGCCCCAGACACCACCTTCTAGGTAGGTAGCCAGGATCTCCTTAAGGCGGGTTTTTTTTTTCTCTTTTCTTTTCCCTTGACCCCCCTGCATTCTCTTTTTAACACCTAGCCCTCCTTCTCCCCTCAGACCTTCCTGGACTGCCAGCAGGCAATAGCGTCTCCTGCAAGCCTCTGGCCAGCAAGGGACACTGAGGGAGGGTCACCTCTGACCCCCACCCCACTTCCAGACCCCCAGGCCCCAGACTCCACCTTCTAGGTAGGTAGCCAGGATCTCCTTAAGGCGGGTTTTTTTTTTACTCTTTTGTTTTCCCTTGACCCCCCTGCATTCTCTTTTTAACACCTAGCCTTCCTTCTCCCCCCAGACCTTCCTGGACTGCCAGCAGGCAATAGCGTCTCCTGCAAGCCTCTGGCCAGCAAGGGACACTGAGGGAGGGTCACCTCTGACCCCCACCCCACTTCCAGACACCCAGGCCCCAGACTCCACCTTCTAGGTAGGTAGCCAGGATCTCCTTAAGGTGGGTTTTTTTTTTCTCTTTTCTTTTCCCTTGACCCCCCTGCATTCTCTTTTTAACACCTAGCCCTCCTTCTCCCCCCTGACCTTCCTGGACTGCCAGCAGGCAATAGCGTCTCCTGCAAGCCTCTGGCCAGCAAGGGACACTGAGGGAGGGTCACCTCTGACCCCCACCCCACTTCCAGACCCCCAGGCCCCAGACTCCACCTTCTAGGTAGGTAGCCAGGATCTCCTTAAGGCGGGTTGTTTTTTTCTCTTTTCTTTTCCCTTGACCCCCCTGCATTCTCTTTTTAACACCTAGCCCTCCTTCCCCCCCCACACCTTCCTGGACTGCCAGCAGGCAATAGCGTCTCCTGCAAGCCTCTGGCCAGCAAGGGACACTGAGGGAGGGTCACCTCTGACCCCCACCCCACTTCCAGACCCCCAGGCCCCAGACTCCACCTTCTAGGTAGGTAGCCAGGATCTCCTTAAGGCGGGTTTTTTTTTTCTCTTTTCTTTTGCCTTGACCCCCCTGCATTCTCTTTTTAACACCTAGCCCTCCTTCTCCCCCCAGACCTTCCTGGACTGCCAGCAGGCAATAGCGTCTCCTGCAAGCCTCTGGCCAGCAAGGGACACTGAGGGAGGGTCACCTCTGAACCCCACCCCACTTCCAGACCCCCAGGCCCCAGACTCCACCTTTTGGTAGGTAGCCAGGATCTCCTTAAGGCGGTTTTTTTTTTCTCTTTTCTTTTCCCTTGACCCCCCTGCATTCTCTTTTTAACACCTAGCCCTCCTTCTCCCCCCAGACCTTCCTGGACTGCCAGCAGGCAATAGCGTCTCCTGCAAGCTTCTGGCCAGCAAGGGACACTGAGGGAGGGTCACCTCTGACCCCCACCCCACTTCCAGACCCCCAGGCCCCAGACTCCACCTTCTAGGTAGGTAGCCAGGATCTCCTTAAGGCGGGTTTTTTTTTTTCTCTTTTCTTTTCCCTTGACCCCCCTGCATTCTCTTTTTAACACCTAGCCCTCCTTCTCCCCCCAGACCTTCCTGGACTGCCAGCAGGCAATAGCGTCTCCTGCAAGCCTCTGGCCAGCAAGGGACACTGAGGGAGGGTCACCTCTGACCCCCACCCCACTTCCAGACCCCCAGGCCCCAGACTCCACCTTCTAGGTAGGTAGCCAGGATCTCCTTAAGGCGGGTTTTTTTTTTTCTCTTTTCTTTTCCCTTGACCCCCCTGCATTCTCTTTTTAACACCTAGCCCTCCTTCTCCCCCCAGACCTTCCTGGACTGCCAGCAGGCAATAGCGTCTCCTGCAAGCCTCTGGCCAGCAAGGGACACTGAGGGAGGGTCACCTCTGACCCCCACCCCACTTCCAGACCCCCAGGCCCCAGACTCCACCTTCTAGGTAGGTAGCCAGGATCTCCTTAAGGCGGGTTTTTTTTTTACTCTTTTCTTTTCCCTTGACCCCCCTGCATTCTCTTTTTAACACCTAGCCCTCCTTCTCTCCCCAGACCTTCCTGGACTGCCAGCAGGCAATAGCGTCTCCTGCAAGCCTCTGGCCAGCAAGGGACACTGAGGGAGGGTCACCTCTGACCCCCACCTCACTTCCAGACCCCCAGACCCCAGACTCCACCTTCTAGGTAGGTAGCCAGGATCTCCTTAAGGCGGGTTTTTTTTTCCTCTTTTCTTTTCCCTTGACCCCCCTGCATTCTCTTTTTAACACCTAGCCCTCCTTCTCCCCCCAGAACTTCCTGGACTGCCAGCAGGCAATAGCGTCTCCTGCAAGCCTCTGGCCATCAAGGGACACTGAGGGAGGGTCACCTCTGACCCCCACCCCACTTCCAGACCCCCAGGCCCCAGACTCCACCTTCTAGGTAGGTAGCCAGGATCTCCTTAAGGCGGGTTTTTTTTTTCTCTTTTCTTTTCCCTTGACCCCCCTGCATTCTCTTTTTAACACCTAGCCCTCCTTCTCCCCCCAGACCTTCCTGGACTGCCAGCAGGCAATAGCGTCTCCTGCAAGCCTCTGGCCAGCAGGGGACACTGAGGGAGGGTCACCTCTGACCCCCACCCCACTTCCAGACCCCCAGGCCCCAGACTCCACCTTCTAGGTAGGTAGCCAGGATCTCCTTAAGGCGGGTTTTTTTTTTCTCTTTTCTTTTCCCTTGATCCCCCTGCATTCTCTTTTTAACACCTAGCCCTCCTTCTCCCCCCAGACCTTCCTGGACTGCCAGCAGGCAATAGCGTCTCCTGCAAGCCTCTGGCCAGCAAGGGACACTGAGGGAGGGTCACCTCTGACCCCCACCCCACTTCCAGACCCCCAGGCCCCGACTCCACCTTGTAGGTAGGTAGCCAGGATCTCCTTAAGGCGGGTTTTTTTTTTTTCTCTTTTCTTTTCCCTTGACCCCCCTGCATTCTCTTTTTAACACCTAGCCCTCCTTCTCCCCCCAGACCTTCCTGGACTGCCAGCAGGCAATAGCGTCTCCTGCAAGCCTCTGGCCAGCAAGGGACACTGAGGGAGGGTCACCTCTGACCCCCACCCCACTTCCAGACCCCCAGGCCCCAGACTCCACCTTCTAGGTAGGTTGCCAGGATCTCCTTAAGGCGGGTTTTTTTTTTTCTCTTTTCTTTTCCCTTGACCCCCCTGCATTCTCTTTTTAACACCTAGCCCTCCTTCTCCCCCCAGACCTTCCTGGACTGCCAGCAGGCAATAGCGTCTCCTGCAAGCCTCTGGCCAGTAAGGGACACTGAGGGAGGGTCACCTCTGACCCCCACCCCACTTCCAGACCCCCAGGCCCCAGACTCCACCTACTAGGTAGGTAGCCAGGATCTCCTTAAGGCGGGTTTTTTTTTTCCTCTTTTCTTTTCCCTTGATCCCCCTGCATTCTCTTTTTAACACCTAGCCTTCCTTCTCCCCCCAGAGCTTCCTGGACTGCCAGCAGGCAATAGCGTCTCCTGCAAGCCTCTGGCCAGCAAGGGTCACTGAGGGAGGGTCACCTCTGACCCCCACCCCACTTCCAGACACCCAGGCCCCAGACTCCACCTTCTAGGTAGGTAGCCAGGATCTCCTTAAGGTGGGTTTTTTTTTTCCTCTTTTCTTTTCCCTTGACCCCCCTGCATTCTCTTTTTAACACCTAGCCCTCCTTCTCCCCCCTGACCTTCCTGGACTGCCAGCAGGCAATAGCGTCTCTTGCAAGCCTCTGGCCAGCAAGGGACACTGAGGGAGGGTCACCTCTGACCCCCACCCCACTTCCAGACCCCCAGGCCCCAGACTCCACCTTCTAGGTAGGTAGCCAGGATCTCCTTAAGGCGGGTTGTTTTTTTCTCTTTTCTTTTCCCTTGACCCCCCCTGCATTCTCTTTTTAACACCTAGCCCTCCTTCCCCCCCCACACCTTCCTGGACTGCCAGCAGGCAATAGCGTCTCCTGCAAGCCTCTGGCCAGCAAGGGACACTGAGGGAGGGTCACCTCTGACCCCCACCCCACTTCCAGACCCCCAGGCCCCAGACTCCACCTTCTAGGTAGGTAGCCAGGATCTCCTTAAGGCGGTTTTTTTTTTCTCTTTTCTTTTCCCTTGACCCCAATGCATTCTCTTTTTAACACCTAGCCCTCCTTCTCCCCCCAGACCTTCCTGGACTGCCAGCAGGCAATAGCGTCTCCTGCAAGCCTCTGGCCAGCAAGGGACACTGAGGGAGGGTCACCTCTGACCCCCACCCCACTTCCAGACCCCCAGGCCCCAGACTCCACCTTTTGGTAGGTAGCCAGGATCTCCTTAAGGCGGGTTTTTTTTTTTCTCTTTTCTTTTCCCTTGACCCCCCTGCATTCTCTTTTTAACACCTAGCCCTCCTTCTCCCCCCAGACCTTCCTGGACTGCCAGCAGGCAATAGCGTCTCCTGCAAGCTTCTGGCCAGCAAGGGACACTGAGGGAGGGTCACCTCTGACCCCCACCCCACTTCCAGACCCCCAGGCCCCAGACTCCACCTTCTAGGTAGGTAGCCAGGATCTCCTTAAGGCGGGGTTTTTTTTCTCTTTTCTTTTCCCTTGAACCCTCTGCATTCTCTTTTTTTTTTTTAAATTTTTTTAAATTTTTTTTATTATCATCATATTCTTCTTTATATTACATTGAATTACAGATAACTTTACATTGTATTACATTACTTTTTCAAAAGGGAATGCCATGCATGTCAGTCAGTACAGAGACATTAATCTCCCCGCTTCAACATTCAATATCTTTTCTCTGTTTTCCCCAATCATTATTATTATTCTAATTATTTTTTAAGACAGTCCATCGCTATTTCTCATGTTGCTTGTACAAATACTTTGCCCATCATGAAATACTTCTCAGACAAATCCAGTTGAGAATACTATACATGTCAACATCAACAGTTAATAAGCCATATCTGTTTCTCACTAATGTCCTGCCTCTCTATTGTTCATTTGTTATCTTTCTCTATCCTCTTCTCTTCACTTCCCCCATTCCACACTGTCCTATTCTCATTAAGTACCTTCACTGCTTTTATGTCCTCCAATTTTTTTCACTATCATAGAATGCTGATAGTCGGTATATATTGAGTGGATACATACAATATCTTTCTTTCATATCCTGGCTTACTTCACTCAGCAATATATCCTCCGTATCTGACCACTTTCTATCAAATTCCAGGGCCTTGTTATTTTTTATGGCTGAGTAGTATTCCATAGAGTATATATACCACACTTTTCCAATCCATTCATCAGTTTGTGGACATTTAGGTTGGTTCCATGTCTTGGCAATTGTGAATAATGCTGCAATAAACATTGATGTGCAAGCACTTTTCTGACTGAGCGTTCTCCTGTCTTTTGGGTAAATATCCAGAAGCGGGATTGCTGGATCAAATGGTAGTTCTATTTGTAGATCTTTGAGGAACCTCCATATTGTTCTCCACAGTGGTTGAACTAGTTTACATTCCCACCAACAGTGTAGGAGGGTTCCCTTTTCACCACATCCCCGCCAACACTTATCACTTTTTATATTCTTAATCTTTGCCATTCTGACAGGGGTTAGGTGGTATCTCATTGTAGTTTTTATCTGCATCTCCCTTATGATGAGGGATGTTGAGCATTTCCTCATATGCTTTTTGGCTATTCGTATGTCTTCCTTAGAGAGACTTTTGTTCAGCTCATTTTCCCAACTTTTAATTGGGTTAATCATTTTTTTTTTCGCATAAGGCACTTGAGTTCCCTATGTATTCTGGTTATCAGTCCCTTGTCTGAGGCATATTTAACAAAAATATTTTCCCATTCTGAGGGTTGTCGGTTCACACTTGTTACTGTGTCCTTTGCTGTGCAGAAACTTCTTAGTCTAATATAGTCCCACTTGTCTATTTTAGGGATTATTGCCTGTGCCTTGGGAGTCTTATTTAAGAAGTCTTTGCCTACTCCAATGTCCCCCAGAGTTTCCCCAGCATTTTCCACCAGTAGTTTTGTTGTTTGAGGTTTTAGGTTAAGATCTTTGATCCATTTTGAGTTGACTGTTGTTAGTGGTGAAAGATGGGGGTTCAGTTTCATCTTTCTGCAGGTGGATACCCAGTTTTTCCAGCACCATTTACTAAAGATGTTTTCCTTTTCCCAATGGATTGACTGATATCCTTTGTCAAAGATCAGTTGGCTGTAAGCTTTGGGGGTTATTTCTGGGGTCTCTATTCTCTTCCATTGGTCCACATGTCTGTTTTTATGCCAATACCATGCTGTTTTGATGACCACAGCTTTATAGTATATCTTGGGATCAGGGAGTGATATGCCTCCTACTCCACTCTTCTTGCGCAGGATTGCTTTTGCAATACGAGGTCTTTTATGGTTCCAGACAAATTCTATGATTGCCCTTTCTAGATCTCTGAAGAATATCTCTGGTATTTCGATTGGAATTGCATTAAACATGTAGATTAATTTGGGTAGAATTGCCATTTTGATTATGTTAATTCTTCCAATCCAGGAGCATGGGATATCCTTCCACTTTTTTATGTCACTTTCAATGTCTCTTTTAAGATTTTCGTAGTTTTCTTTATAAAGATCTTTGACTTTCTTAGTTAGGTTTATCCCTAGGTATCTTATACACCTTGTGGCTACGGTGAAAGGGATTCCTTTCTTCAGCTCTGCTTCGTTCAACTTGTTGTTCATAAATAGAAATGCTATAGATTTTTGGATATTGATTTTGTATCCTGCCACTTTACTGTATTCACTTATTACTTCAAGCAGTTTTTTCATGGATACCTTTGGGTCTTCTAAGTATACCATCATGTCATCTGCAAATAAAGATATTTTCAATTCTTCTTTGCCTATTCGAATGCCTTTAATATTGTTCTCTTCTCTGATTGCAATAGCTAAGACTTCCAGTACTATATTAAAGAGCAGTGGAGAAAGTGGGCAGCCCTGCCTAGTACCTGTTTTCAGAGGAAAAGCTTTCAGCTTTTCCCCATTCAGTATAATGTTAGCTGTAGGTTTTTCATAGATGGCTTTTATTGTGTTCAGAAATGACCCTTCTATACCAATCTTACTGAGAGTCTTAATCATAAAAGGATGCTGTATTTTATCAAATGCTTTCTCCGCATCAATTGAGATGATCATATGGTTTTTATCTTTCTTTCTGTTAATGTGGTGTATTACATTTATGGTCTTGCGTATATTGAACCATCCTTGCATCCCTGGTATAAAGCCTACCTGATCGTGATGAATGATCTTTGTTATATGTTGTTGGATACGATTTGCGAGTATTTTGTTGAGAATTTTCGCATCTATATTCATCAACGATATTGGTCTGTAGTTTTCCTTTTTTGTCATATCCTTATCTGTTTTGGGGATGAGGATGATGGAGGCTTCATAAAATGAATTTGGAAGTTTTCCTTCCTTTTGACTCTTTAGAAAGAATTTTAGTAGGATAGGGGTTGACTCTTCCTTTAAAGTTTGGTAGAATTCACAAGTGAAGCCATCTGGGCCTGGGCTTTTCTTTGTTGGGATGTTATTTATTACGGATTCAATCTCCTTGCTTGTTATGGGTCTATTCAGGTTCTCTATGTCTTCCTGATCCACTCTTGGTAGATTATATGCATCCAGGAATTTGTTCATCTCCTCCAGGTTATCTTGTTTGTTGGCATAAAGTTGCTCATAGTATCCTCTAATGATATTTTGTATTTCTGCTATGTCTGTGGTAATATTGCCTGTTTCATCACATATTTGATTAATCTGGTTTCTTTCTTTCTTCTTCTTGATCAGTCTAGCCAATGGTGTGTCGATCTTGTTAATCTTTTCAAAGAAACAGCTTTTGCTTTCATTTATTTTCTATATGGTTCGTTTATTTTCTATTTCATTTATTTCTGCTCGAACCTTTATTATTTTTTTCGCCTGGCATTTTGGGGGTTTGTTTGTTGTTGTTTTTCCGATTCTCTGAGGCATGATGATAAGTTATCTAGTTGCCATCTTTCTGTCCTTTTCTTATGTGCACTAATTGCTATGAATTTTCCTCTTATGACTGCTTTTGCTGTGTCCCATAGATTCTGGACACTTGTGTACTCATTATCATTAGTTTCCATAAATTTTTTTATTTCAGCCTTAATTTCTTCAGTAGTGAAGAAGTCATTCAGAAGTAGGTTGTTCAGTTTCCATGTGTTCGTGTATTTTCGGGGTTGTGTCTTGAAATTAATCTTGAGTTTAATTCCATCATGGTCAGAGAAGATGCTGGGTACAGTTTCTATGCCTTTGAATCTATAAAGGCTTGATTTGTGTCCTAATATATGATCTATCTTTGAAAAGGTTCCATGTCGGGGTGAGAAAAATGTATATGTTGTGGATGTAGGGTGGAAAGTTCTATAGATATCTGTCAAGCCCATTCCATTTATAGTATCATTTAAGTCCTGTATCTCTCTATTTATTTTCTGTCTAGAAGACCTGTCTATAGGAGATACTGGGGTGTTGAGATCTCCAACAATTATAGTATTTCTCCCTATCTCTCCTTTAAGCTCCAACAGTCTTTCCTTCACATATTTAGGCGCACCTGAGTTGGGTGCATAGAAACTTATAAGGGTTATGTCTTCTTGCTGGATTACCCCATTTACTATTATATAATGCCCTTCTTTGTCTCTTCTTACAGTCTTTGTCTTGAAATCTATTTTGTCTGAGATCAATATCGCTACTCCAGCCTTTTTTCGATTTCCATTTGCATGGAGTATCTTTTTCCAGCCCTTGACTTTTAGTCTATGTATGTCTTTATCCATAAGGTGAGTTTCTTGTAGGCAACAGATAGAGGGTTTCTGTTTTCTTATCCAGTCAGCCAGTCTATGTCTCTTTACTGGAGAATTTAATCCATTGACATTCAATGTAATTATCGATATTTCCGTACCTGATCCTATCATTAAGTGAGCCATTTTCTTGGTTGCTCTTTGTTCTCGTATAACTGTCTCTGATTTTTTAGTTTTTCCTGGTATAATACTCCCTTCAGAACCTCTTGAAGAGCTGGTCTGGAGTTGGTAAATTCCTTCAAATTTTGTTTATTCGAGAATGTTTTTATCTTTTTTTCCCATATGAAAGATAATTTTGCCGGGTATAATATTCTTGGTTGAAATTGTTTTTCACTCAACACTTTTACTATGCTTCCCCATTCTTTCCTTTCTTGCATTGTTTCTGCCGAAAGATCCGATGTTAGCCTGATGGGGTGACCTTTGTAAGTAACCTGGCGTTTCCCTCTTGCCAACTTTAGTATCTTGTCTTTGTCTGTTGTTTTTGCCAGTCTGGCTATAATGTGCCTTGGAGAGGATCTTCTTGGGTTGATTCTACCCGGGGTCCTATGTATTTCCTGGGTCTGGATATTTGAGTGCCTTTCTAGATTTGGAAAGTTTTCTTCCAGGATCTCATGGAATAAATTATCTAGGCCCTTATTATTTTCTTCCTCTTCTGGAATACCTATTATCCGGATGTTGGGGCGCTTGATAGTATCCAGTATTCCTCGTATATTATCCTCATTTTTCATGGTTGTTTTCTCAATCTTCTTGATGCTTTTTTCTAGGTCAGATGTTTTGTCTTCTACGTTAGATATTCGATCTTCTGCCTGGTCTAACCTACTTTTAATACTTTCAAGGGAGGTTTTGATTTCCTGTATCACATTCTTCATTCCTAGAAGTTCCATCTGGTTCTTGTTTAAGGTATCCATTTCTTCTTTCAAGTCATTGAAGGACTTCCTCATCTCCTGGAGCTCCTTGTCTCTTTTCTCTTCCATCTCAGTTAGTTTGGTCACTACAAATATTCTGAATTCCTTATCAGACATGTCCACGACGTCCATTGTATTGACTGTGGGTGATGTAGGCTTGATGATTTCCCTTGAGGGAGAGGCCTTTTGTTGGTTGCTCATATTTCTGGAGCCTCTGCGATTGTTCTTAGTCATTAGGTATTCTATATGTTTCTTCCTAACTGATTGTTAATAGTTGTACAGGCTTAGAAAATTGATGATTTCCCTTATGGTTGGCCTACCTGTTGCTCACAATTACCATTAACTGTTGCCACTACCCTGGATGGCCCAAAGTCCTCACTGTCTCTAAGGACAGGTGAGCCTACAATTGACTGAATAAGCAACACCCCAAGAGCAAAGAAAAACAAACTGCGCGCCGCGCGCTATTCAAATCACCAGAATTCAGAGTCCAAAGGCTAGTGGGAAAGTGTCAGAAGATGAGTGACAGGACCAGGTTGGTCAGGTCTGGAGCCTGAGTCGCCTGGTGCCTGGAACTGCTGGCCGGCTCGATCCGGATTGCGGGTGGGGTGGGGTGGGAGTTCGCCTTAAAGTCCCAGACAACCAACCTGGGGTCCAAGGAGGAGAAACGGTGGGGATGCGTGGAGATTCGGAAAGGTCGGGCCTGCAGCCTCAGTCCGCCTGGTGCCCGGAACTGCTGGCCGGCTCGATCCGGATTGCGGGTGGGGTGGGGTGGGATTTCGCCTTAAAGTCCCAGACAACCAACCTGGGGTCCAAGGAGGAGAAACGGTGGGGATGCGTGGAGATTCGGAAAGGTCGGGCCTGCAGCCTCAGTCCGCCTGGTGCCCGGAACTGCTGGCCGGCTCGATCCGGATTGCCGGTGGGGTGGGGTGGGAGTTCGCCTTAAAGTCCCAGACAACCAACCTGGGGTCCAAGGAGGAGAAACGGTGGGGATGCGTGGAGATTCGGAAAGGTCGGGCCTGCAGCCTCAGTCCGCCTGGTGCCCGGAACTGCTGGCCGGCTCGATCCGGATCCCCCTGCATTCTCTTTTTAACACCTAGCCCTCCTTCTCCCCCCAGCCCTTCCTGGACTGCCAGCAGGCAATAGCGTCTCCTGCAAGCCTCTGGCCAGCAAGGGACACTGAGGGAGGGTCACCTCTGATGCCCACCCCACTTCCAGACCCCAGGCCCCAGACTCCACCTTCTAGGTAGGTAGCCAGGATCTCCTTAAGGCGGGTTTTTTTTTTACTCTTTTCTTTTCCCTTGACCCCCCTGCATTCTCTTTTTAACACCAAGCCCTCCTTCTCTCCCCAGAACTTCCTGGACTGCCAGCAGGCAATAGCGTCTCCTGCAAGCCTCTGGCCAGCAAGGGACACTGAGGGAGGGTCACCTCTGACCCCCACCTCACTTCCAGACCCCCAGACCCCAGACTCCACCTTCTAGGTAGGTAGCCAGGATCTCCTTAAGGCGGGTTTTTTTTTCCTCTTTTCTTTTCCCTTGACCCCCCTGCATTCTCTTTTTAACACCTAGCGCTCCTTCTCACCCCAGACCTTCCTGGACTGCCAGCAGGCAATAGCGTCTCCTGCAAGCCTCTGGCCAGCAAGGGACACTGAGGGAGGGTCACCTCTGACCCCCACCCCACGTCCAGACCCCCAGGCCCCAGACTCTACCTTCTAGGTAGATAGCCAGGATCTCCTTAAGGCGGGTTTTTTTTTTCTCTTTTCTTTTCCCTTGACGCCCCTGCATTCTCTTTTTAACACCTAGCCCTCCTTCTCCCCCCAGACCTTCCTGGACTGCCAGCAGGCAATAGCGTCTCCTGCAAGCCTCTGGCCAGCAAGGGACACTGAGGGAGGGTCACCTCTGACCCCCACCCCACTTCCAGACCCCCAGGCCCCAGACTCCACCTTCTAGGTAGGTAGCCAGGATCTCCTTAAGGCGGGTTTTTTTTTTCTCTTTTCTTTTCCCTTGACCCCAATGCATTCTCTTTTTAACACCTAGCCCTCCTTCTCCCCCCAGACCTTCCTGGACTGCCAGCAGGCAATAGCGTCTCCTGCAAGCCTCTGGCCAGCAAGGGACACTGAGGGAGGGTCACCTCTGACCCCCACCCCACTTCCAGACCCCCAGGCCCCAGACTCCACCTTCAAGGTAGGTAGCCAGGATCTCCTTAAGGCGGGTTTTTTTTTTTCTCTTTTCTTTTCCCTTGACCCCCCTGCATTCTCTTTTTAACACCTAGCCCTCCTTCGCCCCCCTGACCTTCCTGGACTGCCAGCAGGCAATAGCGTCTCTTGCAAGCCTCTGGCCAGCAAGGGACACTGAGGGAGGGTCACCTCTGACCCCCACCCCACTTCCAGACCCCCAGGCCCCAGACTCCACCTTCTAGGTAGGTAGCCAGGATCTCCTTAAGGCGGGTTGTTTTTTTCTCTTTTCTTTTCCCTTGACCCCCCTGCATTCTCTTTTTAACACCTAGCCCTCCTTCCCCCCCCACACCTTCCTGGACTGCCAGCAGGCAATAGCGTCTCCTGCAAGCCTCTGGCCAGCAAGGGACACTGAGGGAGGGTCACCTCTGACCCCCACCCCACTTCCAGACCCCCAGGCCCCAGACTCCACCTTCTAGGTAGGTAGCCAGGATCTCCTTAAGGCGGTTTTTTTTTTCTCTTTTCTTTTCCCTTGACCCCAATGCATTCTCTTTTTAACACCTAGCCCTCCTTCTCCCCCCAGACCTTCCTGGACTGCCAGCAGGCAATAGCGTCTCCTGCAAGCCTCTGGCCAGCAAGGGACACTGAGGGAGGGTCACCTCTGACCCCCACCCCACTTCCAGACCCCCAGGCCCCAGACTCCACCTTTTGGTAGGTAGCCAGGATCTCCTTAAGGCGGGTTTTTTTTTTCTCTTTTCTTTTCCCTTGACCCCCCTGCATTCTCTTTTTAACACCTAGCCCTCCTTCTCCCCCCAGACCTTCCTGGACTGCCAGCAGGCAATAGCGTCTCCTGCAAGCTTCTGGCCAGCAAGGGACACTGAGGGAGGGTCACCTCTGACCCCCACCCCACTTCCAGACCCCCAGGCCCCAGACTCCACCTTCTAGGTAGGTAGCCAGGATCTCCTTAAGGCGGGGTTTTTTTTCTCTTTTCTTTTCCCTTGAACCCTCTGCATTCTCTTTTTTTTTTTTTAAATTTTTTTTAATTTTTTTTATTATCATCATATTCTTCTTTATATTACATTGAATTACAGATAACTTTACATTGTATTACATTACTTTTTCAAAAGGGAATGCCATGCATGTCAGTCAGTACAGAGACATTAATCTCCCCGCTTCAACATTCAATATCTTTTCTCTGTTTTCCCCAATCATTATTATTATTCTAATTATTTTTTAAGACAGTCCATCGCTATTTCTCATGTTGCTTGTACAAATACTTTGCCCATCATGAAATACTTCTCAGACAAATCCAGTTGAGAATACTATACATGTCAACATCAACAGTTAATAAGCCATATCTGTTTCTCACTAATGTCCTGCCTCTCTATTGTTCATTTGTTATCTTTCTCTATCCTCTTCTCTTCACTTCCCCCATTCCACACTGTCCTATTCTCATTAAGTACCTTCACTGCTTTTATGTCCTCCAATTTTTTTCACTATCATAGAATGCTGATAGTCGGTATATATTGAGTGGATACATACAATATCTTTCTTTCATATCCTGGCTTACTTCACTCAGCAATATATCCTCCGTATCTGACCACTTTCTATCAAATTCCAGGGCCTTGTTATTTTTTATGGCTGAGTAGTATTCCATAGAGTATATATACCACACTTTTCCAATCCATTCATCAGTTTGTGGACATTTAGGTTGGTTCCATGTCTTGGCAATTGTGAATAATGCTGCAATAAACATTGATGTGCAAGCACTTTTCTGACTGAGCGTTCTCCTGTCTTTTGGGTAAATATCCAGAAGCGGGATTGCTGGATCAAATGGTAGTTCTATTTGTAGATCTTTGAGGAACCTCCATATTGTTCTCCACAGTGGTTGAACTAGTTTACATTCCCACCAACAGTGTAGGAGGGTTCCCTTTTCACCACATCCCCGCCAACACTTATCACTTTTTATATTCTTAATCTTTGCCATTCTGACAGGGGTTAGGTGGTATCTCATTGTAGTTTTTATCTGCATCTCCCTTATGATGAGGGATGTTGAGCATTTCCTCATATGCTTTTTGGCTATTCGTATGTCTTCCTTAGAGAGACTTTTGTTCAGCTCATTTTCCCAACTTTTAATTGGGTTAATCATTTTTTTTTCGCATAAGGCACTTGAGTTCCCTATGTATTCTGGTTATCAGTCCCTTGTCTGAGGCATATTTAACAAAAATATTTTCCCATTCTGAGGGTTGTCGGTTCACACTTGTTACTGTGTCCTTTGCTGTGCAGAAACTTCTTAGTCTAATATAGTCCCACTTGTCTATTTTAGGGATTATTGCCTGTGCCTTGGGAGTCTTATTTAAGAAGTCTTTGCCTACTCCAATGTCCCCCAGAGTTTCCCCAGCATTTTCCACCAGTAGTTTTGTTGTTTGAGGTTTTAGGTTAAGATCTTTGATCCATTTTGAGTTGACTGTTGTTAGTGGTGAAAGATGGGGGTTCAGTTTCATCTTTCTGCAGGTGGATACCCAGTTTTTCCAGCACCATTTACTAAAGATGTTTTCCTTTTCCCAATGGATTGACTGATATCCTTTGTCAAAGATCAGTTGGCTGTAAGCTTTGGGGGTTATTTCTGGGGTCTCTATTCTCTTCCATTGGTCCACATGTCTGTTTTTATGCCAATACCATGCTGTTTTGATGACCACAGCTTTATAGTATATCTTGGGATCAGGGAGTGATATGCCTCCTACTCCACTCTTCTTGCGCAGGATTGCTTTTGCAATACGAGGTCTTTTATGGTTCCAGACAAATTCTATGATTGCCCTTTCTAGATCTCTGAAGAATATCTCTGGTATTTCGATTGGAATTGCATTAAACATGTAGATTAATTTGGGTAGAATTGCCATTTTGATTATGTTAATTCTTCCAATCCAGGAGCATGGGATATCCTTCCACTTTTTTATGTCACTTTCAATGTCTCTTTTAAGATTTTCGTAGTTTTCTTTATAAAGATCTTTGACTTTCTTAGTTAGGTTTATCCCTAGGTATCTTATACACCTTGTGGCTACGGTGAAAGGGATTCCTTTCTTCAGCTCTGCTTCGTTCAACTTGTTGTTCATAAATAGAAATGCTATAGATTTTTGGATATTGATTTTGTATCCTGCCACTTTACTGTATTCACTTATTACTTCAAGCAGTTTTTTCATGGATACCTTTGGGTCTTCTAAGTATACCATCATGTCATCTGCAAATAAAGATATTTTCAATTCTTCTTTGCCTATTCGAATGCCTTTAATATTGTTCTCTTCTCTGATTGCAATAGCTAAGACTTCCAGTACTATATTAAAGAGCAGTGGAGAAAGTGGGCAGCCCTGCCTAGTACCTGTTTTCAGAGGAAAAGCTTTCAGCTTTTCCCCATTCAGTATAATGTTAGCTGTAGGTTTTTCATAGATGGCTTTTATTGTGTTCAGAAATGACCCTTCTATACCAATCTTACTGAGAGTCTTAATCATAAAAGGATGCTGTATTTTATCAAATGCTTTCTCCGCATCAATTGAGATGATCATATGGTTTTTATCTTTCTTTCTGTTAATGTGGTGTATTACATTTATGGTCTTGCGTATATTGAACCATCCTTGCATCCCTGGTATAAAGCCTACCTGATCGTGATGAATGATCTTTGTTATATGTTGTTGGATACGATTTGCGAGTATTTTGTTGAGAATTTTCGCATCTATATTCATCAACGATATTGGTCTGTAGTTTTCCTTTTTTGTCATATCCTTATCTGTTTTGGGGATGAGGATGATGGAGGCTTCATAAAATGAATTTGGAAGTTTTCCTTCCTTTTGACTCTTTAGAAAGAATTTTAGTAGGATAGGGGTTGACTCTTCCTTTAAAGTTTGGTAGAATTCACAAGTGAAGCCATCTGGGCCTGGGCTTTTCTTTGTTGGGATGTTATTTATTACGGATTCAATCTCCTTGCTTGTTATGGGTCTATTCAGGTTCTCTATGTCTTCCTGATCCACTCTTGGTAGATTATATGCATCCAGGAATTTGTTCATCTCCTCCAGGTTATCTTGTTTGTTGGCATAAAGTTGCTCATAGTATCCTCTAATGATATTTTGTATTTCTGCTATGTCTGTGGTAATATTGCCTGTTTCATCACATATTTGATTAATCTGGTTTCTTTCTTTCTTCTTCTTGATCAGTCTAGCCAATGGTGTGTCGATCTTGTTAATCTTTTCAAAGAAACAGCTTTTGCTTTCATTTATTTTCTATATGGTTCGTTTATTTTCTATTTCATTTATTTCTGCTCGAACCTTTATTATTTTTTTCGCCTGGCATTTTGGGGGTTTGTTTGTTGTTGTTTTTCCGATTCTCTGAGGCATGATGATAAGTTATCTAGTTGCCATCTTTCTGTCCTTTTCTTATGTGCACTAATTGCTATGAATTTTCCTCTTATGACTGCTTTTGCTGTGTCCCATAGATTCTGGACACTTGTGTACTCATTATCATTAGTTTCCATAAATTTTTTTATTTCAGCCTTAATTTCTTCAGTAGTGAAGAAGTCATTCAGAAGTAGGTTGTTCAGTTTCCATGTGTTCGTGTATTTTCGGGGTTGTGTCTTGAAATTAATCTTGAGTTTAATTCCATCATGGTCAGAGAAGATGCTGGGTACAGTTTCTATGCCTTTGAATCTATAAAGGCTTGATTTGTGTCCTAATATATGATCTATCTTTGAAAAGGTTCCATGTCGGGGTGAGAAAAATGTATATGTTGTGGATGTAGGGTGGAAAGTTCTATAGATATCTGTCAAGCCCATTCCATTTATAGTATCATTTAAGTCCTGTATCTCTCTATTTATTTTCTGTCTAGAAGACCTGTCTATAGGAGATACTGGGGTGTTGAGATCTCCAACAATTATAGTATTTCTCCCTATCTCTCCTTTAAGCTCCAACAGTCTTTCCTTCACATATTTAGGCGCACCTGAGTTGGGTGCATAGAAACTTATAAGGGTTATGTCTTCTTGCTGGATTACCCCATTTACTATTATATAATGCCCTTCTTTGTCTCTTCTTACAGTCTTTGTCTTGAAATCTATTTTGTCTGAGATCAATATCGCTACTCCAGCCTTTTTTCGATTTCCATTTGCATGGAGTATCTTTTTCCAGCCCTTGACTTTTAGTCTATGTATGTCTTTATCCATAAGGTGAGTTTCTTGTAGGCAACAGATAGAGGGTTTCTGTTTTCTTATCCAGTCAGCCAGTCTATGTCTCTTTACTGGAGAATTTAATCCATTGACATTCAATGTAATTATCGATATTTCCGTACCTGATCCTATCATTAAGTGAGCCATTTTCTTGGTTGCTCTTTGTTCTCGTATAACTGTCTCTGATTTTTTAGTTTTCCTGGTATAATACTCCCTTCAGAACCTCTTGAAGAGCTGGTCTGGAGTTGGTAAATTCCTTCAAATTTTGTTTATTCGAGAATGTTTTTATCTTTTTTTCCCATATGAAAGATAATTTTGCCGGGTATAATATTCTTGGTTGAAATTGTTTTTCACTCAACACTTTTACTATGCTTCCCCATTCTTTCCTTTCTTGCATTGTTTCTGCCGAAAGATCCGATGTTAGCCTGATGGGGTGACCTTTGTAAGTAACCTGGCGTTTCCCTCTTGCCAACTTTAGTATCTTGTCTTTGTCTGTTGTTTTTGCCAGTCTGGCTATAATGTGCCTTGGAGAGGATCTTCTTGGGTTGATTCTACCCGGGGTCCTATGTATTTCCTGGGTCTGGATATTTGAGTGCCTTTCTAGATTTGGAAAGTTTTCTTCCAGGATCTCATGGAATAAATTATCTAGGCCCTTATTATTTTCTTCCTCTTCTGGAATACCTATTATCCGGATGTTGGGGCGCTTGATAGTATCCAGTATTCCTCGTATATTATCCTCATTTTTCATGGTTGTTTTCTCAATCTTCTTGATGCTTTTTTCTAGGTCAGATGTTTTGTCTTCTACGTTAGATATTCGATCTTCTGCCTGGTCTAACCTACTTTTAATACTTTCAAGGGAGGTTTTGATTTCCTGTATCACATTCTTCATTCCTAGAAGTTCCATCTGGTTCTTGTTTAAGGTATCCATTTCTTCTTTCAAGTCATTGAAGGACTTCCTCATCTCCTGGAGCTCCTTGTCTCTTTTCTCTTCCATCTCAGTTAGTTTGGTCACTACAAATATTCTGAATTCCTTATCAGACATGTCCACGACGTCCATTGTATTGACTGTGGGTGATGTAGGCTTGATGATTTCCCTTGAGGGAGAGGCCTTTTGTTGGTTGCTCATATTTCTGGAGCCTCTGCGATTGTTCTTAGTCATTAGGTATTCTATATGTTTCTTCCTAACTGATTGTTAATAGTTGTACAGGCTTAGAAAATTGATGATTTCCCTTATGGTTGGCCTACCTGTTGCTCACAATTACCATTAACTGTTGCCACTACCCTGGATGGCCCAAAGTCCTCACTGTCTCTAAGGACAGGTGAGCCTACAATTGACTGAATAAGCAACACCCCAAGAGCAAAGAAAAACAAACTGCGCGCCGCGCGCTATTCAAATCACCAGAATTCAGAGTCCAAAGGCTAGTGGGAAAGTGTCAGAAGATGAGTGACAGGACCAGGTTGGTCAGGTCTGGAGCCTGAGTCGCCTGGTGCCTGGAACTGCTGGCCGGCTCGATCCGGATTGCGGGTGGGGTGGGGTGGGAGTTCGCCTTAAAGTCCCAGACAACCAACCTGGGGTCCAAGGAGGAGAAACGGTGGGGATGCGTGGAGATTCGGAAAGGTCGGGCCTGCAGCCTCAGTCCGCCTGGTGCCCGGAACTGCTGGCCGGCTCGATCCGGATTGCGGGTGGGGTGGGGTGGGATTTCGCCTTAAAGTCCCAGACAACCAACCTGGGGTCCAAGGAGGAGAAACGGTGGGGATGCGTGGAGATTCGGAAAGGTCGGGCCTGCAGCCTCAGTCCGCCTGGTGCCCGGAACTGCTGGCCGGCTCGATCCGGATTGCCGGTGGGGTGGGGTGGGAGTTCGCCTTAAAGTCCCAGACAACCAACCTGGGGTCCAAGGAGGAGAAACGGTGGGGATGCGTGGAGATTCGGAAAGGTCGGGCCTGCAGCCTCAGTCCGCCTGGTGCCCGGAACTGCTGGCCGGCTCGATCCGGATCCCCCTGCATTCTCTTTTTAACACCTAGCCCTCCTTCTCCCCCCAGCCCTTCCTGGACTGCCAGCAGGCAATAGCGTCTCCTGCAAGCCTCTGGCCAGCAAGGGACACTGAGGGAGGGTCACCTCTGATGCCCACCCCACTTCCAGACCCCAGGCCCCAGACTCCACCTTCTAGGTAGGTAGCCAGGATCTCCTTAAGGCGGGTTTTTTTTTTACTCTTTTCTTTTCCCTTGACCCCCCTGCATTCTCTTTTTAACACCAAGCCCTCCTTCTCTCCCCAGAACTTCCTGGACTGCCAGCAGGCAATAGCGTCTCCTGCAAGCCTCTGGCCAGCAAGGGACACTGAGGGAGGGTCACCTCTGACCCCCACCTCACTTCCAGACCCCCAGACCCCAGACTCCACCTTCTAGGTAGGTAGCCAGGATCTCCTTAAGGCGGGTTTTTTTTTCCTCTTTTCTTTTCCCTTGACCCCCCTGCATTCTCTTTTTAACACCTAGCGCTCCTTCTCACCCCAGACCTTCCTGGACTGCCAGCAGGCAATAGCGTCTCCTGCAAGCCTCTGGCCAGCAAGGGACACTGAGGGAGGGTCACCTCTGACCCCCACCCCACGTCCAGACCCCCAGGCCCCAGACTCTACCTTCTAGGTAGATAGCCAGGATCTCCTTAAGGCGGGTTTTTTTTTTCTCTTTTCTTTTCCCTTGACGCCCCTGCATTCTCTTTTTAACACCTAGCCCTCCTTCTCCCCCCAGACCTTCCTGGACTGCCAGCAGGCAATAGCGTCTCCTGCAAGCCTCTGGCCAGCAAGGGACACTGAGGGAGGGTCACCTCTGACCCCCACCCCACTTCCAGACCCCCAGGCCCCAGACTCCACCTTCTAGGTAGGTAGCCAGGATCTCCTTAAGGCGGGTTTTTTTTTTCTCTTTTCTTTTCCCTTGACCCCAATGCATTCTCTTTTTAACACCTAGCCCTCCTTCTCCCCCCAGACCTTCCTGGACTGCCAGCAGGCAATAGCGTCTCCTGCAAGCCTCTGGCCAGCAAGGGACACTGAGGGAGGGTCACCTCTGACCCCCACCCCACTTCCAGACCCCCAGGCCCCAGACTCCACCTTCAAGGTAGGTAGCCAGGATCTCCTTAAGGCGGGTTTTTTTTTTTTTCTCTTTTCTTTTCCCTTGACCCCCCTGCATTCTCTTTTTAACACCTAGCCCTCCTTCGCCCCCCAGACCTTCCTGGACTGCCAGCAGTCAATAGCGTCTCCTGCAAGCCTCTGGCCAGCAAGGGACACTGAGGGAGGGTCACCTCTGACCCCCACCCCACTTCCAGACCCCCAGGCCCCAGACTCCACCTTCTAGGTAGGTAGCCAGGATCTCCTTAAGGCGGGTTTTTTTTTTCTCTTTTCTTTTCCCTTGACCCCCCTGCATTCTCTTTTTAACACCTAGCCCTCCTTCTCCCCCCAGACCTTCCTGGACTGCCAGCAGGCAATAGCGTCTCCTGCAAGCCTCTGGCCAGCAAGGGACACTGAGGGAGGGTCATCTCTGACCCCCGCCCCACTTCCAGACCCCCAGGCCCCAGACTCCACCTTCTAGGTAGGTAGGCAGGATCTCCTTAAGGCGGGTTTTTTTTTTCTCTTTTCTTTTCCCTTGACCCCCCTGCATTCTCTTTTTAACACCTAGCCCTCCTTCTCCCCCCAGACCTTCCTGGACTGCCAGCAGGCAATAGCGTCTCCTGCAAGGCTCTGGCCAGCAAGGGACACTGAGGGAGGGTCACCTCTGAACCCCACCCCACTTCCAGACCCCCAGGCCCCAGACTCCACCTTCTAGGTAGGTAGCCAGGATCTCCTTAAGGCGGTTTTTTTTTCTCTTTTCTTTTCCCTTGACCCCCCTGCATTCTCTTTTTAACACCTATCCCTCCTTCTCCCCCCAGAACTTCCTGGACTGCCAGCAGGCAATAGCGTCTCCTGCAAGCCTCTGGCCAGCAAGGGACACTGAGGGAGGGTCACCTCTGACCCCCACCCCACTTCCAGACCCCCAGGCCCCAGACTCCACCTTCTAGGTAGGTAGCCAGGATCTCCTTAAGGCGGGTTTTTTTTTCTCTTTTTTTTCCCTTGACCCCCCTGCATTCTCTTTTTAACACCTAGCCCTCCTTCTCCCCCCAGACCTTCCTGGACTGCCAGCAGGCAATAGCGTCTCCTGCAAGCCTCTGGCCAGCAAGGGACACTGAGGGAGGGTCACCTCTGACCCCCACCCCACTTCCAGACCCCCAGGCCCCAGACTCCACCTTCTAGGTAGGTAGCCAGGATCTCCTTAAGGCGGGTTTTTTTTTTCTCTTTTCTTTTTCCTTGACCCCCCTGCATTCTCTTTTTAACACCTAGCCCTCCTTCTCCCCCCAGACCTTCCTGGACTGCCAGCAGACAATAGCGTCTCCTGCAAGCCTCTGGCCAGCAAGGGACACTGAGGGAGGGTCACCTCTGACCCCCACCCCACTTCCAGACCCCCAGGCCCCAGACTCCACCTTCTAGGTAGGTAGCCAGGATCTCCTTAAGGCGGGTTTTTTTTTTCTCTTTTCTTTTCCCTTGACCCCCCTGCATTCTCTTTTTAACACCTAGCCCTCCTTCTCCCTCCAGACCTTCCTGGACTGCCAGGAGGCAATAGCGTCTCCTGCAAGCCTCTGGCCAGCAAGGGACACTGAGGGAGGGTCACCTCTGACCCCCACCCCACTTCCAGACCCCAGGCCCCAGACTCCACCTTCTAGGTAGGTAGCCAGGATCTCCTTAAGGCGGGTTGTTTTTTTCTCTTTTCTTTTCCCTTGACCCCCCTGCATTCTCTTTTTAACACCTAGCCCTCCTTCTCCCCCCAGACCTTCCTGGACTGCCAGCAGGCAATAGCGTCTCCTGCAAGCCTCTGGCCAGCAAGGGACACGGAGGGAGGGTCACCTCTGACCCCCACCCCACATCCAGACCCCCAGGCCCCAGACTCCACCTTCTAGGTAGGTAGCCAGGATCTCCTTAAGGCGGGTTTTTTTTTTCTCTTTTCTTTTCCCTTGACCCCCCTGCATTCTCTTTTTAACACCTATCCCTCCTTCTCCCCCCAGACCTTCCTGGACTGCCAGCAGGCAATAGCGTCTCCTGCAAGCCTCTGGCCAGCAAGGGACACTGAGGGAGGGTCACCTCTGACCCCCACCCCACTTCCAGACCCCCAGGCCACAGACTCCACCTTCTAGGTAGGTAGCCAGGATCTCCTTAAGGCGGGTTTTTTTTTTTCTTTTCTTTTCCCTTGACCCCCTGCATTCTCTTTTTAACACCTAGCCCTCCTTCTCCCCCCAGACCTTCCTGGACTGCCAGCAGGCAATAGCGTCTCCTGCAAGCCTCTGGCCAGCAAGGGACACTGAGGGAGGGTCACCTCTGACCCCCACCCCACTTCCAGACCCCCAGGCCCCAGACTCCACCTTCTAGGTAGGTAGCCAGGATCTCCATAAGGCGGGTTTTTTTTTTCTCTTTTCTTTTCCCTTGACCCCCCTGCATTCTCTTTTTAACACCTAGCCCTCCTTCTCCCCCCAGACCTTCCTGGACTGCCAGCAGGCAATAGCATCTCCTGCAAGCCTCTGGCCAGCAATTGACACTGAGGGAGGGTCACCTCTGACCCCCACCCCACTTCCAGACCCCCAGGCCCCAGACTCCACCTTCTAGGTAGGTAGCCAGGATCTCCTTAAGGCGGGTTTTTTTTTTCCTCTTTTCTTTTCCCTTGACCCCCCTGAATTCTCTTTTTAACACCTAGCCCTCCTTCTCCCCCCAGACCTTCCTGGACTGCCAGCAGGCAATAGCGTCTCCTGCAAGCCTCTGGCCAGCAAGGGACACTGAGGGAGGGTCACCTCTGACCCCCACCCCACTTCCAGACCCCCAGGCCCCAGACTCCACCTTCTAGGTAGGTAGCCAGGATCTCCTTAAGGCGGGTTTTTTTTTTCCTCTTTTCTTTTCCCTTGACCCCCCTGCATTCTCTTTTTAACACCTAGCCCTCCTTCTCCCCCCAGATCCTGGACTGCCAGCAGGCTGTCTCCTCTCCCCCCAGACCTTCCTGGACTGCCAGCAGGCAATAGCGTCTCCTGCAAGCCTCTGGCCAGCAAGGGACACTGAGGGAGGGTCACCTCTGACCCCCACCCCACTTCCAGACCCCCAGGCCCCAGACTCCACCTTCTAGGTAGGTAGCCAGGATCTCCTTAAGGCGGGTTTTTTTTTTCCTCTTTTCTTTTCCCTTGACCCCCCTGCATTCTCTTTTTAACACCTAGCCCTCCTTCTCCCCCCAGACCTTCCTGGACGGCCAGCAGGCAATAGCGTCTCCTGCAAGCCTCTGGCCAGCAAGGGACACTGAGGCAGGGTCACCTCTGACCCCCACCCCACTTCCAGACCCCCGGCCCCAGACTCCACCTTCTAGGTAGGTAGCCAGGATCTCTTTAAGGCGGGTTTTTTTTTTCTCTTTTCTTTTCCCTTGACCCCCCTGCATTCTCTTTTTAACACCTAGCCCTCCTTCTCCCCCCAGACCTTCCTGGACTGCCAGCAGGCAATAGCGTCTCCTGCAAGCCTCTGGCCCGCAAGGGACACTGAGGGAGGGTCACCTCTGACCCCCACCCCACTTCCAGACCCCCAGGCCCCAGACTCCACCTTCTAGGTAGGTAGCCAGGATCTCCTTAAGGCGGGTTTTTTTTTTTCTCTTTTCTTTTCCCTTGACCACCCTGCATTCTCTTTTTAACACCTAGCCCTCCTTCTCCCCCCAGACCTTCCTGGACTGCCAGCAGGCAATAGCGTCTCCTGCAAGCCTCTGGCCAGCAAGGGACACTGAGGGAGGGTCAACTCTGACCCCCACCCCACTTCCAGACCCCCAGGCCCCAGACTCCACCTTCTAGGTAGGTAGCCAGGATCTCCTTAAGGCGGGTTTTTTTTTTCTCTTTTCTTTTCCCTTGACCCCCCTGCATTCTCTTTTTAACACCTAGCCCTCCTTCTCCCCCCAGACCTTCCTGGACTGCCAGCAGGCAATAGTGTCTCCTGCAAGCCTCTGGCCAGCAAGGGACACTGAGGGAGGGTCACCTCTGACCCCCACCCCACTTCCAGACCCCCAGGCCCCAGACTCCACCTTCTAGGTAGGTAGCCAGGATCTCCTTAAGGCGGGTTTTTTTTTTCCTCTTTTCTTTTCCCTTGACCCCCCTGCATTCTCTTTTTAACACCTAGCCCTCCTTCTCCCCCCAGAACTTCCTGGACGGCCAGCAGGCAATAGCGTCTCCTGCAAGCCTCTGGCCAGCAAGGGACACTGAGGGAGGGTCACCTCTGACCCCCACCCCACTTCCAGACCCCCAGGCCCCAGACTCCACCTTCTAGGTAGGTAGCCAGGATCTCCTTAAGGCGGGTTTTTTTTTTCTCTTTTCTTTTCAATTGACCCCCCTGCATTCTCTTTTTATCACCTAGCCCTCCTTCTCCCCCCAGACCTTCCTGGACTGCCAGCAGGCAATAGCGTCTCCTGCAAGCCTCTGGCCAGCAAGGGACACTGAGGGAGGGTCACCTCTGACCCCCCCCCACTTCCAGACCCCCAGGCCCCAGACTCCACCTTCTAGGTAGGTAGCCAGGATCTCCTTAAGGCGGGTTTTTTTTTTCCTCTTTTCTTTTCCCTTGACCCCCCTGCATTCTCTTTTTAACACCTAGCCCTCCTTCTCCCCCCAGACCTTCCTGGACTGCCAGCAGGCAATAGCGTCTCCTGCAAGCCTCTGGCCAGCAATGGACACTGAGGGAGGGTCAACTCTGACCCCCACCCCACTTCCAGACCCCCAGGCCCCAGACTCCACCTTCTAGGTAGGTAGCCAGGATCTCCTTAAGGCGGGTTTTTTTTTTCTCTTTTCTTTTCCCTTGACCCCCCTGCATTCTCTTTTTAACACCTAGCCCTCCTTCTCCCGCCAGACCTACCTGGACTGCCAGCAGGCAATAGTGTCTCCTGCAAGCCTCTGGCCAGCAAGGGACACTGAGGGAGGGTCACCTCTGACCCCCACCCCACTTCCAGACCCCCAGGCCCCAGACTCCACCTTCTAGGTAGGTAGCCAGGATCTCCTTAAGGCGGGTTTTTTTTTTCCTCTTTTCTTTTCCCTTGACCCCCCTGCATTCTCTTTTTAACACCTAGCCCTCCTTCTCCCCCCAGACCTTCCTGGACGGCCAGCAGGCAATAGCGTCTCCTGCAAGCCTCTGGCCAGCAAGGGACACTGAGGGAGGGTCACCTCTGACCCCCACCCCACTTCCAGACCCCCAGGCCCCAGACTCCACCTTCTAGGTAGGTAGCCAGGATCTCCTTAAGGCGGGTTTTTTTTTTTCTCTTTTCTTTTCCCTTGACCCCCCTGCATTCTCTTTTTAACACCTAGCCCTCCTTCTCCCCCCAGACCTTCCTGGACTGCCAGCAGGCAATAGCGTCTCCTGCAAGCCTCTGGCCAGCAAGGGACACTGAGGGAGGGTCAACTCTGACCCCCACCCCACTTCCAGACCCCCAGGCCCCAGACTCCACCTTCTAGGTAGGTAGCCAGGATCTCCTTAAGGCGGGTTTTTTTTTTTTTCTCTTTTCTTTTCCCTTGACCCCCCTGCATTCTCTTTTTAACACCTAGCCCTCCTTCTCCCCCCAGACCTTCCTGGACTGCCAGCAGGCAATAGCGTCTCCTGCAAGCCTCTGGCCAGCAAGGGACACTGAGGGAGGGTCACCTCTGACCCCCACCCCACTACCAGACCCCCAGGCCCCAGACTCCACCTTCTAGGTAGGTAGCCAGGATCTCCTTAAGGCGGGTTTTTTTTTTCTCTTTTCTTTTCAATTGACCCCCCTGCATTCTCTTTTTATCACCTAGACCTCCTTCTCCCCCCAGACCTTCCTGGACTGCCAGCAGGCAATAGCGTCTCCTGCAAGCCTCTGGCCAGCAAGGGACACTGAGGGAGGGTCAACTCTGAACCCCACCCCACTTCCAGACCCCCAGGCCCCAGACTCCACCTTCTAGGTAGGTAGCCAGGATCTCCTTAAGGCGGGTTTTTTTTTTCTCTTTTCTTTTTCCTTGACCCCCCTGCATTCTCTTTTTAACACCTAGCCCTCCTTCTCCCCCCAGACCTTCCTGGACTGCCAGCAGGCAATAGCGTCTCCTGCAAGCCTCTGGCCAGCAATGGACACTGAGGGAGGGTCACCTCTGACCCCCACCCCACTTCCAGACCCCCAGGCCCCAGACTCCACCTTCTAGGTAGGTAGCCAGGATCTCCTTAAGGCGGGTTTTTTTTTTCTCTTTTCTTTTCCCTTGACCCCCCTGCATTCTCTTTTTAACACCTAGCCCTCCTTCTACCCCCAGACCTTCCTGGACAGCCAGCAGGCAATAGCGTCTCCTGCAAGCCTCTGGCCATCAAGGGACACTGAGGGAGGGTCACCTCTGACCCCCACCCCACTTCCAGACCCCCAGGCCCCAGACTCCACCTTCTAGGTAGGTAGCCAGCATCTCCTTAAGGCGGGTTTTTTTTTTCCTCTTTTCTTTTCCCTTGACCCCCCTGCATTCACTTTTTAACACCTAGCCCTCCTTCTCCCCCCAGAACTTCCTGGACGGCCAGCAGGCAATAGCGTCTCCTGCAAGCCTCTGGCCAGCAATGGACACTGAGGGAGGGTCACCTCTGACCCCCACCCCACTTCCAGACCCCCAGACCCCAGACTCCACCTTCTAGGTAGGTAGCCAGGATCTCCTTAAGGCGGGTTTTTTTTTTCTCTTTTCTTTTCAATTGACCCCCCTGCATTCTCTTTTTATCACCTAGCCCTCCTTCTCCCCCCAGACCTTCCTGGACTGCCAGCAGGCAATAGCGTCTCCTGCAAGCCTCTGGCCAGCAAGGGACACTGAGGGAGGGTCAACTCTGAACCCCACCCCACTTCCAGACCCCCAGGCCCCAGAGTCCACCTTCTAGGTAGGTAGCCAGGATCTCCTTAAGGCGGGTTTTTTTTTTTCTCTTTTCTTTTTCCTTGACCCCCCTGCATTCTCTTTTTAACACCTAGCCCTCCTTCTCCCCCCAGACCTTCCTGGACTGCCAGCAGGCAATAGCGTCTCCTGCAAGCCTCTGGCCAGCAAGGGACACTGAGGGAGGGTCACCTCTGACCCCCACCCCACTTCCAGACCCCCAGGCCCCAGACTCCACCTTCTAGGTAGGTAGCCAGGATCTCCTTAAGGCGTTTTTTTTTTTTCTCTTTTCTTTTCCCTTGACTCCCCTGCATTCTCTTTTTACCACCTAGCCCTCCTTCTCCCCCCAGACCTTCCTGGACTGCCAGCAGGCAATAGCGTCTCCTGCAAGCCTCTGGCCAGCAAGGGACACTAAGGGAGGGTCACTTCTGACCCCCACCCCACTTACAGACCCCCAGGCCCCAGACTCCACCTTCTAGGTAGGTGGCCAGGATCTCCTTAAGGCGGGTTTTTTTTTTCCTCTTTTCTTTTCCCTTGACCTCCCTGCATTCTCTTTTTAACACCTAGCCCTCCTTCTCCCCCCAGAACTTCCTGGACTGCCAGCAGGCAATAGCGTCTCCTGCAAGCCTCTGGCCAGCAAGGGACACTGAGTGAGGGTCACTTCTGACCCCCACCCCACTTCCAGAACCCAGGCCCCAGACTCCACCTTCTAGGTAGGTAGCCAGGATCTCCTTAAGGCGGGTTTTTTTTTCTCTTTTTTTTCCCTTGACCCCCCTGCATTCTCTTTTTAACACCTAGCCCTCCTTCTCCCCCCAGACCTTCCTGGACTGCCAGCAGGCAATAGCGTCTCCTGCAAGCCTCTGGCCAGCAAGGGACACTGAGGGAGGGTCACCTCTGACCCCCACCCCACTTCCAGACCCCCAGTCCCCAGACTCCATCTTCTAGGTAGGTAGCCAGGATCTCCTTAAGGCGGGTTTTTTTTTTCTCTTTTCTTTTCCCTTGACCCCCCTGCATTCTCTTTTTAACACCTAGCCCTCCTTCTCCCCCCAGACCTTCCTGGACAGCCAGCAGGCAATAGCATCTCCTGCAAGCCTCTGGCCAGCAAGGGACACTGAGGGAGGGTCACCTCTGACCCCCACCCCACTTCCAGACCCCCAGGCCCCAGACTCCACCTTCTAGGTAGGTAGCCAGGATCTCCTTAAGGCGGGTTTTTTTTTTCTCTTTTCTTTTCCCTTGACCCCCCTGCATTCTCTTTTTAACACCTAGCCCTCCTTCTCCCCCCAGACCTTCCTGGACTGCCAGCAGGCAATAGCGTCTCCTGCAAGCCTCTGGCCAGCAAGGGACACTGAGGGAGGGTCACCTCTTACCCCCACCCCACTTCCGGACCCCCAGCCCCCAGACTCCACCTTCTAGGTAGGTAGCCAGGATCTCTTTAAGGCGGGTTTTTTTTTTCTCTTTTCTTTTCCCTTGTCCCCCCTGCATTCTCTTTTTAACACCTAGCCCTCCTTCTCCCCCCAGACCTTCCTGGACAGCCAGCAGGCAATAGCGTCTCCTGCAAGCCTCTGGCCATCAAGGGACACTGAGGGAGGGTCACCTCTGACCCCCACCCCACTTCCAGACCCCCAGGCCCCAGACTCCACCTTCTAGGTAGGTAGCCAGCATCTCCTTAAGGCGGGTTTTTTTTTTTCTCTTTTCTTTTCCCTTGACCCCCCCTGCATTCTCTTTTTAACACCTAGCCCTCCTTCTCCCCCCAGACCTTCCTGGACTGCCAGCAGGCAATAGCGTCTCCTGCAAGCCTCTGGCCAGCAAGGGACACTGAGGGAGGGTCACCTCTGACCCCCACCCCACTTCCAGACCCCCAGGCCCCAGACTCCACCTTCTAGGTAGGTAGCCAGGATCTCCTTAAGGCGGGTTTTTTTTTTCTCTTTTCTTTTCCCTTGACCCCCCTGCATTCTCTTTTTAACACCTAGCCCTCCTTCTCCCCCCAGAACTTCCTGGACTGCCAGCAGGCAATAGCATCTCCTGCAAGCCTCTGGCCAGCAATTGACACTGAGGGAGGGTCACCTCTGACCCCCACCCCACTTCCAGACCCCCAGGCCCCAGACTCCACCTTCTAGGTAGGTAGCCAGGATATCCTTAAGGCGGGTTTTTTTTTTCCTCTTTTCTTTTCCCTTGACCCCCCTGAATTCTCTTTTTAACACCTAGCCCTCCTTCTCCCCCCAGACCTTCCTGGACTGCCAGCAGGCAATAGCGTCTCCTGCAAGCCTCTGGCCAGCAAGGGACACTGAGGGAGGGTCACCTCTGACCCCCACCCCACTTCCAGACCCCCAGGCCCCAGACTCCACCTTCTAGGTAGGTAGCCAGGATCTCCTTAAGGCGGGTTTTTTTTTTCTCTTTTCTTTTCCCTTGACCCCCCTGCATTCTCTTTTTAACACCTAGCCCTCCTTCTCCCCCCAGAACTTCCTGGACTGCCAGCAGGCAATAGCATCTCCTGCAAGCCTCTGGCCAGCAATTGACACTGAGGGAGGGTCACCTCTGACCCCCACCCCACTTCCAGACCCCCAGGCCCCAGACTCCACCTTCTAGGTAGGTAGCCAGGATCTCCTTAAGGCGGGTTTTTTTTTTCCTCTTTTCTTTTCCCTTGACCCCCCTGAATTCTCTTTTTAACACCTAGCCCTCCTTCTCCCCCCAGACCTTCCTTGACTGCCAGCAGGCAATAGCGTCTCCTGCAAGCCTCTGGCCAGCAAGGGACACTGAGGGAGGGTCACCTCTGACCCCCACCCCACTTCCAGACCCCCAGGCCCCAGACTCCACCTTCTAGGTAGGTAGCCAGGATCTCCTTAAGGCGGGTTTTTTTTTTCCTCTTTTCTTTTCCCTTGACCCCCCTGCATTCTCTTTTTAACACCTAGCCCTCCTTCTCCCCCCAGACCTTCCTGGACTGCCAGCAGGCAATAGTGTCTCCTGCAAGCCTCTGGCCAGCAAGGGACTCTGAGGGAGGGTCAACTCTGACCCCCACCCCAATTCCAGACCCCCAGGCCCCAGACTCCACCTTCTAGGTAGGTAGCCAGGATCTCCTTAAGGCGGGTTTTTTTTTTCTCTTTTCTTTTCCCTTGACCCCCCTGCATTCTCTTTTTAACACCTAGCCCTCCTTCTCCCTCCAGACCTTCCTGGACTGCCAGCAGGCAATAGTGTCTCCTGCAAGCCTCTGGCCAGCAAGGGACACTGAGGGAGGGTCACCTCTGACCTCCACCCCACTTCCAGACCCCCAGACCCCAGACTCCACCTTCTAGGTAGGTAGCCAGGATCTCCTTAAGGCAGGTTTTTTTTTTCCTCTTTTCTTTTCCATTGACCCCCCTGCATTCTCTTTTTAACACCTAGCCCTCCTTCTCCCCCCAGACCTTCCTGGACGGCCAGCAGGCAATAGCGTCTCCTGCAAGCCTCTGGCCAGCAAGGGACACTGAGGCAGGGTCACCTCTGACTCCCACCCCACTTCCAGACCCCCGGCCCCAGACTCCACCTTCTAGGTAGGTAGCCACGATCTCCTTAAGGCGGGTTTTTTTTTTCTCTTTTCTTTTCCCTTGACCCCCCTGCATTCTCTTTTTAACACCTAGCCCTCCTTCTCCCCCCAGACCTTCCTGGACTGCCAGCAGGCAATAGCGTCTCCTGCAAGCCTCTGGCCAGCAAGGGACACTGAGGGAGGGTCACCTCTGACCCCCACCCCACTTCCAGACCCCCAGGCCCCAGACTCCACCTTCTAGGTAGGTAGCCAGGATCTCCTTAAGGCGGGTTTTTTTTTTCCTCTTTTCTTTTCCCTTGACCCCCCTTCATTCTCTTTTTAACACCTAGCCCTCCTTCTCCCCCCAGACCTTCCTGGACTGCCAGCAGGCAATAGCGTCTCCTGCAAGCCTCTGGCCAGCAATGGACACTGAGGGAGGGTCAACTCTGACCCCCACCCCACTTCCAGACCCCCAGGCCCCAGACTCCACCTTCTAGGTAGGTAGCCAGGATCTCCTTAAGGCGGGTTTTTTTTTTCTCTTTTCTTTTCCCTTGACCCCCCTGCATTCTCTTTTTAACACCTAGCCCTCCTTCTCCCGCCAGACCTACCTGGACTGCCAGCAGGCAATAGTGTCTCCTGCAAGCCTCTGGCCAGCAAGGGACACTGAGGGAGGGTCACCTCTGACCCCCACCCCACTTCCAGACCCCCAGGCCCCAGACTCCACCTTCTAGGTAGGTAGCCAGGATCTCCTTAAGGCGGGTTTTTTTTTTTCCTCTTTTCTTTTCCCTTGACCCCCCTGCATTCTCTTTTTAACACCTAGCCCTCCTTCTCCCCCCAGACCTTCCTGGACGGCCAGCAGGCAATAGCGTCTCCTGCAAGCCTCTGGCCAGCAAGGGACACTGAGGGAGGGTCACCTCTGACCCCCACCCCACTTCCAGACCCCCAGGCCCCAGACTCCACCTTCTAGGTAGGTAGCCAGGATCTCCTTAAGGCGGGTTTTTTTTTTCTCTTTTCTTTTCCCTTGACCCCCCTGCATTCTCTTTTTAACACCTAGCCCTCCTTCTCCCCCCAGACCTTCCTGGACTGCCAGCAGGCAATAGCGTCTCCTGCAAGCCTCTGGCCAGCAAGGGACACTGAGGGAGGGTCAACTCTGACCCCCACCCCACTTCCAGACCCCCAGGCCCCAGACTCCACCTTCTAGGTAGGTAGCCAGGATCTCCTTAAGGCGGGTTTTTTTTTTTCTCTTTTCTTTTCCCTTGACCCCCCTGCATTCTCTTTTTAACACCTAGCCCTCCTTCTCCCCCCAGACCTTCCTGGACTGCCAGCAGGCAATAGCGTCTCCTGCAAGCCTCTGGCCAGCAAGGGACACTGAGGGAGGGTCACCTCTGACCCCCACCCCACTTCCATACCCCCAGGCCCCAGACCCCGCCTTCTAGGTAGGTAGCCAGGATCTCCTTAAGGCGGGTTTTTTTTTTTCTCTTTTCTTTTCCCTTGACCCCCCCTGCATTCTCTTTTTAACACCTAGCCCTCCTTCTCCCCCTAGACCTTCCTGGACTGCCAGCAGGCAATAGAGTCTCCTGCAAGCCTCTGGCCAGCAGGGGACACTGAGGGAGGGTCACCTCTGACCCCAACCCCACTTCCAGACTCCCAGGCCCCAGATTCCACCTTCTAGGTAGGTAGCCAGGATCTCCTTAAGGCGGGTTTCTTTTTTTCCTCTTTTCTTTTCCCTAGACCCCCCTGCATTCTCATTTTAACACCTAGCCCTCCTTCTCCCCCCAGACCTTCCTTGACTGCCAGCAGGCAATAGCGTCTCCTGCAAGCCTCTGGCCCGCAAGGGACACTGAGGGAGGGTCACCTCTGACCCCCAGCCCACTTCCAGACCCCCAGGCCCCAGACTCCACCTTCTAGGTAGGTAGCCAGGATCTCCTTAAGGCGGGTTTTTTTTTTTTTTCTCTTTTCTTTTCCCTTGACCACCCTGCATTCTCTTTTTAACACCTAGCCCTCCTTCTCCCCCCAGACCTTCGTGGACTGCCAGCAGGCAATAGCGTCTCCTGCAAGCCTCTGGCCAGCAAGGGACACTGAGGGAGGGTCAACTCTGACCCCCACCCCACTTCCAGACCCCCAGGCCCCAGACTCCACCTTCTAGGTAGGTAGCCAGGATCTCCTTAAGGCGGGTTTTTTTTTTCTCTTTTCTTTTCCCTTGACCCCCCTACATTCTCTTTTTAACAGCTAGCCCTCCTTCTCCCCCCAGACCTTCCTGGACTGCCAGCAGGCAATAGTGTCTCCTGCTAGCCTCTGGCCAGCAAGGGACACTGAGGGAGGGTCACCTCTGACCCCCACCCCACTTCCAGACCCCCAGGCCCCAGAATCCACCTTCTAGGTAGGTAGCCAGGATCTCCTTAAGGCGGGTTTTTTTTTTCCTCTTTTCTTTTCCCTTGACCCCCCTGCATTCTCTTTTTAACACCTAGCCCTCCTTCTCCCCCCAGAACTTCCTGGACGGCCAGCAGGCAATAGCGTCTCCTGCAAGCCTCTGGCCAGCAAGGGACACTGAGGGAGGGTCACCTCTGACCCCCACCCCACTTCCAGACCCCCAGGCCCCAGACTCCACCTTCTAGGTAGGTAGCCAGGATCTCCTTAAGGCGGGTTTTTTTTTTCTCTTTTCTTTTCAATTGACCCCCCTGCATTCTCTTTTTATCACCTAGCCCTCCTTCTCCCCCCAGACCTTCCTGGACTGCCAGCAGGCAATAGCGTATCCTGCAAGCCTCTGGCCAGCAAGCGACACTGAGGGAGGGTCAACTCTGAACCCCACCCCACTTCCAGACCCCCAGGCCCCAGAGTCCACCTTCTAGGTAGGTAGCCAGGATCTCCTTAAGGCGGGTTTTTTTTTTCTCTTTTATTTTTCCTTGACCCCCCTGCATTCTCTTTTTAACACCTAGCCCTCCTTCTCCCCCCAGACCTTCCTGGACTGCCAGCAGGCAATAGCGTCTCCTGCAAGCCTCTGGCCAGCAAGGGACACTGAGGGAGGGTCACCTCTGACCCCCACCCCACTTCCAGACCCCCAGGCCCCAGACTCCACCTTCTAGGTAGGTAGCCAGGATCTCCTTAAGGCGGATTTTTTTTTTCTCTTTTCTTTTCCCTTGACTCCCCTGCATTCTCTTTTTACCACCTAGCCCTCCTTCTCCCCCCAGACCTTCCTGGACTGCCAGCAGGCAATAGCGTCTCCTGCAAGCCTCTGGCCAGCAAGGGACACTGAGGGAGGGTCACTTCTGACCCCCACCCCACTTACAGACCCCCAGGCCCCAGACTCCACCTTCTAGGTAGGTAGCCAGGATCTCCTTAAGGCGGGTTTTTTTTTTCCTCTTTTCTTTTCCCTTGACCCCCCTGCATTCTCTTTTTAACACCTAGCCCTCCTTCTCCCCCCAAACCTTCCTGGACTGCCAGCAGGCAATAGCGTCTCCTGCAAGCCTCTGGCCAGCAAGGGACACTGAGGGAGGGTCACCTCTGACCCCCACCCCACTTCCAGAACCCAGGCCCCAGACTCCACCTTCTAGGTAGGTAGCCAGGATCTCCTTAAGGCGGGTTTTTTTTTCTCTTTTCTTTTCCCTTGTCCCCCCTGCATTCTCTTTATAACACCTAGCCCTCCTTCTCCCCCCGACCTTCCTGGACTGCCAGCAGGCAATAGCGTCTCCTGCAAGCCTCTGGCCAGCAAGGGACACTGAGGGAGGGTCACCTCTGACCCCCACCCCACTTCCAGACCCCCAGGCCCCAGACTCCATCTTCTAGGTAGGTAGCCAGGATCTCCTTAAGGCGGGTTTTTGTTTTCTCTTTTCTTTTCCCTTGACCCCCCTGCATTCTCTTTTTAACACCTAGCCCTCCTTCTCCCCCCAGACCTTCCTGGACTGCCAGCAGGCAATAGCATCTCCTGCAAGCCTCTGGCCAGCAAGGGACACTGAGGGAGGGTCACCTCCGACCCCCACCCCACTTCCAGACCCCCAGGCCCCAGACTCCACCTTCTAGGTAGGTAGCCAGTATCTCCTTAAGGCGGGTTTTTTTTTTCTCTTTTCTTTTCCCTTGTCCCCCCTGCATTCTCTTTTTAACACCTAGCCCTCCTTCTCCCCCAGACCTTCCTGGACTGCCAGCAGGCAATAGCGTCTCCTGCAAGCCTCTGGCCAGCAAGGGACACTGAGGGAGGGTCACCTCTGACCCCCACCCCACTTCCGGACCCCCAGCCCCCAGACTCCACCTTCTAGGTAGGTAGCCAGGATCTCCTTAAGGCAGGTTTTTTTTTTCTCTTTTCTTTTCCCTTGACCCCCCTGCATTCTCTTTTTAACACCTAGCCCTCCTTCTCCCCCCAGACCTTCCTGGACAGCCAGCAGGAATAGCGTCTCCTGCAAGCCTCTGGCCATCAAGGGACACTGAGGGAGGGTCACCTCTGACCCCCAACCCACTTCCAGACCCCCAGGCCCCAGACTCCACCTTCTAGGTAGGTAGCCAGCATCTCCTTAAGGCGGGTTTTTTTTTCCTCTTTTCTTTTCCCTTGACCCCCCTGCATTCTCTTTTTAACACCTAGCCCTCCTTCTCCCCCCAGAACTTCCTGGACGGCCAGCAGGCAATAGCGTCTCCTGCAAGCCTCTGGCCAGCAAGGGACACTGAGGGAGGGTCACCTCTGACCCCCACCCCACTTCCAGACCCCCAGACCCCAGACTCCACCTTCTAGGTCTGTAGCCAGGATCTCCTTAAGGCGGGTTTTTTTTTTCTCTTTTCTTTTCAATTGACCCCCCTGCATTCTCTTTTTATCACCTAGCCCTCCTTCTCCCCCCAGACCTTCCTGGACTGCCAGCAGGCAATAGCGTCTCCTGCAAGCCTCTGGCCAGCAAGGGAAACTGAGGGAGGGTCAACTCTGAACCCCACCCCACTTCCAGACCCCCAGGCCCCAGACTCCACCTTCTAGGTAGGTAGCCAGGATCTCCTTAAGGCGGGTTTTTTTTTCTCTTTTCTTTTCCCTTGTCCCCCCTGCATTCTCTTTTTAACACCTAGCCCTCCTTCTCCCCCCGACCTTCCTGGACTGCCAGCAGGCAATAGCGTCTCCTGCAAGCCTCTGGCCAGCAAGGGACACTGAGGGAGGGTCACCTCTGACCCCCACCCCACTTCCAGACCCCCAGGCCCCAGACTCCATCTTCTAGGTAGGTAGCCAGGATCTCCTTAAGGCGGGTTTTTGTTTTCTCTTTTCTTTTCCCTTGACCCCCCTGCATTCTCTTTTTAACACCTAGCCCTCCTTCTCCCCCCAGACCTTCCTGGACTGCCAGCAGGCAATAGCATCTCCTGCAAGCCTCTGGCCAGCAAGGGACACTGAGGGAGGGTCACCTCCGACCCCCACCCCACTTCCAGACCCCCAGGCCCCAGACTCCACCTTCTAGGTAGGTAGCCAGGATCTCCTTAAGGCGGGTTTTTTTTTTCTCTTTTCTTTTCCCTTGTCCCCCCTGCATTCTCTTTTTAACACCTAGCCCTCCTTCTCCCCCAGACCTTCCTGGACTGCCAGCAGGCAATAGCGTCTCCTGCAAGCCTCTGGCCAGCAAGGGACACTGAGGGAGGGTCACCTCTGACCCCCACCCCACTTCCGGACCCCCAGCCCCCAGACTCCACCTTCTAGGTAGGTAGCCAGGATCTCCTTAAGGCAGGTTTTTTTTTTCTCTTTTCTTTTCCCTTGACCCCCCTGCATTCTCTTTTTAACACCTAGCCCTCCTTCTCCCCCCAGACCTTCCTGGACAGCCAGCAGGAATAGCGTCTCCTGCAAGCCTCTGGCCATCAAGGGACACTGAGGGAGGGTCACCTCTGACCCCCAACCCACTTCCAGACCCCCAGGCCCCAGACTCCACCTTCTAGGTAGGTAGCCAGCATCTCCTTAAGGCGGGTTTTTTTTTCCTCTTTTCTTTTCCCTTGACCCCCCTGCATTCTCTTTTTAACACCTAGCCCTCCTTCTCCCCCCAGAACTTCCTGGACGGCCAGCAGGCAATAGCGTCTCCTGCAAGCCTCTGGCCAGCAAGGGACACTGAGGGAGGGTCACCTCTGACCCCCACCCCACTTCCAGACCCCCAGACCCCAGACTCCACCTTCTAGGTCTGTAGCCAGGATCTCCTTAAGGCGGGTTTTTTTTTTCTCTTTTCTTTTCAATTGACCCCCCTGCATTCTCTTTTTATCACCTAGCCCTCCTTCTCCCCCCAGACCTTCCTGGACTGCCAGCAGGCAATAGCGTCTCCTGCAAGCCTCTGGCCAGCAAGGGAAACTGAGGGAGGGTCAACTCTGAACCCCACCCCACTTCCAGACGCCCAGGCCCCAGACTCCACCTTCTAGGTAGGTAGCCAGGATCTCCTTAAGGCGGGTTTTTTTTTTTCACTTTTCTTTTTCCTTGACCCCCCTGCATTCTCTTTTTAACACCTAGCCCTCCTTCTCCCCCAGACCTTCCTGGACGGCCAGCAGGCAATAGCGTCTCCTGCAAGCCTCTGGCCAGCAAGGGACACTGAGGGAGGGTCACCTCTGACCCCCACCCCACTTCCAGACCCCCAGGCCCAGACTCCACCTTCTAGGTAGGTAGCCAGGATCTCCTTAAGGCGGGTTTTTTTTTTCTCTTTTCTTTTCAATTGACTCCCCTGCATTCTCTTTTTACCACCTAGCCCTCCTTCTCCCCCCAGATTTTCCTGGACTGTCAGCAGGCAATAGCGTCTACTGCAAGCCTCTGGCCAGCAAGGGACACTGAGGGAGGGTCACTTCTGACCCCCACCCCACTTACAGACCCCCAGGCCCCAGACTCCACCTTCTAGGTAGGTAGCCAGGATCTCCTTAAGGCGGGTTTTTTTTTTCTCTTTTCTTTTCCCTTGAGCCCCCTGCATTCTCTTTTTAACACCTAGCCCTCCTTCTCCCCCCAGACCTTCCTGGACTGCCAGCAGGCAATAGCGTCTCCTGCAAGCCTCTGGCCAGCAAGGGACACTGAGGGAGGGTCACCTCTGACCCCCACCCCACTTCCAGACCCCCAGGCCCCAGACTCCACCTTCTAGGTAGGTAGCCAGGGTCACCTTAAGGCGGGTTTTTTTTTTCTCTTTTCTTTTCCCTTGACCCCCCCTGCATTCTCTTTTTAACACCTAGCCCTCCTTCTCCCCCCAGAACTTCCTGGACTGCCAGCAGGCAATAGCGTCTCCTGCAAGCCTCTGGCCAGCAAGGGACATTGAGGGAGGGTCACTTCTGACCCCCAACCCACTTACAGACCCCCAGGCCCCAGACTCCACCTTCTAGGTAGGTAGCCAGGATCTCCTTAAGGCGGGATTTTTTTTTTCCTCTTTTCTTTTCCCTTGACCCCCCTGCATTCTCTTTTTAACACCTAGCCCTCCTTCTCCCCCAGACCTTCCTGGACTGCCAGCAGGCAATAGAGTCTCCTGCAAGCCTCTGGCCAGCAAGCGACACTGAGGGAGGGTCACCTCTGACCCCCACCCCACTTCCAGACCCCCAGGCCTCAGATTCCACCTTCTAGGTAGGTAGCCAGGATCTCCTTAAGGCGGGTTTTTTTTTTCCTCTTTCTTTTCCCTTGACCCCCCTGCATTCTCTTTTTAACACCTAGCCCTCCTTCTCCCCCCAGACCTTCCTGGACTGCCAGCAGGTAATAGCGTCTCCTGCAAGCCTCTGGCCAGCAAGGGACACTGAGGGAGGGTCACCTCTGACCCCCACCCCACTTCCAAACCCCCCAGGCCCCAGACTCCACCTTCTAGGTAGGTAGCCAGGATCTCCTTAAGGCGGGTTTTTTTTTTTCTCTTTTCTTTTCCCTTGACCCCCCTGCATTCTCTTTTAACACCTAGCCCTCCTTCTCCCCCCAGACCTTCCTGGACTGCCAGCAGGCAATAGCGTCTCCTGCAAGCCTCTGGCAAGCAAGGGACACTGAGGAGGGTCACCTCTGACCCCCACCCCACTTCCGGACCCACAGCCCCCAGACTCCACATTCTAGGTAGGTAGCCAGGATCTCCTTAAGGCGGGTTTTTTTTTTTCTCTTTTCTTTTCCCTTGACCCCCCTGCATTCTCTTTTTAACACCTAGCCCTCCTTCTCCCCCCAGACCTTCCTGGACAGCCAGCAGGCAATAGCGTCTCCTGCAAGCCTCTGGCCATCAAGGGACACTGAGGGAGGGTCACCTCTGAACCCCACCCCACTTCCAGACCCCCCGGCCCCAGACTCCACCTTCTAGGTAGGTAGCCAGCATCTCCTTAAGGCGGGTTTTTTTTTTCTCTTTTCTTTTCCCTTGACCCCCCCTGCATTCTCTTTTTAACACCTAGCCCTCCTTCTCCCCCCAGACCTTCCTGGACTGCCAGCAGGCAATAGAGTCTCCTGCAAGCCTCTGGCCAGCAAGCGACACTGAGGGAGGGTCACCTCTGACCCCCACCCCACTTCCAGACCCCCAGGCCTCAGATTCCACATTCTAGGTAGGTAGCCAGGATCTCCTTAAGGCGGGTTTTTTTTTTCTCTTTTCTTTTCCCTTGACCCCCCTGCATTCTCTTTTTAACACCTAGCCCTCCTTCTCCCCCCAGACCTTCCTGGACTGCCAGCAGGCAATAGCGTCTCCTGCAAGCCTCTGGCCAGCAAGGGACACTGAGGGAGGGTCACTTCTGACCCCCACCCCACTTACAGACCCCCAGGCCCCAGACTCCACCTTCTAGGTAGGTAGCCAGGATCTCCTTAAGGCGGGTTTTTTTTTTCCTCTTTTCTTTTCCCTTGACCCCCCTGCATTCTCTTTTTAACACCTAGCCCTCCTTCTCCCCCCAGACCTTCCTGGACTGCCAGCAGGCAATAGCGTCTCCTGCAAGCCTCTGGCCAGCAAGGGACACTGAGGGAGGTTCACCTCTGACCCCCACCCAACTTCCAGAACCCAGGCCCCAGACTCCACCTTCTAGGTAGGTAGCCAGGATCCCCTTAAGGCGGGTTTTTTTTTCTCTTTTCTTTTCCCTTGTCCCCCCTGCATTCTCTTTTTAACACCTAGCCCTCCTTCTCCCCCCGACCTTCCTGGACTGCCAGCAGGCAATAGCGTCTCCTGCAAGCCTCTGGCCAGCAAGGGACACTGAGGGAGGGTCACCTCTGACCCCCACCCCACTTCCAGACCCCCAGGCCCCAGACTCCATCTTCTAGGTAGGTAGCCAGGATCTCCTTAAGGCGGGTTTTTGTTTTCTCTTTTCTTTTCCCTTGACCCCCCTGCATTCTCTTTTTAACACCTAGCCCTCCTTCTCCCCCCAGACCTTCCTGGACTGCCAGCAGGCAATAGCATATCCTGCAAGCCTCTGGCCAGCAAGGGACACTGAGGGAGGGTCACCTCCGACCCCCACCCCACTTCCAGACCCCCAGGCCCCAGACTCCACCTTCTAGGTAGGTAGCCAGGATCTCCTTAAGGCGGGTTTTTTTTTTCTCTTTTCTTTTCCCTTGTCCCCCCTGCATTCTCTTTTTAACACCTAGCCCTCCTTCTCCCCCAGACCTTCCTGGACTGCCAGCAGGCAATAGCGTCTCCTGCAAGCCTCTGGCCAGCAAGGGACACTGAGGGAGGGTCACCTCTGACCCCCACCCCACTTCCGGACCCCCAGCCCCCAGACTCCACCTTCTAGGTAGGTAGCCAGGATCTCCTTAAGGCAGGTTTTTTTTTTCTCTTTTCTTTTCCCTTGACCCCCCTGCATTCTCTTTTTAACACCTAGCCCTCCTTCTCCCCCCAGACCTTCCTGGACAGCCAGCAGGAATAGCGTCTCCTGCAAGCCTCTGGCCATCAAGGGACACTGAGGGAGGGTCACCTCTGACCCCCAACCCACTTCCAGACCCCCAGGCCCCAGACTCCACCTTCTAGGTAGGTAGCCAGCATCTCCTTAAGGCGGGTTTTTTTTTCCTCTTTTCTTTTCCCTTGACCCCCCTGCATTCTCTTTTTAACACCTAGCCCTCCTTCTCCCCCCAGAACTTCCTGGACGGCCAGCAGGCAATAGCGTCTCCTGCAAGCCTCTGGCCAGCAAGGGACACTGAGGGAGGGTCACCTCTGACCCCCACCCCACTTCCAGACCCCCAGACCCCAGACTCCACCTTCTAGGTCTGTAGCCAGGATCTCCTTAAGGCGGGTTTTTTTTTTCTCTTTTCTTTTCAATTGACCCCCCTGCATTCTCTTTTTATCACCTAGCCCTCCTTCTCCCCCCAGACCTTCCTGGACTGCCAGCAGGCAATAGCGTCTCCTGCAAGCCTCTGGCCAGCAAGGGAAACTGAGGGAGGGTCAACTCTGAACCCCACCCCACTTCCAGACGCCCAGGCCCCAGACTCCACCTTCTAGGTAGGTAGCCAGGATCTCCTTAAGGCGGGTTTTTTTTTTCACTTTTCTTTTTCCTTGACCCCCCTGCATTCTCTTTTTAACACCTAGCCCTCCTTCTCCCCCCAGACCTTCCTGGACGGCCAGCAGACAATAGCGTCTCCTGCAAGCCTCTGGCCAGCAAGGGACACTGAGGGAGGGTCACCTCTGACCCCCACCCCACTTCCAGACCCCCAGGCCCCAGACTCCACCTTCTAGGTAGGTAGCCAGGATCTCCTTAAGGCGGGTTTTTTTTTTCTCTTTTCTTTTCAATTGACTCCCCTGCATTCTCTTTTTACCACCAGCCCTCCTTCTCCCCCCAGACTTTCCTGGACTGTCAGCAGGCAATAGCGTCTACTGCAAGCCTCTGGCCAGCAAGGGACACTGAGGGAGGGTCACTTCTGACCCCCACCCCACTTACAGACCCCCAGGCCCCAGACTCCACCTTCTAGGTAGGTAGCCAGGATCTCCTTAAGGCGGGTTTTTTTTTTCTCTTTTCTTTTCCCTTGAGCCCCCTGCATTCTCTTTTTAACACCTAGCCCTCCTTCTCCCCCCAGACCTTCCTGGACTGCCAGCAGGCAATAGCGTCTCCTGCAAGCCTCTGGCCAGCAAGGGACACTGAGGGAGGGTCACCTCTGACCCCCACCCCACTTCCAGACCCCCAGGCCCCAGACTCCACCTTCTAGGTAGGTAGCCAGGGTCACCTTAAGGCGGGTTTTTTTTTTCTCTTTTCTTTTCCCTTGACCCCCCTGCATTCTCTTTTTAACACCTAGCCCTCCTTCTCCCCCCAGAACTTCCTGGACTGCCAGCAGGCAATAGCGTCTCCTGCAAGCCTCTGGCCAGCAAGGGACATTGAGGGAGGGTCACTTCTGACCCCCAACCCACTTACAGACCCCCAGGCCCCAGACTCCACCTTCTAGGTAGGTAGCCAGGATCTCCTTAAGGCGGGATTTTTTTTTTCCTCTTTTCTTTTCCCTTGACCCCCCTGCATTCTCTTTTTAACACCTAGCCCTCCTTCTCCCCCCAGACCTTCCTGGACTGCCAGCAGGCAATAGAGTCTCCTGCAAGCCTCTGGCCAGCAAGCGACACTGAGGGAGGGTCACCTCTGACCCCCACCCCACTTCCAGACCCCCAGGCCTCAGATTCCACCTTCTAGGTAGGTAGCCAGGATCTCCTTAAGGCGGGTTTTTTTTTTCCTCTTTTCTTTTCCCTTGACCCCCCTGCATTCTCTTTTTAACACCTAGCCCTCCTTCTCCCCCCAGACCTTCCTGGACTGCCAGCAGGTAATAGCGTCTCCTGCAAGCCTCTGGCCAGCAAGGGACACTGAGGGAGGGTCACCTCTGACCCCCACCCCACTTCCAAACCCCCAGGCCCCAGACTCCACCTTCTAGGTAGGTAGCCAGGATCTCCTTAAGGTGGGTTTTTTTTTTTCTCTTTTCTTTTCCCTTGACCCCCCTGCATTCTCTTTTTAACACCTAGCCCTCCTTCTCCCCCCAGACCTTCCTGGACTGCCAGCAGGCAATAGCGTCTCCTGCAAGCCTCTGGCAAGCAAGGGACACTGAGGGAGGGTCACCTCTGACCCCCACCCCACTTCCGGACCCACAGCCCCCAGACTCCACCTTCTAGGTAGGTAGCCAGGATCTCCTTAAGGCGGGTTTTTTTTTTCTCTTTTCTTTTCCCTTGACCCCCCTGCATTCTCTTTTTAACACCTAGCCCTCCTTCTCCCCCCAGACCTTCCTGGACAGCCAGCAGGCAATAGCGTCTCCTGCAAGCCTCTGGCCATCAAGGGACACTGAGGGAGGGTCACCTCTGAACCCCACCCCACTTCCAGACCCCCCGGCCCCAGACTCCACCTTCTAGGTAGGTAGCCAGCATCTCCTTAAGGCGGGTTTTTTTTTTCTCTTTTCTTTTCCCTTGACCCCCCCTGCATTCTCTTTTTAACACCTAGCCCTCCTTCTCCCCCCAGACCTTCCTGGACTGCCAGCAGGCAATAGAGTCTCCTGCAAGCCTCTGGCCAGCAAGCGACACTGAGGGAGGGTCACCTCTGACCCCCACCCCACTTCCAGACCCCCAGGCCTCAGATTCCACATTCTAGGTAGGTAGCCAGGATCTCCTTAAGGCGGGTTTTTTTTTTCTCTTTTCTTTTCCCTTGACCCCCCTGCATTCTCTTTTTAACACCTAGCCCTCCTTCTCCCCCCAGACCTTCCTGGACTGCCAGCAGGCAATAGCGTCTCCCTCAAGCCTCTGGCCAGCAAGGGACACTGAGGGAGGGTCACTTCTGACCCCCACCCCACTTACAGACCCCCAGGCCCCAGACTCCACCTTCTAGGTAGGTAGCCAGGATCTCCTTAAGGCGGGTTTTTTTTTTCCTCTTTTCTTTTCCCTTGACCCCCCTGCATTCTCTTTTTAACACCTAGCCCTCCTTCTCCCCCCAGACCTTCCTGGACTGCCAGCAGGCAATAGCGTCTCCTGCAAGCCTCTGGCCAGCAAGGGACACTGAGGGAGGTTCACCTCTGACCCCCACCCCACTTCCAGAACCCAGGCCCCAGACTCCACCTTCTAGGTAGGTAGCCAGGATCTCCTTAAGGCGGGTTTTTTTTTCTCTTTTCTTTTCCCTTGACCCCCCTGCATTCTCTTTTTAACACCTAGCCCTCCTTCTCCCCCCAGACCTTCCTGGACTGCCAGCAGGCAATAGCGTCTCCTGCAAGCCTCTGGCCAGCAAGGGACACTGAGGGAGGGTCACCTCTGACCCCCACCCCACTTCCAGACCCCCAGGCCCCAGACTCCATCTTCTAGGTAGGTAGCCAGGATCTCCTTAAGGCGGGTTTTTTTTTTCTCTTTTCTTTTCCCTTGACCCCCCTGCATTCTCTTTTTAACACCTAGCCGTCCTTCTCCCCCCCAGACCTTCCTGGACTGCCAGCAGGCAATAGCATCTCCTGCAAGCCTCTGGCAAGCAAGGGACACTGAGGGAGGGTCACCTCTGACCCCCACCCCACTTCCAGACCCCCAGGCCCCAGACTCCATCTTCTAGGTAGGTAGCCAGGATCTCCTTAAGGCGGGTTTTTTTTTTCTCTTTTCTTTTCCCTTGACCCCCCTGCATTCTCTTTTTAACACCTAGCCGTCCTTCTCCCCCCAGAACTTCCTGGACTGCCAGCAGGCAATAGCATCTCCTGCAAGCCTCTGGCAAGCAAGGGACACTGAGGGAGGGTCACCTCTGACCCCCACCCCACTTCCGGACCCCCAGCCCCCAGACTCCACCTTCTAGGTAGGTAGCCAGGATCTCCTTAAGGCGGGTTTTTTTTTTCTCTTTTCTTTTCCCTTGTCCCCCCTGCATTCTCTTTTTAACACCTAGCCCTCCTTCTCCCCCCAGACCTTCCTGGACTGCCAGCAGGCAATAGCGTCTCCTGCAAGCCTCTGGCCATCAAGGGACACTGAGGGAGGGTCACCTCTGAACCCCACCCCACTTCCAGACCCCCCGGCCCCAGACTCCACCTTCTAGGTAGGTAGCCAGCATCTCCTTAAGGCGGGTTTTTTTTTTCTCTTTTCTTTTCCCTTGACCCCCCCTGCATTCTCTTTTTAACACCTAGCCCTCCTTCTCCCCCCAGACCTTCCTGGACTGCCAGCAGGCAATAGAGTCTCCTGCAAGCCTCTGGCCAGCAAGCGACACTGAGGGAGAGTCACCTCTGACCCCCACCCCACTTCCAGACCCCCAGGCCTCAGATTCCACATTCTAGGTAGGTAGCCAGGATCTCCTTAAGGCGGGTTTTTTTTTTCCTCTTTTCTTTTCCCTTGACCCCCCTGCATTCTCTTTTTAACACCTAGCCCTCCTTCTCCCCCCAGACCTTCCTGGACTGCCAGCAGGCAATAGCGTCTCCTGCAAGCCTCTGGCCAGCAAGGGACACTGAGGGAGGGTCACTTCTGACCCCCACCCCACTTACAGACCCCCAGGCCCCAGACTCCACCTTCTAGGTAGGTAGCCAGGATCTCCTTAAGGCGGGTTTTTTTTTTCCTCTTTTCTTTTCCCTTGACCCCCCTGCATTCTCTTTTTAACACCTAGCCCTCCTTCTCCCCCCAGACCTTCCTGGACTGCCAGCAGGCAATAGCGTCTCCTGCAAGCCTCTGGCCAGCAAGGGACACTGAGGGAGGTTCACCTCTGACCCCCACCCCACTTCCAGAACCCAGGCCCCAGACTCCACCTTCTAGGTAGGTAGCCAGGATCTCCTTAAGGCGGGTTTTTTTTTCTCTTTTCTTTTCCCTTGACCCCCCTGCATTCTCTTTTTAACACCTAGCCCTCCTTCTCCCCCCAGACCTTCCTGGACTGCCAGCAGGCAATAGCGTCTCTTGCAAGCCTCTGGCCAGCAAGGGACACTGAGGGAGGGTCACCTCTGACCCCCACCCCACTTCCAGACCCCCAGGCCCCAGACTCCATCTTCTAGGTAGGTAGCCAGGATCTCCTTAAGGCGGGTTTTTTTTTTCTCTTTTCTTTTCCCTTGACCCCCCTGCATTCTCTTTTTAACACCTAGCCGTCCTTCTCCCCCCAGACCTTCCTGGACTGCCAGCAGGCAATAGCATCTCCTGCAAGCCTCTGGCAAGCAAGGGACACTGAGGGAGGGTCACCTCTGACCCCCACCCCACTTCCAGACCCCCAGGCCCCAGACTCCACCTTCTAGGTAGGTAGCCAGGATCTCCTTAAGGCGGGTTTTTTTTTTCTCTTTTCTTTTCCCTTGACCCCCCTGCATTCTCTTTTTAACACCTAGCCCTCCTTCTCCCCCCAGACCTTCCTGGACTGCCAGCAGGCAATAGCGTCTCCTGCAAGCCTCTGGCCAGCAAGGGACACTGAGGGAGGGTCACCTCTGACCCCCACCCCACTTCCAGACCCCCAGCCCCCAGACTCCACTTTCTAGGTAGGTAGCCAGGATCTCCTTAAGGCGGGTTTTTTTTTTCTTTTCTTTTCCCTTGACCCCCCTGCATTCTCTTTTTAACACCTAGCCCTCCTTCTCCCCCCAGACCTTCCTGGACAGCCAGCAGGCAATAGCGTCTCCTGCAAGCCTCTGGCCATCAAGGGACACTGAGGGAGGGTCACCTCTGACCCCCACCCCACTTCCAGACCCCCAGGCCCCAGACTCCACCTTCTAGGTAGGTAGCCAGCATCTCCTTAAGGCGGGTTTTTTTTTTTCTCTTTTCTTTTCCCTTGACCCCCCCTGCATTCTCTTTTTAACACCTAGCCCTCCTTCTCCCCCCAGACCTTCCTGGACTGCCAGCAGGCAATAGAGTCTCCTGCAAGCCTCTGGCCAGCAAGCGACACTGAGGGAGGGTAACCTCTGACCCCCACCCCACTTCCAGACCCCCAGGCCTCAGATTCCACCTTCTAGGTAGGTAGCCAGGATCTCCTTAAGGCGGGTTTTTTTTTTTTCTCTTTTCTTTTCCCTTGACCCCCCTGCATTCTCTTTTTAACACCTAGCCCTCCTTCACCCCCCAGAACTTCCTGGACTGCCAGCAGGCAATACCGTCTCCTGCAAGCCTCTGGCCAGCAAGGGACACTGAGGGAGGGTCACCTCTGACCCCCACCCCACTTCCAAACCCCCAGGCCCCAGACTCCACCTTCTAGGTAGGTAGCCAGGATCTCCTTAAGGCGGGTTTTTTTTTTCTCTTTTCTTTTCCCTTGAGCCCCCTGCATTCTCTTTTTAACACCTAGCCCTCCTTCTCCCCCCAGACCTTCCTGGACTGCCAGCAGGCAATAGCGTCTCCTGCAAGCCTCTGGCCAGCAAGGGACACTGAGGGAGGGTCACCTCTGACCCCCACCCCACTTCCAGACCCCCAGGCCCCAGACTCCACCTTCTAGGTAGGTAGCCAGGATCTCCTTAAGGCGGGTTTTTTTTTTCTCTTTTCTTTTCCCTTGACCCCCCTGCATTCTCTTTTTAACACCTAGCCCTCCTTCTCCCCCCAGACCTTCCTGGACTGCCAGCAGGCAATAGCGTCTCCTGCAAGCCTCTGGCCAGCAAGGGACACTGAGGGAGGGTCACCTCTGACCCCCACCCCACTTCCAGACCCCCAGGCCCCAGACTCCACCTTCTAGGTAGGTAGCCAGGATCTCCTTAAGGCGGGTTTTTTTTTTCTCTTTTCTTTTCCCTTGACCCCCCTGCATTCTCTTTTTAACACCTAGCCCTCCTTCTCCCCCCAGACCTTCCTGGACTGCCAGCAGGCAATAGCATCACCTGCAAGCCTCTGGCCAGCAAGGGACACTGAGGGAGGGTCACCTCTGACCCCCACCCCACTTCCAGACCCCCAGGCCCCAGACTCCACCTTCTAGGTAGGTAGACAGGATCTCCTTAAGGCGGGTTTTTTTTTTCTCTTTTCTTTTCCCTTGACCCCCCTGCATTCTCTTTTTAACACCTAGCCCTCCTTCTCCCCCCAGACCTTCCTGGACTGCCAGCAGGCAATAGCGTCTCCTGCAAGCCTCTGGCCAGCAAGGGACACTGAGGGAGGGTCACCTCTGACCCCCACCCCACTTCCGGACCCCCAGCCCCCAGACTCCACCTTCTAGGTAGGTAGCCAGGATCTCCTTAAGGCGGGTTTTTTTTTTCTCTTTTCTTTTCCCTTGACCCCCCTGCATTCTCTTTTTAACACCTAGCCCTCCTTCTCCCCCCAGACCTTCCTGGACGGCCAGCAGGCAATAGCGTCTCCTGCAAGCCTCTGGCCAGCAAGGGACACTGAAGGAGGGTCACCTCTGACCCCCACCCCACTTCCAGACCCCCAGGCCCCAGACTCCACCTTCTAGGTAGGTAGCCAGGATCTCCTTAAGGCGGGTTTTTTTTTCTCTTTTCTTTTCCCTTGACCCCCCTGCATTCTCTTTTTAACACCTAGCCCTCCTTCTCCCCCCAGACCTTCCTGGAATGCCAGCAGGCAATAGCGTCTCCTGCAAGCCTCTGGCCAGCAAGGGACACTGAGGGAGGGTCACCTCTGACCCCCACCCCACTTCCAGACCCCCAGGCCCCAAACTCCATCTTCTAGGTAGGTAGCCAGGATCTCCTTAAGGCGGGTTTTTTTTTTCTCTTTTCTTTTCCCTTGACCCCCCTGCATTCTCTTTTTAACACCTAGCCCTCCTTCTCCCCCCAGACCTGCCTGGACTGCCACAGGCAATAGCGTCTCCTGCAAGCCTCTGGCCAGCAAGGGACACTGAGGGAGGGTCACCTCTGACCCCCACCCCACTTCCAGACCCCCAGGCCCCAGAGTCCACCTTCTAGGTAGGTAGCCAGGATCTCCTTAAGGCGGGTTTTTTTTTTCCTCTTTTCTTTTCCCTTGACCCCCCTGCATTCTCTTTTTAACACCTAGCCCTCCTTCTCCCCCCAGACCTTCCTGGACTGCCAGCAGGCAATAGCGTCTCCTGCAAGCCTCTGGCAAGCAAGGGACACTGAGGGAGGGTCACCTCTGACCCCCACCCCACTTCCGGACCCCCAGCCCCCAGACTCCACCTTCTAGGTAGGTAGCCAGGATCTCCTTAAGGCGGGTTTTTTTTTTTCTCTTTTCTTTTCCCTTGACCCCCCTGCATTCTCTTTTTAACACCTAGCCCTCCTTCTCCCCCCAGACCTTCCTGGACAGCCAGCAGGCAATAGCGTCTCCTGCAAGCCTCTGGCCATCAAGGGACACTGAGGGAGGGTCACCTCTGACCCCCACCCCACTTCCAGACCCCCAGGCCCCAGACTCCACCTTCTAGGTAGGTAGCCAGCATCTCCTTAAGGCGGGTTTTTTTTTTCTCTTTTCTTTTCCCTTGACCCCCCCTGCATTCTCTTTTTAACACCTAGCCCTCCTTCTCCCCCCAGACCTTCCTGGACTGCCAGCAGGCAATAGAGTCTCCTGCAAGCCTCTGGCCAGCAAGCGACACTGAGGGAGGGTCACCTCTGACCCCCACCCCACTTCCAGACCCCCAGGCCTCAGATTCCACCTTCTAGGTAGGTAGCCAGGATCTCCTTAAGGCGGGTTTTTTTTTTCCTCTTTTCTTTTCCCTTGACCCCCCTGCATTCTCTTTTTAACACCTAGCCCTCCTTCTCCCCCCAGACCTTCCTGGACTGCCAGCAGGCAATAGCGTCTCCTGCAAGCCTCTGGCCAGCAAGGGACACTGAGGGAGGGTCACCTCTGACCCCCACCCCACTTCCAAACCCCCAGGCCCCAGACTCCACCTTCTAGGTAGGTAGCCAGGATCTCCTTAAGGCGGGTTTTTTTTTTCTCTTTTCTTTTCCCTTGAGCCCCCTGCATTCTCTTTTTAACACCTAGCCCTCCTTCTCCCCCCAGACCTTCCTGGACTGCCAGCAGGCAATAGCGTCTCCTGAAAGCCTCTGGCCAGCAAGGGACAATGAGGGAGGGTCACCTCTGACCCCCACCCCACTTCCAGACCCCCAGGCCCCAGACTCCACCTTCTAGGTAGGTAGCCAGGATCTCCTTAAGGCGGGTTTTTTTTTTCTCTTTACTTTTCCCTTGACCCCCCTGCATTCTCTTTTTAACACCTAGCCCTCCTTCTTCCCCCAGACCTTCCTGGACTGCCAGCAGGCAATAGCGTCTCCTGCAAGCCTCTGGCGAGCAAGGGACACTGAGGGAGGGTCACCTCTGACCCCCACCCCAGTTCCAGACCCCCAGGCCCCAGACTCCACCTTCTAGGTAGGTAGCCAGGATCTCCTTAAGGCGGTTTTTTTTTTTCTCTTTTCTTTTCCCTTGACCCCCCTGCATTCTCTTTTTAACACCTAGCCCTCCTTCTCCCCCCAGACCTTCCTGGACTGCCAGCAGGCAATAGCGTCTCCTGCAAGCCTCTGGCCAGCAAGGGACACTGAGGGAGGGTCACCTCTGACCCCCACCCCACTTCCAGACCCCCAGGCCCCAGACTCCACCTTCTAGGTAGGTAGCCAGGATCTCCTTAAGGCGGGTTTTTTTTTCTCTTTTCTTTTCCCTTGACCCCCCTGCATTCTCTTTTTAACACCTAGCCCTCCTTCTCCCCCCAGACCTTCCTGGACTGCCAGCAGGCAATAGCGTCTCCTGCAAGCCTCTGGCCAGCAAGGGACACTGAGGGAGGGTCACCACTGACCCCCACCCCACTTCCAGACCCCCAGGCCCCAGACTCCACCTTCTAGGCAGGTAGCCAGGATCTCCTTAAGGCGGGTTTTTTTTTCCTCTTTTCTTTTCCCTTGACCCCCCTGCATTCTCTTTTTAACACCTAGCCCTCCTTCTCCCCCCAGACCTTCCTGGACTGCCAGCAGGCAATAGCGTCTCCTGCAAGCCTCTGGCCAGCAAGGGACACTGAGGGAGGGTCACCTCTGACCCCCACCCCACTTCCAGACCCCCAGGCCCCAGACTCCACCTTCTAGGTAGGTAGACAGGATCTCCTTAAGGCGGGTTTTTTTTTTCTCTTTTCTTTTCCCTTGACCCCCCTGCATTCTCTTTTTAACACCTAGCCCTCCTTCTCCCCCCAGACCTTCCTGGACTGCCAGCAGGCAATAGCGTCTCCTACAAGCCTCTGGCCAGCAAGGGACACTGAGGGAGGGTCACCTCTGACCCCCACCCCACTTCCGGACCCCCAGCCCCCAGACTCCACCTTCTAGGTAGGTAGCCAGGATCTCCTTAAGGCGGGTTTTTTTTTTCTCTTTTCTTTTCCCTTGACCCCCCTGCATTCTCTTTTTAACACCTAGCCCTCCTTCTCCCCCCAGACCTTCCTGGACGGCCAGCAGGCAATAGCGTCTCCTGCAAGCCTCTGGCCAGCAAGGGACACTGAAGGAGGGTCACCTCTGACCCCCACCCCACTTCCAGACCCCCAGGCCCCAGACTCCACCTTCTAGGTAGGTAGCCAGGATCTCCTTAAGGCGGGTTTTTTTTTCTCTTTTCTTTTCCCTTGACCCCCCTGCATTCTCTTTTTAACACCTAGCCCTCCTTCTCCCCCCAGACCTTCCTGGAATGCCAGCAGGCAATAGCGTCTCCTGCAAGCCTCTGGCCAGCAAGGGACACTGAGGGAGGGTCACCTCTGACCCCCACCCCACTTCCAGACCCCCAGGCCCCAAACTCCATCTTCTAGGTAGGTAGCCAGGATCTCCTTAAGGCGGGTTTTTTTTTTCTCTTTTCTTTTCCCTTGACCCCCCTGCATTCTCTTTTTAACACCTAGCCCTCCTTCTCCCCCCAGACCTGCCTGGACTGCCACAGGCAATAGCGTCTCCTGCAAGCCTCTGGCCAGCAAGGGACACTGAGGGAGGGTCACCTCTGACCCCCACCCCACTTCCAGACCCCCAGGCCCCAGAGTCCACCTTCTAGGTAGGTAGCCAGGATCTCCTTAAGGCGGGTTTTTTTTTTCCTCTTTTCTTTTCCCTTGACCCCCCTGCATTCTCTTTTTAACACCTAGCCCTCCTTCTCCCCCCAGACCTTCCTGGACTGCCAGCAGGCAATAGCGTCTCCTGCAAGCCTCTGGCAAGCAAGGGACACTGAGGGAGGGTCACCTCTGACCCCCACCCCACTTCCGGACCCCCAGCCCCCAGACTCCACCTTCTAGGTAGGTAGCCAGGATCTCCTTAAGGCGGGTTTTTTTTTTCTCTTTTCTTTTCCCTTGACCCCCCTGCATTCTCTTTTTAACACCTAGCCCTCCTTCTCCCCCCAGACCTTCCTGGACAGCCAGCAGGCAATAGCGTCTCCTGCAAGCCTCTGGCCATCAAGGGACACTGAGGGAGGGTCACCTCTGACCCCCACCCCACTTCCAGACCCCCAGGCCCCAGACTCCACCTTCTAGGTAGGTAGCCAGCATCTCCTTAAGGCGGGTTTTTTTTTTCTCTTTTCTTTTCCCTTGACCCCCCCTGCATTCTCTTTTTAACACCTAGCCCTCCTTCTCCCCCCAGAACTTCCTGGACTGCCAGCAGGCAATAGAGTCTCCTGCAAGCCTCTGGCCAGCAAGCGACACTGAGGGAGGGTCACCTCTGACCCCCACCCCACTTCCAGACCCCCAGGCCTCAGATTCCACCTTCTAGGTAGGTAGCCAGGATCTCCTTAAGGCGGGTTTTTTTTTTTCCTCTTTTCTTTTCCCTTGACCCCCCTGCATTCTCTTTTTAACACCTAGCCCTCCTTCTCCCCCCAGACCTTCCTGGACTGCCAGCAGGCAATAGCGTCTCCTGCAAGCCTCTGGCCAGCAAGGGACACTGAGGGAGGGTCACCTCTGACCCCCACCCCACTTCCAAACCCCCAGGCCCCAGACTCCACCTTCTAGGTAGGTAGCCAGGATCTCCTTAAGGCGGGTTTTTTTTTTTCTCTTTTCTTTTCCCTTGAGCCCCCTGCATTCTCTTTTTAACACCTAGCCCTCCTTCTCCCCCCAGACCTTCCTGGACTGCCAGCAGGCAATAGCGTCTCCTGAAAGCCTCTTGCCAGCAAGGGACAATGAGGGAGGGTCACCTCTGACCCCCACCCCACTTCCAGACCCCCAGGCCCCAGACTCCACCTTCTAGGTAGGTAGCCAGGATCTCCTTAAGGCGGGTTTTTTTTTTCTCTTTACTTTTCCCTTGACCCCCCTGCATTCTCTTTTTAACACCTAGCCCTCCTTCTTCCCCCAGACCTTCCTGGACTGCCAGCAGGCAATAGCGTCTCCTGCAAGCCTCTGGCGAGCAAGGGACACTGAGGGAGGGTCACCTCTGACCCCCACCCCAGTTCCAGACCCCCAGGCCCCAGACTCCACCTTCTAGGTAGGTAGCCAGGATCTCCTTAAGGCGGTTTTTTTTTTTCTCTTTTCTTTTCCCTTGACCCCCCTGCATTCTCTTTTTAACACCTAGCCCTCCTTCTCCCCCCAGACCTTCCTGGACTGCCAGCAGGCAATAGCGTCTCCTGCAAGCCTCTGGCCAGCAAGGGACACTGAGGGAGGGTCACCTCTGACCCCCACCCCACTTCCAGACCCCGAGGCCCCAGACTCCACCTTCTAGGTAGGTAGCCAGGATCTCCTTAAGGCGGGTTTTTTTTTCTCTCTTTTCTTTTCCCTTGACCCCCCTGCATTCTCTTTTTAACACCTAGCCCTCCTTCTCCCCCCAGACCTTCCTGGACTGCCAGCAGGCAATAGCGTCTCCTGCAAGCCTCTGGCCAGCAAGGGACACTGAGGGAGGGTCACCACTGACCCCCACCCCACTTCCAGACCCCCAGGCCCCAGACTCCACCTTCTAGGCAGGTAGCCAGGATCTCCTTAAGGCGGGTTTTTTTTTCCTCTTTTCTTTTCCCTTGACCCCCCTGCATTCTCTTTTTAACACCTAGCCCTCCTTCTCCCCCCAGACCTTCCTGGACTGCCAGCAGGCAATAGCGTCTCCTGCAAGCCTCTGGCCAGCAAGGGACACTGAGGGAGGGTCACCTCTGACCCCCTCCCCAATTCCAGACCCCCAGGCCCCAGACTCCACCTTCTAGGTAGGTAGCCAGGATCTCCTTAAGGCGGGTTTTTTTTTTTCTCTTTTCTTTTCCCTTGACCCCGCTGCATTCTCTTTTTAACACTTAGCCCTCCTTCTCCCCCCAGACCTTCCTGGACTGCCAGCAGGCAATAGCGTCTCCTGCAAGCCTCTGGCCAGCAAGGGACACTGAGGGAGGGTCACCTGTGACCCCCCAACCCACTTCCAGACCCCCTGGCCCCTGACTCCACCTTCTAGGTAGGTAGCCAGGATCTCCTTAAGGTGGGGTTTTTTTTTTCTCTTTTCTCTTCCCTTGACCCCCCTGCATTCTCTTTTTAACACCTAGCCCTCCTTCTCCCCCCAGAACTTCCTGGACTGCCAGCAGGCAATAGCGTCTCCTGCAAGCCTCTGGCCAGCAAGGGACACTGAGGGAGGGTCACCTCTGAACCCCACCCCACTTCCAGACCCCCAGGCCCCAGACTCCACCTTCTAGGTAGGTAGCCAGGATCTCCTTAAGGCGGGTTTTTTTTTTTCCTCTTTTCTTTTCCCTTGACCCCCCTGCATTCTCTTTTTAACACCTAGCCCTCCTTCTCCCCCCAGACCTTCCTGGACTGCCAGCAGGCAATAGCGTCTCCTGCAAGCTTCTGGCCAGCAAGGGACACTGAGGGAGGGTCACCACTGACCCCCACCCCACTTCCAGACCCCCAGGCCCCAGACTCCACCTTCTAGGTAGGTGGCCAGGATCTCCTTAAGGCGGGTTTTTTTTTTCCTCTTTTCTTTTCCCTTGACCCCCCCTGCATTCTCTTTTTAACACCTAGCCCTCCTTCTCCCCCCAGACCTTCCTGGACTGCCAGCAGGCAATAACGTATCCTGTAAGCCTCTGGCGAGCAAGGGACACTGAGGGAGGGTCACCTCTGACCCGCACCCCACTTCCAGACCCTCAGGCCCCAGACTCCACCTTCTAGGTAGGTAGCCAGGATCTCCTTAAGGCGGGTTTTTTTTTTGCTCTTTTCTTTTCCCTTGACCCCCCTGCATTCTCTTTTTAACACCTAGCCCTCCTTCTCCCCCCAGACCTTCCTGGATTGCCAGCAGGCAATAGCGTCTCCTGCAAGCCTCTGGCCAGCAAGGGACACTGAGGGAGGGTCACCTCTGAACCCCACCCCACTTCCAGACCCCCAGGTCCCAGACTCCACCTTCTAGGTAGGTAGCCAGGATCTCCTTAAGGCGGGTTTTTTTTTTCTCTTTTCTTTTCCCTTGACCCCCCTGCATTCTCTTTTTAACACCTAGCCCTCCTTCTCCCCCCAGACCTTCCTGGACTGCCAGCAGGCAATAACGTATCCTGTAAGCCTCTGGCGAGCAAGGGACACTGAGGGAGGGTCACCTCTGACCCGCACCCCACTTCCAGACCCTCAGGCCCCAGACTCCACCTTCTAGGTAGGTAGCCAGGATCTCCTTAAGGCGGTTTTTTTTTTTTCTCTTTTCTTTTCCCTTGACCCCCCTGCATTCTCTTTTTAACACCTAGCCCTCCTTCTCCCCCCAGACCTTCCTGGATTGCCAGCAGGCAATAGCGTCTCCTGCAAGCCTCTGGCCAGCAAGGGACACTGAGGGAGGTTCACCTCTGAACCCCACCCCACTTCCAGACCCCCAGGTCCCAGACTCCACCTTCTAGGTAGGTAGCCAGGATCTCCTTAAGGCGGGTTTTTTTTTTTCTCTTTTCTTTTCCCTTGACCCCCCTGCATTCTCTTTTTAACACCTAGCCCTCCTTCTCCCCCCAGATCTTCCTGGACTGCCAGCAGGCAATAGCGTCTCCTGCAAGCCTCTGGCCAGCAAGGGACACTGAGGGAGGGTCACCTCTGACCCCCACCCCACTTCCAGACCCCCAGGCCCCAGACTCCACCTTCTAGGTAGGTAGCCAGGATCTCCTTAAGGCGGGTTTTTTTTTTCTCTTTTCTTTTCCCTTGACCCCCCTGCATTCTCTTTTTAACACCTAGCCCTCCTTCTCTCCCCAGAACTTCCTTGACTGCCAGCAGGCAATAGCGTCTCCTGCAAGCCTCTGGCCAGCAAGGGACACTGAGTGAGGGTCACCTCTGACCCCCACCCCACTTCCAGACCCCCAGGCCCCAGACTCCACCTTCTAGGTAGGTAGCCAGGATCTCCTTAAGGCGGGTTTTTTTTTTCTCTTTTCTTTTCCCTTGACCCCCCTGCATTCTCTTTTTAACACATAGCTCTCCTTCTCCCCCCAGAACTTCCTGGACTGCCAGCAGGCAATAGCATCTCCTGCAAACCTCTGGCCAGCAAGGGACACTGAGGGAGGGTCACCTCTGACCCCCACCCCACTTCCAGACCCCCAAGCCCCAGACTCCACCTTCTAGGTAGGTAGCCAGGATCTCCTTAAGGCGGGTTTTTTTTTTCTCTTTTCTTTTCCCTTGACCCCCCTGCATTCTCTTTTTAACACCTAGCCCTCCTTCTCCCCCCAGACCTTCCTGGACTGCCAGCAGGCAATAGCGTCTCCTGCAAGCCTCTGGCCAGCAAGGGACACTGAGGGAGGGTCACCTCTGACCCCCACCCCACTTCCAGACCCCCAGGCCCCAGACTCCACCTTCTAGGTAGGTAGCCAGGATCTCCTTAAGGAGGGTTTTTTTTTTCCTCTTTTCTTTTCCCTTGAGCCCCCTGCATTCTCTTTTTAACACCTAGCCCTCCTTCTCCCCCCAGACCTTCCTGGACTGCCAGCAGGCAATAGCGTCTCCTGCAAGCCTCTGGCCAGCAAGGGACACTGAGGGAGGGTCACCTCTGACCCCCACCCCACTTCCAGACCCCCAGGCCCCAGACTCCACCTTCTAGGTAGGTAGCCAGGATCTCCTTAAGGCGGGTTTTTTTTTTCTCTTTTCTTTTCCCTTGACCCCCCTGCATTCTCTTTTTAACACCTAGCCCTCCTTCTCCCCCCAGAACATCCTGGACTGCCAGCAGGCAATAGCGTCTCCTGCAAGGCTCTGGCCAGCAAGGGACACTGAGGGAGGGTCACCTGTGACCCCCACCCCACTTCCAGACCCCCTGGCCCCTGACTCCACCTTCTAGGTAGGTAGCCAGGATCTCCTTAAGGCGGGGTTTTTTTTTCTCTTTTCTCTTCCCTTGACCCCCCTGCATTCTCTTTTTAACACCTAGCCCTCCTTCTTCCCCCAGACCTTCCTGGACTGCCAGCAGGCAATAGCGTCTCCTGCAAGCCTCTGGCCAGTAAGGGACACTGAGGGAGTGTCACCTCTGACCCCCATCCGACTTCCAGACCACCAGGCCGCAGACTCCACCTTCTAGGTAGGTAGCCAGGATCTCCTTAAGTCGGGTTTTTTTTTTCCTCTTTTCTTTTCCCTTGACCCCCCTGCATTCTCTTTTTAACACCTAGCCCTCCTTCTCCCCCCAGACCTTCCTGGACTGCCAGCAGGCAATAGCGTCTCCTGCAAGCCTCTGGCCAGCAAGGGACACTGAGGGAGGGTCACCTCTGACCCCCACCCCACTTCCAGACCCCCAGGCCCCAGACTCCAACTTCTAGGTAGGTAGCCAGGATCTCCTTAAGGCGGGTTTTTTTTTCTCTTTTCTTTTCCCTTGACCCCCCTGCATTCTCTTTTTAACACCTAGCCCTCCTTCTCCCCCCAGACCTTCCTGGACTGCCAGCAGGCAATAGCGTCTCCTCCAAGCCTCTGGCAAGCAAGGGACACTGAGTGAGGGTCACCTCTGACCCCCACCCCACTTCCAGACCCCCAGGCCCCAGACTCCACCTTCTAGGTAGGTAGCCAGGATCTCCATAAGGCGGGTTTTTTTTTTTTCTCTTTTCTTTTCCCTTGACCCCCCTGCATTCTCTTTTTAACACCTAGCCCTCCATCTCCCCCCAGACCTTCCTGGACTGCCAGCAGGTAATAGCGTCTCCTGCAAGCCTCTGGCCAGCAAGGGACACTGAGGGAGGGTCACCTCTGACCCCCACCCCACTTCCAGACCCCCAGGCCCCAGACTCCACCTTCTAGGTAGGTAGCCAGGATCTCCTTAGGCGGGTTTTTTTTTTTCTCTTTTCTTTTCCCTTGACCCCCCTGCATTCTCTTTTTAACACCTAGCCCTCCTTCTCCCCCCAGACCTTCCTGGACTGCCAGCAGGCAATAGCGTCTCCTGCAAGCCTCTGGCAAGCAAGGGACACTGAGTGAGGGTCACCTCTGACCCCCACCCCACTTCCAGACCCCCAGGCCCCAGACTCCACCTTCTAGGTAGGTAGCCAGGATCTCCTTAAGGCGGGTTTTTTTTTTCTCTTTTCTTTTCCCTTGACCCCCCTGCATTCTCTTTTTAACACCTAGCCCTCCATCTCCCCCCAGACCTTCCTGGACGGCCAGCAGGCAATAGCGTCTCCTGCAAGCCTCTGGCCAGCAAGGGACACTGAGGGAGGGTCACCTCTGACCCCCATCCCACTTCCAGACCACCAGGCCGCAGACTCCACCTTCTAGGTAGGTAGCCAGAATCTCCTTAAGGCGGGTTTTTTTTTTCCTCTTTTCTTTTCCCTTGACCCCCCTGCATTCTCTTTTTAACACCTAGCCCTCCTTCTCCCCCCGTAACTTCCTGGACTGCCAGCAGGCAATAGCGTCTCCTGCAAGCCTCTGGCCAGCAAATTACTCTGAGGGAGGGTCACCTCTGACCCCCACCCCACTTCCAGACCCCCAGGCCCCAGACTCCACCTTCTAGGTAGGTAGCCAGGATCTCCTTAAGGCGGGTTTTTTTTTTCTCTTTTCTTTCCCCTTGACCCCCCTGCATTCTCTTTTTAACACCTAGCCCTCCTTCTCCCCCCAGAACTTCCTGGACTGCCATCAGGCAATAGCGTCTCCTGCAAGCCTCTGGCCAGCAAGGGACACTGAGGGAGGGTCACCTCTGACCCCCATCCCACTTCCAGACCACCAGGCCGCAGACTCCACCTTCTAGGTAGGTAGCCAGGATCTCCTTAAGGCGGGTTTTTTTTTTCCTCTTTTCTTTTCCCTTGACCCCCCTGCATTCTCTTTTTAACACCTAGCCCTCCTTCTCCCCCCAGACCTTCCTGGACTGCCAGCAGGCAATAGCGTCTACTGCAAGCCTCTGGCCAGCAAGGGACACTGAGGGAGGGTCACCTCTGACCCCCACCCCACTTCCAGACCCCCAGGCCCCAGACTCCACCTTCTAGGTAGGTAGCCAGGATCTCCTTAAGGCGGGTTTTTTTTTTCTCTTTTCTTTTCCCTTGACCCCCCCTGCATTCTCTTTTTAACACCTAGCCCTCCTTCTCCCCTCAGACCTTCCTGGACTGCCAGCAGGCAATAGCGTCTCCTGCAAGCCTCTGACCAGCAAGGGACACTGAGGGAGGGTCACCTCTGACCCCCACCCCACTTCCAGACCCCCAGGCCCCAGACTCCACCTTCTAGGTAGGTAGCCAGGATCTCCTTAAGGCGAGTTTTTTTTTTTCTCTTTTCTTTTCCCTTGACCCCCCTGCATTCTCTTTTTAACACCTAGCCCTCCTTCTCCCCCCAGACCTTCCTGGACTGCCAGCAGGCAATAGCGTCTCCTGCAAGCCTCTGGCCAGCAAGGGACACTGAGGGAGGGTCACCTCTGACCCCCACCCCACTTCCAGACCCCCAGGCCCCAGACTCCACCTTCTAGGTAGGTAGCCAGGATCTCCTTAAGGCGGGTTTTTTTTTTCCTCTTTTCTTTTCCCTTGACCCCCCTGCATTCTCTTTTTAACACCTCGCCCTCCTTCTCCCCCCAGACCTTCCTGGACTGCCAGCAGGCAATAGCGTCTCCTGCAAGCCTCTGGCCAGCAAGGGACACTGAGGGAGGGTCACCTCTGACCCCCACCACACTTCCAGACCCCCAGGCCCCAGACTCCACCTTCTAGGTAGGTAGCCAGGATCTCCTTAAGGCGGGTTTTTTTTTTTTCCTCTTTTCTTTTCCCTGACCCCCCTGCATTCTCTTTTTAACACCTAGACCTCCTTCTCCCCCCAGACCTTCCTGGACTGCCAGCAGGCAATAGCGTCTCCTGCAAGCCTCTGGCCAGCAAGGGACACTTAGGGAGGGTCACCTCTGACCCCCACCCCACTTCCAGACCCCCAGGCCCCAGACTCCACCTTCTAGGTAGGTAGCCAGGATCTCCTTAAGGCGGTTTTTTTTTTTCCTCTTTTCTTTTCCCTTGACCCCCCTGCATTCTCTTTTTAACACCTAGCCCTCCTTCTCCCCCCAGACCTTCCTGGACTGTCAGCAGGCAATAGCGTATCCTGCAAGCCTCTGGCCAGCAAGGGACACTGAGGGAGGGTCACCTCTGACCCCCACCCCACTTCCAGACCCCCAGGCCCCAGGCTCCATCTTCTAGGTAGGTAGCCAGGATCTCCTTAAGGCGGGTTTTTTTTTTTCCTCTTTTCTTTTCCCTTGACCCCCCTGCATTCTCTTTTTAACACCTAGCCCTCCTTCTCCCCCCAGACCTTCCTGGACGGCCAGCAGGCAATAGCGTCTCCTGCAAGCCTCTGGCCAGCAAGGGACACTGAGGGAGGTCACCTCTGACCCCCACCCCACTTCCAGACCCCCAGGCCCCAGACTCCACCTTCTAGGTAGGTAGCCAGGATCTCCTTAAGGCGGGTTTTTTTTTTCCTCTTTTCTTTTCCCTTGACCCCCCTGCATTCTCTTTTTAACACCTAGCCCTCCTTCTCCCCCCAGACCTTCCTGGACTGCCAGCAGGCAATAGCGTCTCCTGCAAGCCTCTGGCCAGGAAGGGACACTGAGGGAGGGTCACCTCTGACCCCCACCCCACTTCCAGACCCCCAGGCCCCAGACTCCACCTTCTAGGTAGGTAGCCAGGATCTCCTTAAGGCGGGTTTTTTTTTCCTCTTTTCTTTTCCCTTGACCCCCCTGCATTCTCTTTTTAACACCTAGCCCTCCTTCTCCCCCCGAACTTCCTGGACTGCCAGCAGGCAATAGCGTCTCCTGCAAGCCTCTGGCCAGCAAGGGACACTGAGGGAGGGTCACCTCTGACCCCCACCCCACTTCCAGACCCCCAGGCCCCAGACTCCACCTTCTAGGTAGGTAGCCAGGATCTCCTTAAGGCGGGTTTTTTTTTTTCCTCTTTTCTTTTCCCTTGACCCCCCTGCATTCTCTTTTTAACACCTAGCCCTCCTTCTCCCCCCAGAACTTCCTGGACTGCCAGCAGGCAATAGCATCTCCTGCAAGCCTCTGGCCAGCAAATTACTCTGAGAGAGGGTCACCTCTGACCCCCACCCCACTTCCAGACCCCCAGGCCCCAGACTCCACCTTCTAGGTAGGTAGCCAGGATCTCCTTAAGGCGGGTTTTTTTTTTCTCTTTTCTTTTCCCTTGACCCCCCTGCATTCTCTTTTTAACACCTAGCCCTCCCTCTCCCCCCAGAACTTCCTGGACTGCCAGCAGGCAATAGCGTCTCCTGCAAGCCTCTGGCCAGCAAGGGACACTGAGGGAGGGTCACCTCTGACCCCCATCCCACTTCCAGACCACCAGGCCGCAGACTCCACCTTCTAGGTAGGTAGCCAGGATCTCCTTAAGGCGGGTTTTTTTTTTTCCTCTTTTCTTTTCCCTTGACCCCCCTGCATTCTCTTTTTAACACCTAGCCCTCCTTCTCCCCCCAGACCTTCCTGGACTGCCAGCAGGCAATAGCGTCTCCTGCAAGCCTCTGGCCAGCAAGGGACACTGAGGGAGGGTCACCTCTGACCCCCACCCCACTTCCAGACCCCCAGGCCCCAGACTCCACCTTCTAGGTAGGTAGCCAGGATCTCCTTAAGGTGGGTTTTTTTTTCTCTTTTCTTTTCCCTTGACCCCACTGCATTCTCTTTTTAACACCTAGCCCTCCTTCTCCCCCCAGACCTTCCTGGACTGCCAGCAGGCAATAGCGTCTCCTGCAAGCCTCTGACCAGCAAGGGACACTGAGGGAGGGTCACCTCTGACCCCCACCCCACTTCCAGACCCCCAGGCCCCAGACTCCACCTTCTAGGTAGGTAGCCAGGATCTCCTTAAGGCGAGTTTTTTTTTTTTCTCTTTTCTTTGCCCTTGACCCCCCCTGCTTTCTCTTTTTAACACCTAGCCCTCCTTCTCCCCCCAGACCTTCCTGGACTGCCAGCAGGCAATAGCGTCTCCTGCAAGCCTCTGGCCAGCAAGGGACACTGAGGGAGGGTCACCTCTGACCCCCACCCCACTTCCAGACCCCCAGGCCCCAGACTCCACCTTCTAGGTAGGTAGCCAGGATCTCCTTAAGGCGGGTTTTTTTTTTCCTCTTTTCTTTTCCCTTGACCCCCCTGCATTCTCTTTTTAACACCTTGCCCTCCTTCTCCCCCCAGACCTTCCTGGACTGCCAGCAGGCAATAGCGTCTCCTGCAAGCCTCTGGCCAGCAAGGGACACTGAGGGAGGGTCACCTCTGACCCCCACCACACTTCCAGACCCCCAGGCCCCAGACTCCACCTTCTAGGTAGGTAGCCAGGATCTCCTTAAGGCGGGTATTTTTTTTTCCTCTTTTCTTTTCCCTTGACCCCCCTGCATTCTCTTTTTAACACCTAGACCTCCTTCTCCCCCCAGACCTTCCTGGACTGCCAGCAGGCAATAGCGTCTCCTGCAAGCCTCTGGCCAGCAAGGGACACTGAGGGAGGGTCACCTCTGACCCCCACCCCACTTCCAGACCCCCAGGCCCCAGACTCCACCTTCTAGGTAGGTAGCCAGGATCTCCTTAAGGCGGGTTTTTTTTTTCCTCTTTTCTTTTCCCTTGACCCCCCTGCATTCTCTTTTTAACACCTAGCCCTCCTTCTCCCCCCAGACCTTCCTGGACTGTCAGCAGGCAATAGCGTCTCCTGCAAGCCTCTGGCCAGCAAGGGACACTGAGGGAGGGTCACCTCTGACCCCCACCCCACTTCCAGACCCCCAGGCCCCAGACTCCACCTTCTAGGTAGGTAGCCAGGATCTCCTTAAGGCGGGTTTTTTATTTTCCTCTTTTCTTTTCCCTTGACCCCCCTGCATTCTCTTTTAACACCTAGCCCTCCTTCTCCCCCCAGAACTTCCTGGACTGCCAGCAGGCAATAGCGTCTCCTGCAAGCCTCTGGCCAGCAAGGGACACTGAGGGAGGGTCACCTCTGACCCCCACCCCACTTCCAGACCCCCAGGCCCCAGACTCCACCTTCTAGGTAGGTAGCCAGGATCTCCTTAAGGCGGGTTTTTTTTTTCCTCTTTTCTTTTCCCTTGACCCCCCTGCATTCTCTTTTTAACACCTCGCCCTCCTTCTCCCCCCAGACCTTCCTGGCCTGCCAGCAGGCAATAGCGTCTCCTGCAAGCCTCTGGCCAGCAAGTGACACTGAGGGAGGGTCACCTCTGACCACCACCCCACTTCCAGACCCCCAGGCCCCAGACTCCACCTTCTAGGTAGGTAGCCAGGATCTCCTTAAGGCGGGTTTTTTTTTTCCTCTTTTCTTTTCCTTTGACCCCCCTGCATTCTCTTTTTAACACCTAGCCCTCCTTCTCCCCCCACAACTTCCTGGACAGCCAGCAGGCAATAGCGTCTCCTGCAAGCCTCTGGCCAGCAAGGGACACTGAGGGAGGGTCACCTCTGACCCCCACCCCACTTCCTGACCCCCAGGCCCCAGACTCCACCTCTAGGTAGGTAGCCAGGATCTCCTGAAGGCGGGTTTTTTTTTTCCTCTTTTCTTTTCCCTTGACCCCCCTGCATTCTCTTTTTAACCCCTAGCCCTTCTTCTCCCCCCAGACCTTCCTGGACTGCCAGCAGGCAATAGCGTCTCCTGCAAGCCTCTGGCCAGCAAGAGACACTGAGGGAGGGTCACCTCTGAACCCCACCCCACTTCCAGACCCCAAGGCCCCAGACTCCACCTTCTAGGTAGGTAGCCAGGATCTCCTTAAGGCTGGTTTTTTTTTTCCTCTTTTCTTTTCCCTTGACCCCCCTGCATTCTCTTTTTAACACCTAGCCCTCCTTCTCCCCCCAGACCTTCCTGGACTGTCAACAGGCAATAGCGTCTCCTGCAAGCCTCTGGGCAGCAAGGGACACTGAGGGAGGGTCAACTCTGACCCCCACCCCACTTCCAGACCCCCAGGCCCCAGACTCCACCTTCTAGGTAGGTAGCCAGGATCTCCTTAAGGCGGGTTTTTTTTTTTCCTCTTTTCTTTTCCCTTGACCCCCCTGCATTCTCTTTTTAACACCTAGACCTCCATCTCCCCCCAGACCTTCCTAGACTGCCAGCAGGCAATAGCGTCTCCTGCAAGCCTCTGGCCAGCAAGGGACACTGAGGGAGGGTCACCTCTGACCCCCACCCCACTTCCAGACCCCCAGGCCCCAGACTCCACCTTCTAGGTAGGTAGCCAGGATCTCCTTAAGGCGGGTTTTTTTTTTCCTCTTTTCTTTTCCCTTGACCCCCCTGCATTCTCTTTTTAACACCTAGCCCTCCTTCTCCCCCCAGACCTTCCTGGACTGTCAGCAGGCAATAGCGTCTCCTGCAATCCTCTGGCCAGCAAGGGACACTGAGGGAGGGTCACCTCTGACCCCCACCCCACTTCCAGACCCCCAGGCCCCAGACTCCACCTTCTAGGTAGGTAGCCAGGATCTCCTTAGGGCGGGTTTTTTTTTTTTTTCCTCTTTTCTTTTCCCTTGACCCCCCTGCATTCTCTTTTTAACACCTAGCCCTCCTTCTCCACCCAGACCTTCCTGGACTGCCAGCAGGCAATAGCGTCTCCTGCAAGCCTCTGGCCAGCAAGGGACACTGAGGGAGGGTCACCTCTGACCCCCACCCCACTTCCAGACCCCCAGGCCCCAGATTCCACCTTCTAGGTAGGTAGCCAGGATCTCCTTAAGGCGGGTTTTTTTTTTTCCTCTTTTCTTTTCCCTTGACCCCCCTGCATTCTCTTTTTAACACCTAGCCCTCCTTCTCCCCCAAGACCTTCCTGGACTGCCAGCAGGCAATAGCGTCTCCTGCAAGCCTCTGGCCAGCAAGGGACACTGAGGGAGGGTCACCTCTGACCCCCACCCCACTTCCAGACCCCGAGGCCCCAGACTCCACCTTCTAGGTAGGTAGCCAGGATCTCCTTAAGGCGGGTTTTTTTTTTTCCTCTTTTCTTTTCCCTTGACCCCCCTGCATTCTCTTTATAACACCTAGCCCTCCTTCTCCCCCCAGACCTTCCTGGACTGTCAGCAGGCAATAGCGTCTCCTGCAAGCCTCTGGCCAGCAAGGGACACTGAGGGAGGGTCACCTCTGACCCCCACCCCACTTCCAGACCCCCAGGCCCCAGACTCCACCTTCTAGGTAGGTAGCCAGGATCTCCTTAAGGCGGGTTTTTTTTTTTCCTCTTTTCTTTTCCCTTGACCCCCCTGCATTCTCTTTTTAACACCTAGCCCTCCTTCTCCCTCCAGACCTTCCTGGACTGCCAGCAGGCAATAGCGTCTCCTGCAAGCCTCTGGCCAGCAAGGGACACTGAGGGAGGGTCACCTCTGACCCCCACCCCACTTCCAGACCCCCAGGCCCCAGACTCCACCTTCTAGGTAGGTAGCCAGGATCTCCTTAAGGCGGGTTTTTTTTTTTCCTCTTTTCTTTTCCCTTGACCCCCCTGCATTCTCTTTTTAACACCTAGCCCTCCTTCTCCCCCAAGAACTTCATGGACTGCCAGCAGGCAATAGCGTCTCCTGCAAGCCTCTGGCCAGCAAGGGACACTGAGGGAGGGTCACCTCTGACCCCCACCCCACTTCCAGACCCCCAGGCCCCAGACTCCACCTTCTAGGTAGGTAGCCAGGATCTCCTTAAGGCGGGTTTTTTTTTTCCTCTTTTCTTTTCCCTTTACCCCCCTGCACTCTCTTTTTAACACCTAGCCCTCCTTCTCCCCCCAGACCTTCCTGGACTGTCAGCAGGCAATAGCGTCTCCTGCAAGCCTCTGGCCAGCAAGGGACACTGAGGGAGGGTCACCTCTGACCCCCACCCCACTTCCAGACCCCCAGGCCCCAGACTCCACCTTCTAGGTAGGTAGCCAGGATCTCCTTAAGGCGGGTTTTTTTTTTTCCTCTTTTCTTTTCCCTTGACCCCCCTGCATTCTCTTTTTAACAACTAGCCCTCCTTCTCCCCCCAGAACTTCCTGGACTGCCAGCAGGCAATAGCGTCTCCTGCAAGCCTCTGGCCAGCAAGGGACACTGAGGGAGGGTCACCTCTGACCCCCACCCCACTTCCAGACCCCCAGGCCCCAGACTCCACCTTCTAGGTAGGTAGCCAGGATCTCCTTAAGGCGCGTTTTATTTTTCCTCTTTTCTTTTCCCTTGACCCCCCTGCATTCTCTTTTTAACACCTAGCCCTCCTTCTCCCCCCAGAACTTCCTGGACTGTCAGCAGGCAATAGCGTCTCCTGCAAGCCTCTGGCCAGCAAGGGACACTGACGGAGGTCACCTCTGACCCCCACCCCACTTCCAGACCCCCAGGCCCCAGACTCCACCTTCTAGGTAGGTAGCCAGGATCTCCTTAAGGCGGGTTTTTTTTTTTCCTCTTTTCTTTTCCCTTGACCCCCCTGCATTCTCTTTTTAACACCTAGCCCTCCTTCTCCCCCCAGACCTTCCTGGACTGCCAGCAGGCAATAGGGTCTCCTGCAAGCCTCTGGCCAGCAAGGGACACTGAGGGAGGGTCACCTCTGACCCCCACCCCACTTCCAGACCCCCAGGCCCCAGACTCCACCTTCTAGGTAGGTAGCCAGGATCTCCTTAAGGCGGGTTTTTTTTTTTCCTCTTTTCTTTTCCCTTGACCCCCCCTGCATTCTCTTTTTAACACCTAGCCCTCCTTCTCCCCCCAGACCTTCCTGGACTGTCAGCAGGCAATAGCGTCTCCTGCAAGCCTCTGGCCAGCAAGGGACACTGTGGGAGGGTCACCTCTGACCCCCACCCCACTTCCAGACCCCAGGCCCCAGACTCCACCTTCTAGGTAGGTAGCCAGGATCTCCTTAAGGCGGGTTTTTTTTTTTCCTCTTTTCATTTCCCTTGACCCCCCTGCATTCTCTCTTAACACCTAGCCCTCCTTCTCCCCCCAGAACTTCCTGGACTGCCAGCAGGCAATAGCGTCTCCTGCAAGCCTCTGGCCAGCAAGGGACACTGAGGGAGGGTCACCTCTGACCCCCACCCCACTTCCAGACCCCCAGGCCCCAGACTCCACCTTCTAGGTAGGTAGCCAGGATCTCCTTAAGGCGGGTTTTTTTTTTCCTCTTTTCTTTTCCCTTGACCCCCCTGCATTCGCTTTTTAACACCTAGCCCTCCTTCTCCCCCAAGAACTTCCTGGACTGCCAGCAGGCAATAGCGTCTCCTGCAAGCCTCTGGCCAGCAAGGGACACTGAGGGAGGGTCACCTCTGACCCCCACCCCACTTCCAGACCCCCAGGCCCCAGACTCCACCTTCTAGGTAGGTAGCCAGGATCTCCTTAAGGCGGGTTTTTTTTTTCCTCTTTTCTTTTCCCTTGACCCCCCTGCATTCTCTTTTTAACACCTAGCCCTCCTTCTCACCCCAGACCTTCCTGGACTGTCAGCAGGCAATAGCGTCTCCTGCAAGCCTCTGGCCAGCAAGGGACACTGAGGGAGGGTCACCTCTGACCCCCACCCCACTTCCAGACCCCCAGGCCCCAGACTCCACCTTCTAGGTAGGTAGCCAGGATCTCCTTAAGGCGGGTTTTTTTTTTTTTCCTCTTTTGTTTTCCCTTGACCCCCCTGCATTCTCTTTTTAACACCTAGCCCTCCTTCTCCCCCCAGAACTTCCTGGACTGTCAGCAGGCAATAGCGTCTCCTGCAAGCCTCTGGCCAGCAAGGGACACTGAGGGAGGGTCACCTCTGACCCCCACCACACTTCCTGACCCCCAGGCCCCAGACTCCACCTTCTAGGTAGGTAGCCAGGATCTCCTGAAGGCGGGTTTTTTTTTTCCTCTTTTCTTTTCCCTTGACCCCCCTGCATTCTCTTTTTGACCCCTAGCCCTTCTTCTCCCCCCAGACCTTCCTGGACTGCCAGCAGGCAATAGCGTCTCCTGCAAGCCTCTGGCCAGCAAGAGACACTGAGGGAGGGTCACCTCTGAACCCCACCCCACTTCCAGACCCCAAGGCCCCAGACTCCACCTTCTAGGTAGGTAGCCAGGATCTCCTTAAGGCTGGTTTTTTTTTTTCCTCTTTTCTTTTCCCTTGACCCCCCTGCATTCTCTTTTTAACACCTAGCCCTCCTTCTCCCCCCAGACCTTCCTGGACTGTCAACAGGCAATAGCGTCTCCTGCAAGCCTCTGGCCAGCAAGGGACACTGAGGGAGGGTCAACTCTGACCCCCACCCCACTTCCAGACCCCCAGGCCCCAGACTCCACCTTCTAGGTAGGTAGCCAGGATCTCCTTAAGGCGGGTTTTTTTTTTTCCTCTTTTCTTTTCCCTTGACCCCCCTGCATTCTCTTTTTAACACCTAGACCTCCATCTCCCCCCAGACCTTCATAGACTGCCAGCAGGCAATAGCGTCTCCTGCAAGCCTCTGGCCATCAAGGGACACTGAGGGAGGGTCACCTCTGACCCCCACCCCACTTCCAGACCCCCAGGCCCCAGACTCCACCTTCTAGGTAGGTAGCCAGGATCTCCTTAAGGCGGGTTTTTTTTTTCCTCTTTTCTTTTCCCTTGACCCCCCTGCATTCTCTTTTTAACACCTAGCCCTCCTTCTCCCCCCAGACCTTCCTGGACTGTCAGCAGGCAATAGCGTCTCCTGCAAGCCTCTGGCCAGCAAGGGACACTGAGGGAGGGTCACCTCTGACCCCCACCCCACTTCCAGACCCCCAGGCCCCAGACTCCACCTTCTAGGTAGGTAGCCAGGATCTCCTTAAGGCGGGTTTTTTTTTTTTTCCTCTTTTCTTTTCCCTTGACCCCCCTGCATTCTCTTTTTAACACCTAGCCCTCCTTCTCCCCCCAGACCTTCCTGGACTGCCAGCAGGCAATAGCGTCTCCTGCAAGCCTCTGGCCAGCAAGGGACCCTGAGGGAGGGTCACCTCTGACCCCCACCCCACTTCCAGACCCCCAGGCCCCAGACTCCACCTTCTAGGTAGGTAGCCAGGATCTCCTTAAGGCGGGTTTTTTTTTTTTCCTCTTTTCTTTTCCCTTGACCCCCCTGCATTCTCTTTTTAACACCTAGCCCTCCTTCTCCCCCCAAGACCTTCCTGGACTGCCAGCAGGCAATACCGTCTCCTGCAAGCCTCTGGCCAGCAAGGGACACTGAGGGAGGGTCACCTCTGACCCCCACCCCACTTCCAGACCCCCAGGCCCCAGACTCCACCTTCTAGGTAGGTAGCCAGGATCTCCTTAAGGCGGGTTTTTTTTTTTCCTCTTTTCTTTTCCCTTGACCCCCCTGCATTCTCTTTTTAACACCTAGCCCTCCTTCTCCCCCCAGACCTTCCTGGACTGCCAGCAGGCAATAGCGTCTCCTGCAAGCCTCTGGCCAGCAAGGGACACTGAGGGAGGGTCACCTCTGACCCCCACCCCACTTCCAGACCCCCAGGCCCCAGACTCCACCTTCTAGGTAGGTAGCCAGGATCTCCTTAAGGCGGGTTTTTTTTTTCCTCTTTTCTTTTCCCTTGACCCCCCTGCATTCTCTTTTTAACACCTAGCCCTCCTTCTCCCCCAAGACCTTCATGGACTGCCAGCAGGCAATAGCGTCTCCTGCAAGCCTCTGGCCAGCAAGGGACACTGAGGGAGGGTCACCTCTGACCCCCACCCCACTTCCAGACCCCCAGGCCCCAGACTCCACCTTCTAGGTAGGTAGCCAGGATCTCCTTAAGGCGGGTTTTATTTTTCCTCTTTTCTTTTCCCTTGACCCCCCTGCATTCTCTTTTTAACACCTAGCCCTCCTTCTCCCCCCAGATCTTCCTGGACTGTCAGCAGGCAATAGCGTCTCCTGCAAGCCTCTGGCCAGCAAGGGACACTGAGGGAGGTCACCTCTGACCCCCACCCCACTTCCAGACCCCCAGGCCCCAGACTCCACCTTCTAGGTAGGTAGCCAGGATCTCCTTAAGGCGGGTTTTTTTTTTTCCTCTTTTCTTTTCCCTTGACCCCCCTGCATTCTCTTTTTAACACCTAGCCCTCCTTCTCCCCCCAGACCTTCCTGGACAGCCAGCAGGCAATAGCGTCTCCTGCAAGCCTCTGGCCAGCAAGGGACACTGAGGGAGGGTCACCTCTGACCCCCACCCCACTTCCAGACCCCCAGGCCCCAGACTCCACCTTCTAGGTAGGTAGCCAGGATCTCCTTAAGGCGGGTTTTTTTTTTCCTCTTTTCTTTTCCCTTGACCCCCCCCTGCATTCTCTTTTTAACACCTAGCCCTCCTTCTCCCCCCAGACCTTCCTGGACTGTCAGCAGGCAATAGCGTCTCCTGCAAGCCACTGGCCAGCAAGGGACACTGTGGGAGGGTCACCTCTGACCCCCACCCCACTTCCAGACCCCAGGCCCCAGACTCCACCTTCTAGGTAGGTAGCCAGGATCTCCTTAAGGCGGGTTTTTTTTTTTCCTCTTTTCTTTTCCCTTGACCCCCCTGCATTCTCTCTTAACACCTAGCCCTCCTTCTCCCCCCAGAACTTCCTGGACTGCCAGCAGGCAATAGCGTCTCCTGCAAGCCTCTGGCCAGCAAGGGACACTGAGGGAGGGTCACCTCTGACCCCCACCCCACTTCCAGACCCCCAGGCCCCAGACTCCACCTTCTAGGTAGGTAGCCAGGATCTCCTTAAGGCGGGTTTTTTTTTTCCTCTTTTCTTTTCCCTTGACCCCCCTGCATTCGCTTTTTAACACCTAGCCCTCCTTCTCCCCCAAGAACTTCCTGGACTGCCAGCAGGCAATAGCGTCTCCTGCAAGCCTCTGGCCAGCAAGGGACACTGAGGGAGGGTCACCTCTGACCCCCACCCCACTTCCAGACCCCCAGGCCCCAGACTCCACCTTCTAGGTAGGTAGCCAGGATCTCCTTAAGGCGGGTTTTTTTTTTTTTCCTCTCTTCTTTTCCCTTGAACCCCCTGCATTCTCTTTTTAACACCTAGCCCTCCTTCTCCCCCCAGACCTTCCTGGACTGCCAGCAGGCAATAGCGTCTCCTGCAAGCCTCTGGCCATCAAGGGACACTGAGGGAGGGTCACCTCTGACCCCCACCCCACTTCCAGACCCCCAGGCCCCAGACTCCACCTTCTAGGTAGGTAGCCAGGATCTCCTTAAGTCGGGTTTCTTTTTTCCTCTTTTCTTTTCCCTTGACCCCCCTGCATTCTCTTTTTAACACCTAGCCCTCCTTCTCCCCCCAGAACTTCCTGGACTGCCAGCAGGCAATAGCGTCTCCTGCAAGCCTCTGGCCAGCAAGGGACACTGAGGGAGGGTCACCTCTGACCCCCACCCCACTTCCAGACCCCCAGGCCCCAGACTCCACCTTCTAGGTAGGTAGCGAGGATCTCCTTAAGGCGGGTTTTTTTTTCCTCTTTTCTTTTCCCTTGACCCCCCTGCATTCTCTTTTTAACACCTACCCCTCCTTCTCCCCCCAGACCTTCCTGGACTGTCAGCAGGCAATAGCGTCTCCTGCAAGCCTCTGGCCAGCAAGGGACACTGAGGGAGGGTCACCTCTGACCCCCACCCCACTTCCAGACCCCCAGGCCCCAGACTCCACCTTCTAGGTAGGTAGCCAGGATCTCCTTAAGGCGGGTTTTTTATTTTCCTCTTTTCTTTTCCCTTGACCCCCCTGCATTCTCTTTTAACACCTAGCCCTCCTTCTCCCCCCAGAACTTCCTGGACTGCCAGCAGGCAATAGCGTCTCCTGCAAGCCTCTGGCCAGCAAGGGACACTGAGGGAGGGTCACCTCTGACCCCCACCCCACTTCCAGACCCCCAGGCCCCAGACTCCACCTTCTAGGTAGGTAGCCAGGATCTCCTTAAGGCGGGTTTTTTTTTTTCCTCTTTTCTTTTCCCTTGACCCCCCTGCATTCTCTTTTTAACACCTCGCCCTCCTTCTCCCCCCAGACCTTCCTGGACTGCCAGCAGGCAATAGCGTCTCCTGCAAGCCTCTGGCCAGCAAGTGACACTGAGGGAGGGTCACCTCTGACCACCACCCCACTTCCAGACCCCCAGGCCCCAGACTCCACCTTCTAGGTAGGTAGCCAGGATCTCCTTAAGGCGGGTTTTTTTTTTCCTCTTTTCTTTTCCTTTGACCCCCCTGCATTCTCTTTTTAACACCTAGCCCTCCTTCTCCCCCCACAACTTCCTGGACAGCCAGCAGGCAATAGCGTCTCCTGCAAGCCTCTGGCCAGCAAGGGACACTGAGGGAGGGTCACCTCTGACCCCCACCCCACTTCCTGACCCCCAGGCCCCAGACTCCACCTCTAGGTAGGTAGCCAGGATCTCCTGAAGGCGGGTTTTTTTTTTCCTCTTTTCTTTTCCCTTGACCCCCCTGCATTCTCTTCTTAACCCCTAGCCCTTCTTCTCCCCCCAGACCTTCCTGGACTGCCAGCAGGCAATAGCGTCTCCTGCAAGCCTCTGGCCAGCAAGAGACACTGAGGGAGGGTCACCTCTGAACCCCACCCCACTTCCAGACCCCAAGGCCCCAGACTCCACCTTCTAGGTAGGTAGCCAGGATCTCCTTAAGGCTGGTTTTTTCTTTCCTCTTTTCTTTTCCCTTGACCCCCCTGCATTCTCTTTTTAACACCTAGCCCTCCTTCTCCCCCCAGACCTTCCTGGACTGTCAACAGGCAATAGCGTCTCCTGCAAGCCTCTGGCCAGCAAGGGACACTGAGGGAGGGTCAACTCTGACCCCCACCCCACTTCCAGACCCCCAGGCCCCAGACTCCACCTTCTAGGTAGGTAGCCAGGATCTCCTTAAGGCGGGTTTTTTTTTCCTCTTTTCTTTTCCCTTGACCCCCCTGCATTCTCTTTTTAACACCTAGACCTCCATCTCCCCCCAGACCTTCCTAGACTGCCAGCAGGCAATAGCGTCTCCTGCAAGCCTCTGGCCAGCAAGGGACACTGAGGGAGGGTCACCTCTGACCCCCACCCCACTTCCAGACCCCCAGGCCCCAGACTCCACCTTCTAGGTAGGTAGCCAGGATCTCCTTAACGCGGGTTTTTTTTTTCCTCTTTTCTTTTCCCTTGACCCCCCTGCATTCTCTTTTTAACACCTAGCCCTCCTTCTCCCCCCAGACCTTCCTGGACTGTCAGCAGGCAATAGCGTCTCCTGCAAGCCTCTGGCCAGCAAGGGACACTGAGGGAGGGTCACCTCTGACCCCCACCCCACTTCCAGACCCCCAGGCCCCAGACTCCACCTTCTAGGTAGGTAGCCAGGATCTCCTTAGGGCGGGTTTTTTTTTTTTTTCCTCTTTTCTTTTCCCTTGACCCCCCTGCATTCTCTTTTTAACACCTAGCCCTCCTTCTCCACCCAGACCTTCCTGGACTGCCAGCAGGCAATAGCGTCTCCTGCAAGCCTCTGGCCAGCAAGGGACACTGAGGGAGGGTCACCTCTGACCCCCACCCCACTTCCAGACCCCCAGGCCCCAGACTCCACCTTCTAGGTAGGTAGCCAGGATCTCCTTAAGGCGGGTTTTTTTTTTTCCTCTTTTCTTTTCCCTTGACCCCCCTGCATTCTCTTTTTAACACCTAGCCCTCCTTCTCCCCCAAGACCTTCCTGGACTGCCAGCAGGCAATAGCGTCTCCTGCAAGCCTCTGGCCAGCAAGGGACACTGAGGGAGGGTCACCTCTGACCCCCACCCCACTTCCAGACCCCCAGGCCCCAGACTCCACCTTCTAGGTAGGTAGCCAGGATCTCCTTAAGGCGGGTTTTTTTTTTCCTCTTTTCTTTTCCCTTGACCCCCCTGCATTCTCTTTATAACACCTAGCCCTCCTTCTCCCCCCAGACCTTCCTGGACTGTCAGCAGGCAATAGCGTCTCCTGCAAGCCTCTGGCCAGCAAGGGACACTGAGGGAGGGTCACCTCTGACCCCCACCCCACTTCCAGACCCCCAGGCCCCAGACTCCACCTTCTAGGTAGGTAGCCAGGATCTCCTTAAGGCGGGTTTTTTTTTTTCCTCTTTTCTTTTCCCTTGACCCCCCTGCATTCTCTTTTTAACACCTAGCCCTCCTTCTCCCCCCAGACCTTCCTGGACTGCCAGCAGGCAATAGCGTCTCCTGCAAGCCTCTGGCCAGCAAGGGACACTGAGGGAGGGTCACCTCTGACCCCCACCCCACTTCCAGACCCCCAGGCCCCAGACTCCACCTTCTAGGTAGGTAGCCAGGATCTCCTTAAGGCGGGTTTTTTTTTTTCCTCTTTTCTTTTCCCTTGACCCCCCTGCATTCTCTTTTTAACACCTAGCCCTCCTTCTCCCCCAAGACCTTCATGGACTGCCAGCAGGCAATAGCGTCTCCTGCAAGCCTCTGGCCAGCAAGGGACACTGAGGGAGGGTCACCTCTGACCCCCACCCCACTTCCAGACCCCCAGGCCCCAGACTCCACCTTCTAGGTAGGTAGCCAGGATCTCCTTAAGGCGGGTTTTTTTTTTTCCTCTTTTCTTTTCCCTTTACCCCCCTGCATTCTCTTTTTAACACCTAGCCCTCCTTCTCCCAACAGACCTTCCTGGACTGTCAGCAGGCAATAGCGTCTCCTGCAAGCCTCTGGCCAGCAAGGGACACTGAGGGAGGGTCACCTCTGACCCCCACCCCACTTCCAGACCCCCAGGCCCCAGACTCCACCTTCTAGGTAGGTAGCCAGGATCTCCTTAAGGCGGGTTTTTTTTTTTCCACTTTTCTTTTCCCTTGACCCCCCTGCATTCTCTTTTTAACAACTAGCCCTCCTTCTCCCCCCAGAACTTCCTGGACTGCCAGCAGGCAATAGCATCTCCTGCAAGCCTCTGGCCAGCAAGGGACACTGAGGGAGGGTCACCTCTGACCCCCACCCCACTTCCAGACCCCCAGGCCCCAGACTCCACCTTCTAGGTAGGTAGCCAGGATCTCCTTAAGGCGCGTTTTATTTTTCCTCTTTTCTTTTCCCTTGACCCCCCTGCATTCTCTTTTTAACACCTAGCCCTCCTTCTCCCCCCAGAACTTCCTGGACTGTCAGCAGGCAATAGCGTCTCCTGCAAGCCTCTGGCCAGCAAGGGACACTGACGGAGGTCACCTCTGACCCCCACCCCACTTCCAGACCCCCAGGCCCCAGACTCCACCTTCTAGGTAGGTAGCCAGGATCTCCTTAAGGCGGGTTTTTTTTTTTCCTCTTTTCTTTTCCCTTGACCCCCCTGCATTCTCTTTTTAACACCTAGCCCTCCTTCTCCCCCCAGACCTTCCTGGACTGCCAGCAGGCAATAGCGTCTCCTGCAAGCCTCTGGCCAGCAAGGGACACTGAGGGAGGGTCACCTCTGACCCCCACCCCACTTCCAGACCCCCAGGCCCCAGACTCCACCTTCTAGGTAGGTAGCCAGGATCTCCTTAAGGCGGGTTTTTTTTTTCCTCTTTTCTTTTCCCTTGACCCCCCCTGCATTCTCTTTTTAACACCTAGCCCTCCTTCTCCCCCCAGACCTTCCTGGACTGTCAGCAGGCAATAGCGTCTCCTGCAAGCCTCTGGCCAGCAAGGGACACTGTGGGAGGGTCACCTCTTACCCCCACCCCACTTCCAGACCCCAGGCCCCAGACTCCACCTTCTAGGTAGGTAGCCAGGATCTCCTTAAGGCGGGTTTTTTTTTTTCCTCTTTTCTTTTCCCTTGACCCCCCTGCATTCTCTCTTAACACCTAGCCCTCCTTCTCCCCCCAGAACTTCCTGGACTGCCAGCAGGCAATAGCGTCTCCTGCAAGCCTCTGGCCAGCAAGGGACACTGAGGGAGGGTCACCTCTGACCCCCACCCCACTTCCAGACCCCCAGGCCCCAGACTCCACCTTCTAGGTAGGTAGCCAGGATCTCCTTAAGGCGGGTTTTTTTTTTCCTCTTTTCTTTTCCCTTGACCCCCCTGCCTTCGCTTTTTAACACCTAGCCCTCCTTCTCCCCCAAGAACTTCCTGGACTGCCAGCAGGCAATAGCGTCTCCTGCAAGCCTCTGGCCAGCAAGGGACACTGAGGGAGGGTCACCTCTGACCCCCACCCCACTTCCAGACCCCCAGGCCCCAGACTCCACCTTCTAGGTAGGTAGCCAGGATCTCCTTAAGGCGGGTTTTTTTTTTCCTCTTTTCTTTTCCCTTGACCCCCCTGCATTCTCTTTTTAACACCTAGCCCTCCTTCTCACCCCAGACCTTCCTGGACTGTCAGCAGGCAATAGCGTCTCCTGCAAGCCTCTGGCCAGCAAGGGACACTGAGGGAGGGTCACCTCTGACCCCACCCCACTTCCAGACCCCCAGGCCCCAGACTCCACCTTCTAGGTAGGTAGCCAGGATCTCCTTAAGGCGGGTTTTTTTTTTCCTCTTTTCTTTTCCCTTGACCCCCCTGCATTCTCTTTTTAACACCTAGCCCTCCTTCTCCCCCCAGACCTTCCTGGACTGTCAGCAGGCAATAGCGTCTCCTGCAAGCCTCTGGCCAGCAAGGGACACTGAGGGAGGGTCACCTCTGACCCCCACCCCACTTCCAGACCCCCAGGCCCCAGACTCCACCTTCTAGGTAGGTAGCCAGGATCTCCTTAAGGCGGGTTTTTTTTTTTTCCTCTTTTCTTTTCCCTTGACCCCCCTGCATTCTCTTTTTAACACCAAGCCCTCCTTCTCCCCCCAGACCTTCCTGGACTGCCAGCAGGCAATAGCGTCTCCTGCAAGACTCTGGCCAGCAAGGGACACTGAGGGAGGGTCACCTCTGACCCCCACCCCACTTCCAGACCCCCAGGCCCCAGACTCCACCTTCTAGGTAGGTAGCCAGGATCTCCTTAAGGCGGGTTTTTTTTTTTCCTCTTTTCTTTTCCCTTGACCCCCCTGCATTCTCTTTTTAACACCTAGCCCTCCTTCTCCCCCCAGACCTTCCTGGACTGCCAGCAGGCAATAGCGTCTCCTGCAAGCCTCTGGCCAGCAAGGGACACTGAGGGAGGGTCACCTCTGACCCCCACCCCACTTCCAGACCCCCAGGACCCAGACTCCACCTTCTAGATAGGTAGCCAGGATCTACTTAAGGCGGGTTTTTTTTTTCCTCTTTTCTTTTCCCTTGACCCCCCTGCATTCTCTTTTTAACACCTAGCCCTCCTTCTCCCCCCAGACCTTCCTGGACTGTCAGCAGGCAATAGCATCTCCTGCAAGCCTCTGGCCAGCAAGGGACACTGATGGAGGGTCATCTCTGACCCCCACCCCACTTCCAGACCCCCAGGCCCCAGACTCCACCTTCTAGGTAGGTAGCCAGGATCTCCTTAAGGCGGGTTTTTTTTTTTTCCTCTCTTCTTTTCCCTTGAACCCCCTGCATTCTCTTTTTAACACCTAGCCCTCCTTCTCCCCCCAGACCTTCCTGGACTGCCAGCAGGCAATAGCGTCTCCTGCAAGCCTCTGGCCATCAAGGGACACTGAGGGAGGGTCACCTCTGACCCCCACCCCACTTCCAGACCCCCAGGCCCCAGACTCCACCTTCTAGGTAGGTAGCCAGGATCTCCTTAAGTCGGGTTTCTTTTTTCCTCTTTTCTTTTCCCTTGACCCCCCTGCATTCTCTTTTTAACACCTAGCCCTCCTTCTCCCCCCAGAACTTCCTGGACTGCCAGCAGGCAATAGCGTCTCCTGCAAGCCTCTGGCCAGCAAGGGACACTGAGGGAGGGTCACCTCTGACCCCCACCCCACTTCCAGACCCCCAGGCCCCAGACTCCACCTTCTAGGTAGGTAGCCAGGATCTCCTTAAGGCGGGTTTTTTTTTCCTCTTTTCTTTTCCCTTGACCCCCCTGCATTCTCTTTTTAACACCTACCCCTCCTTCTCCCCCCAGACCTTCCTGGACTGTCAGCAGGCAATAGCGTCTCCTGCAAGCCTCTGGCCAGCAAGGGACACTGAGGGAGGGTCACCTCTGACCCCCACCCCACTTCCAGACCCCCAGGCCCCAGACTCCACCTTCTAGGTAGGTAGCCAGGATCTCCTTAAGGCGGGTTTTTTTTTTCCTCTTTTCTTTTCCCTTGACCCCCCTGCATTCTCTTTTTAACACCTAGCCCTCCTTCTCCCCCAAGAACTTCCTGGACTGCCAGCAGGCAATAGCGTCTCCTGCAAGCCTCTGGCCAGCAAGGGACACTGAGGGAGGGTCACCTCTGACCCCCACCCCACTTCCAGACCCCCAGGCCCCAGACTCCACCTTCTAGGTAGGTAGCCAGGATCTCCTTAAGGCGGGTTTTTTTTTCCTCTTTTCTTTTCCCTTGACCCCCCTGCATTCTCTTTTTAACACCTACCCCTCCTTCTCCCCCCAGACCTTCCTGGACTGTCAGCAGGCAATAGCGTCTCCTGCAAGCCTCTGGCCAGCAAGGGACACTGAGGGAGGGTCACCTCTGACCCCCACCCCACTTCCAGACCCCCAGGCCCCAGACTCCACCTTCTAGGTAGGTAGCCAGGATCTCCTTAAGGCGGGTTTTTTTTTTCCTCTTTTCTTTTCCCTTGACCCCCCTGCATTCTCTTTTTAACACCTAGCCCTCCTTCTCACCCCAGACCTTCCTGGACTGTCAGCAGGCAATAGCGTCTCCTGCAAGCCTCTGGCCAGCAAGGGACACTGAGGAAGGGTCACCTCTGACCCCCACCCCACTTCCAGACCCCCAGGCCCCAGACTCCACCTTCTAGGTAGGTAGCCAGGATCTCCTTAAGGCGGGTTTTTTTTTTCCTCTTTTCTTTTCCCTTGACCCCCCTGCATTCTCTTTTTAACACCTAGCCCTCCTTCTCCCCCCAGACCTTCCTGGACTGTCAGCAGGCAATAGCGTCTCCTGCAAGCCTCTGGCCAGCAAGGGACACTGAGGGAGGGTCACCTCTGACCCCCACCCCACTTCCAGACCCCCAGGCCCCAGACTCCACCTTCTAGGTAGGTAGCCAGGATCTCCTTAAGGCGGGTTTTTTTTTTTTTCCTCTTTTCTTTTCCCTTGACCCCCCTGCATTCTCTTTTTAACACCAAGCCCTCCTTCTCCCCCCAGACCTTCCTGGACTGCCAGCAGGCAATAGCGTCTCCTGCAAGCCTCTGGCCAGCAAGGGACACTGAGGGAGGGTCACCTCTGAACCCCACCCCACTTCCAGACCCCCAGGCCCCAGACTCCACCTTCTAGGTAGGTAGCCAGGATCTCCTTAAGGCGGGTTTTTTTTTTCCTCTTTTCTTTTCCCTTGACCCCCCTGCATTCTCTTTTTAACACCTAGCCCTCCTTCTCCCCCCAGACCTTCCTGGACTGCCAGCAGGCAATAGCGTCTCCTGCAAGCCTCTGGCCAGCAAGGGACACTGAGGGAGGGTCACCTCTGACCCCCACCCCACTTCCAGACCCCCAGGACCCAGACTCCACCTTCTAGATAGGTAGCCAGGATCTACTTAAGGCGGGTTTTTTTTTTCCTCTTTTCTTTTCCCTTGACCCCCCTGCATTCTCTTTTTAACACCTAGCCCTCCTTCTCCCCCCAGACCTTCCTGGACTGTCAGCAGGCAATAGCGTCTCCTGCAAGCCTCTGGCCAGCAAGGGACACTGATGGAGGGTCATCTCTGACCCCCACCCCACTTCCAGACCCCCCAGGCCCCAGACTCCACCTTCTAGGTAGGTAGCCAGGATCTCCTTAAGGCGGGTTTTTTTTTTTTTCCTCTCTTCTTTTCCCTTGAACCCCCTGCATTCTCTTTTTAACACCTAGCCCTCCTTCTCCCCCCAGACCTTCCTGGACTGCCAGCAGGCAATAGCGTCTCCTGCAAGCCTCTGGCCATCAAGGGACACTGAGGGAGGTTCACCTCTGACCCCCACCTCACTTCCAGACCCCCAGGCCCCAGACTCCACCTTCTAGGTAGGTAGCCAGGATCTCCTTAAGTCGGGTTTCTTTTTTCCTCTTTTCTTTTCCCTTGACCCCCCTGCATTCTCTTTTTAACACCTAGCCCTCCTTCTCCCCCCAGAACTTCCTGGACTGCCAGCAACCAATAGCGTCTCCTGCAATCCTCTGGCCAGCAAGGGACACTGAGGGAGGGTCACCTCTGACCCCCACCCCACTTCCAGACCCCCAGGCCCCAGACTCCACCTTCTAGGTAGGTAGCCAGGATCTCCTTAAGGCGGGTTTTTTTTTCCTCTTTTCTTTTCCCTTGACCCCCCTGCATTCTCTTTTTAACACCTACCCCTCCTTCTCCCCCCAGACCTTCCTGGACTGTCAGCAGGCAATAGCGTCTCCTGCAAGCCTCTGGCCAGCAAGGGACACTGAGGGAGGGTCACCTCTGACCCCCACCCCACTTCCAGACCCCCAGGCCCCAGACTCCACCTTCTAGGTAGGTAGCCAGGATCTCCTTAAGGCGGGTTTTTTTTTTCCTCTTTTCTTTTCCCTTGACCCCCCTGCATTCTCTTTTTAACACCTAGCCCTCCTTCTCCCCCCAGACCTTCCTGGACTGCCAGCAGGCAATAGCGTCTCCTGCAAGCCTCTGGCCAGCAAGGGACACTGAGGGATGGTCACCTCTGACCCCCACCCCACTTCCAGACCCCCAGGCCCCAGACTCCACCTTCTAGGTAGGTAGCCAGGATCTCCTTAAGGCGGGTTTTTTTTTTCCTCTTTTCTTTTCCCTTGACCCCCCTGCATTCTCTTTTTAACACCTAGACCTCCTTCTCGCCCCAGAACTTCCTGGACTGCCAGCAGGCAATAGCGTCTCCTGCAAGCCTCTGGCCAGCAAGGGACACTGAGGAAGGGTCACCTCTGACCCCCACCCCACTTCCAGACCCCCAGGCCCCAGACTCCACCTTCTAGGTAGGTAGCCAGGATCTCCTTAAGGCGGGTTCTTTTTTTCCTCTTTTCTTTTCCCTTGACCCCCCTGCATTCTCTTTTTAACACCTAGCCCTCCTTCTCCCCCCAGACCTTCCTGGACTGCCAGCAGGCAATAGCGTCTCCTGCAAGCCTCTGGCCAGCAAGGGACACTGAGGGAGGGTCACCTCTGACCCCCACCCCACTTCCAGACCCCCAGGCCCCAGACCCCACCTTCTAGGTAGGTAGCCAGGATCTCCTTAAGGCGGGTTTTTTTTTCCTCTTTTCTTTTCCCTTGACCCCCCTGCATTCTCTTTTTAACACCTACCCCTCCTTCTCCCCCCAGACCTTCCTGGACTGCCAGCAGGCAATAGCGTCTCCTGCAAGCCTCTGGCCAGCAAGGGACACTGAGGGAGGGTCACCTCTGACCCCCACCCCACTTCCAGATCCCCAGGCCCCAGACTCCACCTTCTAGGTAGGTAGCCAGGATCTCCTTAAGGCGGGTTTTTTTTTTTCCTCTTTTCTTTTCCCTTGACCCCCCTGCATTCTCTTTTTAACACCTAGCCCTCCTTCTCCCCCCAGACCTTCCTGGACTGCCAGCAGGCAATAGCATCTCCTGCAAGCCTCTGCCCAGCAAGGGACACTGAGGGAGGGTCACCTCTGACCCCCACCCCACTTCCAGACCCCCAGGCCCCAGACTCCACCTTCTAGGTAGGTAGCCAGGATCTCCTTAAGGCGGGTTTTTTTTTTCCTCTTTTCTTTTCCCTTGACCCCCCTGCATTCTCTTTTTAACACGTAGCCCTCCTTCTCCCCCCGAACTTCCTGGACTGCCAGCAGGCAATAGCGTCTCCTGCAAGCCTCTGGCCAGCAAGGGACACTGAGGGAGGGTCACCTCTGACCCCCACCCCACTTCCAGAGCCCCAGGCCCCAGACTCCACCTTCTAGGTAGGTAGCCAGGATCTCCTTAAGGCGGGTTTTTTTTTTTCCTCTTTTCTTTTCCCTTGACCCCCCTGCATTCTCTTTTTAACACCTAGCCCTCCTTCTCCCCCCAGACCTTCCTGGACTGCCAGCAGGCAATAGCGTCTCCTGCAAGCCTCTGGCCATCAAGGGACACTGAGGGAGGGTCACCTCTGACCCCCACCCCACTTCCAGACCCCCAGGCCCCAGACTCCACCTTCTAGGTAGGTAGCCAGGATCTCCTTAAGTCGGGTTTCTTTTTTCCTCTTTTCTTTTCCCTTGACCCCCCTGCATTCTCTTTTTAACACCTAGCCCTCCTTCTCCCCCCAGAACTTCCTGGACTGCCAGCAGGCAATAGCGTCTCCTGCAATCCTCTGGCCAGCAAGGGACACTGAGGGAGGGTCACCTCTGACCCCCACCCCACTTCCAGACCCCCAGGCCCCAGACTCCACCTTCTAGGTAGGTAGCCAGGATCTCCTTAAGGCGGGTTTTTTTTTTCCTCTTTTCTTTTCCCTTGACCCCCCTGCATTCTCTTTTTAACACCTACCCCTCCTTCTCCCCCCAGACCTTCCTGGACTGTCAGCAGGCAATAGCGTCTCCTGCAAGCCTCTGGCCAGCAAGGGACACTGAGGGAGGGTCACCTCTGACCCCCACCCCACTTCCAGACCCCCAGGCCCCAGACTCCACCTTCTAGGTAGGTAGCCAGGATCTCCTTAAGGCGGGTTTTTTTTTTCCTCTTTTCTTTTCCCTTGACCCCCCTGCATTCTCTTTTTAACACCTAGCCCTCCTTCTCCCCCCAGACCTTCCTGGACTGCCAGCAGGCAATAGCATCTCCTGCAAGCCTCTGGCCAGCAAGGGACACTGAGGGATGGTCACCTCTGACCCCCACCCCACTTCCAGACCCCCAGGCCCCAGACTCCACCTTCTAGGTAGGTAGCCAGGATCTCCTTAAGGCGGGTTTTTTTTTTCCTCTTTTCTTTTCCCTTGACCCCCCTGCATTCTCTTTTTAACACCTAGACCTCCTTCTCGCCCCAGAACTTCCTGGACTGCCAGCAGGCAATAGCGTCTCCTGCAAGCCTCTGGCCAGCAAGGGACACTGAGGAAGGGTCACCTCTGACCCCCACCCCACTTCCAGACCCCCAGGCCCCAGACTCCACCTTCTAGGTAGGTAGCCAGGATCTCCTTAAGGCGGGTTCTTTTTTTCCTCTTTTCTTTTCCCTTGACCCCCCTGCATTCTCTTTTTAACACCTAGCCCTCCTTCTCCCCCCAGACCTTCCTGGACTGCCAGCAGGCAATAGCGTCTCCTGCAAGCCTCTGGCCAGCAAGGGACACTGAGGGAGGGTCACCTCTGACCCCCACCCCACTTCCAGACCCCCAGGCCCCAGACCCCACCTTCTAGGTAGGTAGCCAGGATCTCCTTAAGGCGGGTTTTTTTTTCCTCTTTTCTTTTCCCTTGACCCCCCTGCATTCTCTTTTTAACACCTACCCCTCCTTCTCCCCCTAGACCTTCCTGGACTGCCAGCAGGCAATAGCGTCTCCTGCAAGCCTCTGGCCAGCAAGGGACACTGAGGGAGGGTCACCTCTGACCCCCACCCCACTTCCAGATCCCCAGGCCCCAGACTCCACCTTCTAGGTAGGTAGCCAGGATCTCCTTAAGGCGGATTTTTTTTTTTCCTCTTTTCTTTTCCCTTGACCCCCCTGCATTCTCTTTTTAACACCTAGCCCTCCTTCTCCCCCCAGACCTTCCTGGACTGCCAGCAGGCAATAGCGTCTCCTGCAAGCCTCTGGCCAGCAAGGGACACTGAGGGAGGGTCACCTCTGACCCCCACCCCACTTCCAGACCCCCAGGCCCCAGACTCCACCTTCTAGGTAGGTAGCCAGGATCTCCTTAAGGCGGGTTTTTTTTTTCCTCTTTTCTTTTCCCTTGACCCCCCTGCATTCTCTTTTTAACACCTAGCCCTCCTTCTCCCCCCGAACTTCCTGGACTGCCAGCAGGCAATAGCGTCTCCTGCAAGCCTCTGGCCAGCAAGGGACACTGAGGGAGGGTCACCTCTGACCCCCACCCCACTTCCAGAGCCCCAGGCCCCAGACTCCACCTTCTAGGTAGGTAGCCAGGATCTCCTTAAGGCGGTTTTTTTTTTCCTCTTTTCTTTTCCCTTGACCCCCCTGCATTCTCTTTTAACACCTAGCCCTCCTTCTCCCCCCACACCTTCCTGGACTGCCAGCAGGCAATAGCGTCTCCTGCAAGCCTCTGGCCAGCAAGGGACACTGAGGGAGGGTCACCTCTGACCCCCACCCCACTTCCAGACCCCCAGGCCCCAGACTCCAACTTCTAGGTAGGTAGCCAGGATCTCCTTAAGGCGGGTTTTTTTTTTCCTCTTTTCTTTTCCCTTGACCCCCCTGCATTCTCTTTTTAACACCTAGCCCTCCTTCTCCCCCCAGAACTTCCTGGACTGCCAGCAGGCAATAGCGTCTCCTGCAAGCCTCTGGCCAGCAAGGGACACTGAGGGAGGGTCACCTCTGACCCCCACCCCACTTCCAGACCCCCAGGCCCCAGACTCCACCTTCTAGGTAGGTAGCCAGGATCTCCTTAAGGCGGGTTTTTTTTTTCCTCTTTTCTTTTCCCTTGACCCCCCTGCATTCTCTTTTTAACACCTCGCCCTCCTTCTCCCCCCAGACCTTCCTGGACTGCCAGCAGGCAATAGCGTCTCCTGCAAGCCTCTGGCCAGCAAGGGACACTGAGGGAGGGTCACCTCTGACCCCCACCCCACTTCCAGACCCCCAGGCCCCAGACTCCACCTTCTAGGTAGGTAGCCAGGATCTCCTTAAGGCGGGTTTTTTTTTTCCTCTTTTCATTTCCCTTGACCCCCCTGCATTCTCTTTTTAACACCTAGCCCTCCTTCTCCCCCCAGACCTTCCTGGACTGCCAGCAGGCAATAGCGTCTCCTGCAAGCCTCTGGCCAGCAAGGGACACTGAGGGAGGGTCACCTCTGACCCCCACCCCACTTCCAGACCCCCAGGCCCCAGACTCCACCTTCTAGGTAGGTAGCCAGGATCTCCTTAAGGCGGGTTTTATTTTTCCTCTTTTCTTTTCCCTTGACCCCCCTGCATTCTCTTTTTAACACCTAGCCCTCCTTCTCCCCCCAGACCTTCCTGGACTGCCAGCAGGCAATAGCGTCTCCTTCAAGCCTCTGGCCAGCAAGGGACACTGATGGAGGGTCACCTCTGATCCCCACCCCACTTCCAGACCCCCAGGCCCCAGACTCCACCTTCTAGGTAGGTAGCCAAGATCTCCTTAAGGCGGGTTTTTTTTTTCCTCTTTTCTTTTCCCTTGACCCCCCTGCATTCTCTTTTTAACACCTAGCCCTCCTTCTCCCCCCAGACCTTCCTGGACTGCCAGCAGGCAATAGCGTCTCCTGCAAGCCTCTGGCCAGCAAGGGACACTGAGGGAGGGTCACCTCTGACCCCCACCCCACTTCCAGACCCCCAGGCCCCAGACTCCACCTTCTAGGTAGGTAGCCAGGATCTCCTTAAGGCGGGTTTTTTTTTTCCTCTTTTCTTTTCCCTTGACCCCCCTGCATTCTCTTTTTATCACCTAGCCCTCCTTCTCCCCCCAGACCTTCCTGGACTGCCAGCAGGCAATAGCGTCTCCTGCAAGCCTCTGGCCAGCAAGGGACACTGAGGGAGGGTCACCTCTGACCCCCACCCCACTTCCAGACCCCCAGGCCCCAGACTCCACCTTCTAGGTAGGTAGCCAGGATCTCCTTAAGGCGGGTTTTTTTTTTCCTCTTTTCTTTTCCCTTGACCCCCCTGCATTCTCTTTTTATCACCTAGCCCTCCTTCTCCCCCCAGACCTTCCTGGACTGCCAGCAGGCAATAGCGTCTCCTGCAAGCCTCTGGCCAGCAAGGGACACTGAGGGAGGGTCACCTCTGACCCCCACCCCACTTCCAGACCCCCAGGCCCCAGACTCCACCTTCTAGGTAGGTAGCCAGGATCTCCTTAAGGCGGGTTTTTTTTTTCCTCTTTTCTTTTCCCTTGACCCCCCTGCATTCTCTTTTTAACACCTAGCCCTCCTTCTCCCCCCAGACCTTCCTGGACTGCCAGCAGGCAATAGCGTCTCCTTCAAGCCTCTGGCCAGCAAGGGACACTGAGGGAGGGTCACCTCTGACCCCCACCCCACTTCCAGACCCCCAGGCCCCAGACTCCACCTTCTAGGTAGGTAGCCAGGATCTCCTTAAGGCGGGTTTTTTTTTTTCCTCTTTTCTTTTCCCTTGACCCCCCTGCATTCTCTTTTTAACACCTAGCCCTCCTTCTCCCCCCAGACCTTCCTGGACTGCCAGCAGGCAATAGCGTCTCCTGCAAGCCTCTGGCCAGCAAGGGACACTGAGGGAGGGTCACCTCTGACCCCCACCCCACTTCCAGACCCCCAGGCCCCAGACTCCACCTTCTAGGTAGGTAGCCAGGATCTCCTTAAGGCGGGTTTTTTTTTTCCTCTTTTCTTTTCCCTTGACCCCCCTGCATTCTCTTTTTATCACCTAGCCCTCCTTCTCCCCCCAGACCTTCCTGGACTGCCAGCAGGCAATAGCGTCTCCTGCAAGCCTCTGGCCAGCAAGGGACACTGAGGGAGGGTCACCTCTGACCCCCACCCCACTTCCAGACCCCCAGGCCCCAGACTCCACCTTCTAGGTAGGTAGCCAGGATCTCCTTAAGGCGGGTTTTTTTTTTCCTCTTTTCTTTTCCCTTGACCCCCCTGCATTCTCTTTTTAATACCTAGCCCTCTTTCTCACCCCCGACCTTCCTGGACTGCCAGCAGGCAATAGCGTCTCCTGCAAGCCTCTGGCCAGCAAGGGACACTGAGGGAGGGTCACCTCTGACCCCCACCCCACTTCCAGACCCCCAGGCCCCAGACTCCACCTTCTATGTAGGTAGCCAGGATCTCCTTAAGGCGGGTTTTTTTTTTTTTTTTCTTTTCTTTTCCCTTGACCCCCCTGCATTCTCTTTTTAACACCTAGCCCTCCTTCTCCCCCCAGACCTTCCTGGACTGTCAGCAGGCAATAGCGTCTCCTGCAAGCCTCTGGCCAGCAAGGGACACTGAGGGAGGGTCACCTCTGACCCCCACCCCACTTCCAGACCCCCAGGCCCCAGACTCCACCTTCTATGTAGGTAGCCAGGATCTCCTTAAGGCGGGTTTTTTTTTTTCCTCTTTTCTTTTCCCTTGACCCCCCTGCATTCTCTTTTTAACACCTAGCCCTCCTTCTCCCCCCAGACCTTCCTGGACTGCCAGCAGGCAATAGCGTCTCCTGCAAGCCTCTGGCCAGCAAGGGACACTGAGGGAGGGTCACCTCTGACCCCCACCCCACTTCCAGACCCCCAGGCCCCAGACTCCACCTTCTAGGTAGGTAGCCAGGATCTCCTTAAGGCGGGTTTTTTTTTTTCCTCTTTTCTTTTCCCTTGACCCCCCTGCATTCTCTTTTTAACACCTAGCCCTCCTTCTCCCCCCAGACCTTCCTGGACTGCCAGCAGGCAATAGCGTCTCCTGCAAGCCTCTGGCCAGCAAGGGACACTGAGGGAGGGTCACCTCTGACCCCCACCCCACTTCCAGACCCCCAGGCCCCAGACTCCACCTTCTAGGTAGGTAGCCAGGATCTACTTAAGGCGGGTTCTTTTTTTCCTCTTTTCTTTTCCCTTGACCCCCCTGTATTCTCTTTTTAACACCTAGCCCTCCTTCTCCCCCCAGACCTTCCTGGACTGTCAGCAGGCAATAGCGTCTCCTGCAAGCCTCTGGACAGCAAGGGACACTGAGGGAGGGTCACCTCTGACCCCCACCCCACTTCCAGACCCCCAGGCCCCAGACTCCACCTTCTAGGTAGGTAGCCAGGATCTCCTTAAGGCGGGTTTTTTTTTTTCCTCTTTTCTTTTCCCTTGAACCCCCTGCATTCCCTTTTTAACACCTAGCCCTCCTTCTCCCCCCAGACCTTCCTGGACTGCCAGCAGGCAATAGCGTCTCCTGCAAGCCTCTGGCCATCAAGGGACACTGAGGGAGGGTCACCTCTGACCCCCACCCCACTTCCAGACCCCCAGGCCCCAGACTCCACCTTCTAGGTAGGTAGCCAGGATCTCCTTAAGGCGGGTTTTTTTTTTCCTCTTTTCTTTTCCCTTGACCCCCCTTCATTCTCTTTTTAACACCTAGCCCTCCTTCTCCCCCCAGACCTTCCTGGACTGCCAGCAGGCAATAGCGTCTCCTGCAAGCCTCTGGCCAGCAAGGGACACTGAGGGAGGGTCACCTCTGACCCCCACCCCACTTCCAGACCCCCAGGCCCCAGACTCCACCTTCTAGGTAGGTAGCCAGGATCTCCTTAAGGCGGGTTTTTTTTTTTTCCTCTTTTCTTTTCCCTTGACCCCCCTGCATTCTCTTTTTAACACCTAGCCCTCCTTCTCCCTCCAGACCTTCCTGGACTGCCAGCAGGCAATAGCGTCTCCTGCAAGCCTCTGGCCAGCAAGGGACACTGAGGGAGGGTCACCTCTGACCCCCACCCCACTTCCAGACCCCCAGGCCCCAGACTCCACCTTCTAGGTAGGTAGCCAGGATCTCCTTAAGGCGGGTTTTTTTTTTTCCTCTTTTCTTTTCCCTTGACCCCCCTGCATTCTCTTTTTAACACCTAGCCCTCCTTCTCCCCCCAGATCTTCCTGGACTGTCAGCAGGCAATAGCGTCTCCTGCAAGCCTCTGGCCAGCAAGGGACACTGAGGGAGGGTCACCTCTGAACCCCACCCCACTTCCAGACCCCCAGGCCCCAGACTCCACCTTCTAGGTAGGTACCCAGGATCTCCTTAAGGCGGGTTTTTTTTTTTCCTCTTTTCTTTTCCCTTGACCCCCATGCATTCTCTTTTTAACACCTAGCCCTCCTTCTCCCCCCAGACCTTCCTGGACTGCCAGCAGGCAATAGCGTCTCCTGCAAGCCTCTGGCCAGCAAGGGACACTGAGGGAGGGTCACCTCTGACCCCCACCCCACTTCCAGACCCCCAGGCCCCAGACTCCACCTTCTAGGTAGGTAGCCAGGATCTCCTTAAGGCGGGTTTTTTTTTTCCTCTTTTCTTTTCCCTTGACCCCCCTGCATTCTCTTTTTAACACCAAGCCCTCCTTCTCGCCCCAGAACTTCCTGGACTGCCAGCAGGCAATAGCGTCTCCTGCAAGCCTCTGGCCAGCAAGGGACACTGAGGGAGGGTCACCTCTGACCCCCACCCCACTTCCAGACCCCCAGGCCCCAGACTCCACCTTCTAGGTAGGTAGCCAGGATCTCCTTAAGGCGGGTTTTTTTTTTCCTCTTTTCTTTTCCCTTGACCCCCCTGCATTCTCTTTTTAACACCTAGCCCTCCTTCTCGCCCCAGAACTTCCTGGACTGCCAGCAGGCAATAGCGTCTCCTGCAAGCCTCTGGCCAGCAAGGGACACTGAGGGAGGGTCACCTCTGACCCCCACCCCACTTCCAGACCCCCAGGCCCCAGACTCCACCTTCTAGGTAGGTAGCCAGGATCTCCTTAAGGCGGGTTCTTTTTTTCCTCTTTTCTTTTCCCTTGACCCCCCTGCATTCTCTTTTTAACACCTAGCCCTCCTTCTCCCCCCAGACCTTCCTGGACTGCCAGCAGGCAATAGCGTCTCCTGCAAGCCTCTGGCCAGCAAGGGACACTGAGGGAGGGTCACCTCTGACCCCCACCCCACTTCCAGACCCCCAGGCCCCAGACCCCACCTTCTAGGTAGGTAGCCAGGATCTCCTTAAGCCGGGTTTTTTTTTTTCCTCTTTTCTTTTCCCTTGACCCCCCTGCATTCTCTTTTTAACACCTAGCCCTACTTCTCCCCCCAGATCTTCCTGGACTGTCAGCAGGCAATAGCGTCTCCTGCAAGCCTCTGGACAGCAAGGGACACTGAGGGAGGGTCACCTCTGAACCCCACCCCACTTCCAGACCCCCAGGCCCCAGACTCCACCTTCTAGGTAGGTAGCCAGGATCTCCTTAAGGCGGGTTTTTTTTTTCCTCTTTTCTTTTCCCTTGACCCCCCTGCATTCTCTTTTTAACACCTAGCCCTCCTTCTCCCCCCAGACCTTCCTGGACTGCCAGCAGGCAATAGCGTCTCCTGCAAGCCTCTGGCCAGCAAGGGACACTGAGGGAGGGTCACCTCTGACCCCCACCCCACTTCCAGACCCCCAGGCCCCAGACTCCACCTTCTAGGTAGGTAGCCAGGATCTCCTAAAGGCGGGTTTTTTTTTTCCTCTTTTCTTTTCCCTTGACCCCCCTGCATTCGCTTTTTAACACCTAGCCCTCCTTCTCGCCCCAGAACTTCCTGGACTGCCAGCAGGCAATAGCGTCTCCTGCAAGCCTCTGGCCAGCAAGGGACACTGAGGGAGGGTCACCTCTGACCCCCACCCCACTTCCAGACCCCCAGGCCCCAGACTCCACCTTCTAGGTAGGTAGCCAGGATCTCCTTAAGGCGGGTTTTTTATTTCCTCTTTTCTTTTCCCTTGACCCCCCTGCATTCTCTTTTTAACACCTAGCCCTCCTTCTCGCCCCAGAACTTCCTGGACTGCCAGCAGGCAATAGCGTCTCCTGCAAGCCTCTGGCCAGCAAGGGACACTGAGGGAGGGTCACCTCTGACCCCCACCCCACTTCCAGACCCCCAGGCCCCAGACTGCACCTTCTAGGTAGGTAGCCAGGATCTCCTTAAGGCGGGTTCTTTTTTTCCTCTTTTCTTTTCCCTTGACCCCCCTGCATTCTCTTTTTAACACCTAGCCCTCCTTCTCCCCCCAGACCTTCCTGGACTGCCAGCAGGCAATAGCGTCTCCTGCAAGCCTCTGGCCAGCAAGGGACACTGAGGGAGGGTCACCTCTGACCCCCACCCCACTTCCAGACCCCCAGGCCCCAGACCCCACCTTCTAGGTAGGTAGCCAGGATCTCCTTAAGCCGGGTTTTTTTTTTCCTCTTTTCTTTTCCCTTGACCCCCCTGCATTCTCTTTTTAACACCTAGCCCTCCTTCTCCCCCCAGACCTTCCTGGACTGTCAGCAGGCAATAGCGTCTCCTGCAAGCCTCTGGCCAGCAAGGGACACTGAGGGAGGGTCACCTCTGACCCCCACCCCACTTCCAGACCCCCAGGCCCCAGACTCCACCTTCTAGGTAGGTAGCCAGGATCTCCTTAAGGCGGGTTTTTTTTTTCCTCTTTTCTTTTCCCTTGACCCCCCTGCATTCTCTTTTTAACACCTAGCCCTCCTTCTCGCCCCAGAACTTCCTGGACTGCCAGCAGGCAATAGCGTCTCCTGCAAGCCTCTGGCCAGCAAGGGACACTGAGGGAGGGTCACCTCTGACCCCCACCCCACTTCCAGACCCCCAGGCCCCAGACTCCACCTTCTAGGTAGGTAGCCAGGATCTCCTTAAGGCGGGTTCTTTTTTTCCTCTTTTCTTTTCCCTTGACCCCCCTGCATTCTCTTTTTAACACCTAGCCCTCCTTCTCCCCCCAGAACTTCCTGGACTGCCAGCAGGCAATAGCGTCTCCTGCAAGCCTCTGGCCAGCAAGGGACACTGAGGGAGGGTCACCTCTGACCCCCACCCCACTTCCAGACCCCCAGGCCCCAGACCCCACCTTCTAGGTAGGTAGCCAGGATCTCCTTAAGCCGGGTTTTTTTTTTCCTCTTTTCTTTTCCCTTGACCCCCCTGCATTCTCTTTTTAACACCTAGCCCTCCTTCTCCCCCCAGATCTTCCTGGACTGTCAGCAGGCAATAGCGTCTCCTGCAAGCCTCTGGACAGCAAGGGACACTGAGGGAGGGTCACCTCTGAACCCCACCCCACTTCCAGACCCCCAGGCCCCAGACTCCACCTTCTAGGTAGGTAGCCAGGATCTCCTTAAGGCGGGTTTTTTTTTTCTTCTTTTCTTTTCCCTTGACCCCCCTGCATTCTCTTTTTAACACCTAGCCCTCCTTCTCCCCCCAGACCTTCCTGGGCTGCCAGCAGGCAATAGCGTCTCCTGCAAGCCTCTGGCCAGCAAGGGACACTGAGGGAAGGTCACCTCTGACCCCCACCCCACTTCCAGACCCCCAGGCCCCAGACTCCACCTTCTAGGTAGGTAGCCAGGATCTCCTTAAGGCGGGTTTTTTTTTTCCTCTTTTCTTTTCCCTTGACCCCCCTGCATTCTCTTTTTAACACCTAGCCCTCCTTCTCGCCCCAGAACTTCCTGGACTGCCAGCAGGCAATAGCGTCTCCTGCAAGCCTCTGGCCAGCAAGGGACACGGAGGGAGGGTCACCTCTGACCCCCACCCCACTTCCAGACCCCCAGGCCCCAGACTCCACCTTCTAGGTAGGTAGCCAGGATCTCCTTAAGGCGGGTTTTTTTTTTCCTCTTTTCTTTTCCCTTGACCCCCCTGCATTCTCTTTTTAACACCTAGCCCTCCTTCTCGCCCCAGAACTTCCTGGACTGCCAGCAGGCAATAGCGTCTCCTGCAAGCCTCTGGCCAGCAAGGGACACTGAGGGAGGGTCACCTCTGACCCCCACCCCACTTCCAGACCCCCAGGCCCCAGACTGCACCTTCTAGGTAGGTAGCCAGGATCTCCTTAAGGCGGGTTCTTTTTTTCCTCTTTTCTTTTCCCTTGACCCCCCTGCATTCTCTTTTTAACACCTAGCCCTCCTTCTCCCCCCAGACCTTCCTGGACTGCCAGCAGGCAATAGCGTCTCCTGCAAGCCTCTGGCCAGCAAGGGACACTGAGGGAGGGTCACCTCTGACCCCCACCCCACTTCCAGACCCCCAGGCCCCAGACTCCACCTTCTAGGTAGGTAGCCAGGATCTCCTTAAGGCGGGTTTTTTTTTTCCTCTTTTCTTTTCCCTTGACCCCCCTGCATTCTCTTTTTATCACCTAGCCCTCCTTCTCCCCCCAGACCTTCCTGGACTGCCAGCAGGCAATAGCGTCTCCTGCAAGCCTCTGGCCAGCAAGGGACACTGAGGGAGGGTCACCTCTGACCCCCACCCCACTTCCAGACCCCCAGGCCCTAGACTCCACCTTCTAGGTAGGTAGCCAGGATCTCCTTAAGGCGGGTTTTTTTTTTCCTCTTTTCTTTTCCCTTGACCCCCCTGCATTCTCTTTTTAATACCTAGCCCTCTTTCTCACCCCCGACCTTCCTGGACTGCCAGCAGGCAATAGCGTCTCCTGCAAGCCTCTGGCCAGCAAGGGACACTGAGGGAGGGTCACCTCTGACCCCCCACCCCACTTCCAAACCCCCAGGCCCCAGACTCCACCTTCTAGGTAGGTAGCCAGGATCTCCTTAAGGCGGGTTTTTTTTTTTTTTCTTTTCTTTTCCCTTGACCCCCCTGCATTCTCTTTTTAACACCTAGCCCTCCTTCTCCCCCCAGACCTTCCTGGACTGTCAGCAGGCAATAGCGTCTCCTGCAAGCCTCTGGCCAGCAAGGGACACTGAGGGAGGGTCACCTCTGACCCACACCCCACTTCCAGACCCCCAGGCCCCAGACTCCACCTTCTAGGTTGGTACCCAGGATCTCCTTAAGGCGGGTTTTTTTTTTCCTCTTTTCTTTTCCCTTGACCCCCCTGCATTCTCTTTTTAACACCTAGCCCTCCTTCTCCCCCCAGACCTTCCTGGACTGCCAGCAGGCAATAGCGTCTCCTGCAAGCCTCTGGCCAGCAAGGGACACTGAGGGAGGGTCACCTCTGACCCCCACCCCACTTCCAGACCCCCAGGCCCCAGACTCCACCTTCTAGGTAGGTAGCCAGGATCTCCTTAAGGCGGGTTTTTTTTTTTTTTCCTCTTTTCTTTTCCCTTGACCCCCCTGCATTCTCTTTTTAACACCTAGCCCTCCTTCTCCCCCCAGACCTTCCTGGACTGCCAGCAGGCAATAGCGTCTCCTGCAAGCCTCTGTCCAGCAAGGGACACTGAGGGAGGGTCACCTCTGACCCCCACCCCACTTCCAGACCCCCAGGCCCCAGACTCCACCTTCTAGGTAGGTAGCCAGGATCTACTTAAGGCGGGTTCTTTTTTTCCTCTTTTCTTTTCCCTTGACCCCCCTGTATTCTGTTTTTAACACCTAGCCCTCCTTCTCCCCCCAGACCTTCCTGGACTGTCAGCAGGCAATACCGTCTCCTGCAAGCCTCTGGCCAGCAAGGGACACTGAGGGAGGGTCACCTCTGACCCCCACCCCACTTCCAGACCCCCAGGCCCCAGACTCCACCTTCTAGGTAGGTAGCCAGGATCTCCTTAAGGCGGGTTTTTTTTTTTCCTCTTTTCTTTTCCCTTGAACCCCCTGCATTCCCTTTTTAACACCTAGCCCTCCTTTTCCAAACAGACCTTCCTGGACTGCCAGCAGGCAATAGCGTCTCCTGCAAGCCTCTGGCCATCAAGGGACACTGAGGGAGGGTCACCTCTGACCCCCACCCCACTTCCAGACCCCCAGGTCCCAGACTCCACCTTCTAGGTAGGTAGCCAGGATCTCCTTAAGGCGGGTTTTTTTTTTCCTCTTTTCTTTTCCCTTGACCCCCCTGCATTCTCTTTTTAACACCTAGCCCTCCTTCTCCCCCCAGACCTTCCTGGACTGCCAGCAGGCAATAGCGTCTCCTGCAAGCCTCTGGCCAGCAAGGGACACTGAGGGAGGGTCACCTCTGACCCCCACCCCACTTCCAGACCCCCAGGCCCCAGACTCCACCTTCTAGGTAGGTAGCCAGGATCTCCTTAAGGCGGGTTTTTTTTTTCCTCTTTTCTTTTCCCTTGACCCCCCTGCATTCTCTTTTTAACACCTAGCCCTCCTTCTCCCTCCAGACCTTCCTGGACTGCCAGCAGGCAATAGCGTCTCCTGCAAGCCTCTGGCCAGCAAGGGACACTGAGGGAGGGTCACCTCTGACCCCCACCCCACTTCCAGACCCCCAGGCCCCAGACTCCACCTTCTAGGTAGGTAGCCAGGATCTCCTTAAGGCGGGTTTTTTTTTTTCCTCTTTTCTTTTCCCTTGACCCCCCTGCATTCTCTTTTTAACACCTAGCCCTCCTTCTCCCCCCAGATCTTCCTGAACTGTCAGCAGGCAATAGCGTCTCCTGCAAGCCTCTGGCCAGCAAGGGACACTGAGGGAGGGTCACCTCTGAACCCCACCCCACTTCCAGACCCCCAGGCCCCAGACTCCACCTTCTAGGTAGGTAGCCAGGATCTCCTTAAGGCGGGTTTTTTTTTTTTTTCCTCTTTTCTTTTCCCTTGACACCCCTGCATTCTCTTTTTAACACCTAGCCCTCCTTCTCCCCCCAGACCTTCCTGGACTGCCAGCAGGCAATAGCGTCTCCTGCAAGCCTCTGGCCAGCAAGGGACACTGAGGGAGGGTCACCTCTGACCCCCACCCCACTTCCAGACCCCCAGGCCCCAGACTCCACCTTCTAGGTAGGTAGCCAGGATCTCCTTAAGGCGGGTTTTTTTTTTTCCTCTTTTCTTTTCCCTTGACCCCCCTGCATTCTCTTTTTAACACCTAGCCCTCCTTCTCGCCCCAGAACTTCCTGGACTGCCACCAGGCAATAGCGTCTCCTGCAAGCCTCTGGCCAGCAAGGGACACTGAGGGAGGGTCACCTCTGACCCCCACCCCACTTCCAGACCCCCAGGCCCCAGACTCCACCTTCTAGGTAGGTAGCCAGGATCTCCTTAAGGCGGGTTCTTTTTTTCCTCTTTTCTTTTCCCTTGACCCTCCTGCATTCTCTTTTTAACACCTAGCCCTCCTTCTCCCCCCAGACCTTCCTGGACTGCCAGCAGGCAATAGCGTCTCCTGCAAGCCTCTGGCCAGCAAGGGACACTGAGGGAGGGTCACCTCTGACCCCCACCCCACTTCCAGACCCCCAGGCCCCAGACTCCACCTTCTAGGTAGGTAGCCAGGATCTCCTTAAGGCGGGTTTTTTTTTTTCCTCTTTTCTTTTCCCTTGACCCCCATGCATTCTCTTTTTAACACCTAGCCCTCCTTCTCCCCCCAGACCTTCCTGGACTGCCAGCAGGCAATAGCGTCTCCTGCAAGCCTCTGGCCAGCAAGGGACACTGAGGGAGGGTCACCTCTGACCCCCACCCCACTTCCAGACCCCCAGGCCCCAGACTCCACCTTCTAGGTAGGTAGCCAGGATCTCCTTAAGGCGGGTTTTTTTTTTTCCTCTTTTCTTTTCCCTTGACCCCCCTGCATTCTCTTTTTAACACCTAGCCCTCCTTCTCCCCCCAGACCTTCCTGGACTGCCAGCAGGCAATAGCGTCTCCTGCAAGCCTCTGGACAGCAAGGGACACTGAGGGAGGGTCACCTCTGACCCCCACCCCACTTCCAGACCCCCAGGCCCCAGACTCCACCTTCTAGGTAGGTAGCCAGGATCTCCTTAAGGCGGGTTTTTTTTTTTCCTCTTTTCTTTTCCCTTGACCCCCCTGCATTCTCTTTTTAACACCTAGCCCTCCTTCTCCCCCCGAACTTCCTGGACTGCCAGCAGGCAATAGCGTCTCCTGCAAGCCTCTGGCCAGCAAGGGACACTGAGGGAGGGTCACCTCTGACCCCCACCCCACTTCCAGACCCCCAGGCCCCAGACTCCACCTTCTAGGTAGGTAGCCAGGATCTCCTTAAGGCGGGTTTTTTTTTTTCCTCTTTTCTTTTCCCTTGACCCCCCTGCATTCTCTTTTTAACACCTAGCCCTCCTTCTCCCCCCAGACCTTCCTGGACTGCCAGCAGGCAATAGCGTCTCCTGCAAGCCTCTGGCCAGCAACGGACACTGAGGGAGGGTCACCTCTGACCCCCACCCCACTTCCAGACCCCCAGGCCCCAGACTCCACCTTCTAGGTAGGTAGCCAGGATCTCCTTAAGGCGGGTTTTTTTTTTCCTCTTTTCTTTTCCCTTGACCCCCCCGCATTCTCTTTTTAACACCTAGCCCTCCTTCTCCCCCCAGACCTTCCTGGACTGCCAGCAGGCAATAGCGTCTCCTGCAAGCCTCTGGCCAGCAAGGGACACTGAGGGAGGGTCACCTCTGAACCCCACCCCACTTCCAGACCCCCAGGCCCCAGACTCCACCTTCTAGGTAGGTAGCCAGGATCTCCTTAAGGCGGGTTTTTTTTTTTCCTCTTTTCTTTTCCCTTGACCCCCCTGCATTCTCTTTTTAACACCTAGCCCTCCTTCTCGCCCCAGAACTTCCTGGACTGCCAGCAGGCAATAGCGTCTCCTGCAAGCCTCTGGCCAGCAAGGGACACTGAGGGAGGGTCACCTCTGACCCCCACCCCACTTCCAGACCCCCAGGCCCCAGACTCCACCTTCTAGGTAGGTAGCCAGGATCTCCTTAAGGCGGGTTCTTTTTTTCCTCTTTTCTTTTCCCTTGACCCTCCTGCATTCTCTTTTTAACACCTAGCCCTCCTTCTCCCCCCAGACCTTCCTGGACTGCCAGCAGGCAATAGCGTCTCCTGCAAGCCTCTGGCCAGCAAGGGACACTGAGGGAGGGTCACCTCTGACCCCCACCCCACTTCCAGACCCCCAGGCCCCAGACTCCACCTTCTAGGTAGGTAGCCAGGATCTCCTTAAGGCGGGTTTTTTTTTTCCTCTTTTCTTTTCCCTTGACCCCCATGCATTCTCTTTTTAACACCTAGCCCTCCTTCTCCCCCCAGACCTTCCTGGACTGCCAGCAGGCAATAGCGTCTCCTGCAAGCCTCTGGCCAGCAAGGGACACTGAGGGAGGGTCACCTCTGACCCCCACCCCACTTCCAGACCCCCAGGCCCCAGACTCCACCTTCTAGGTAGGTAGCCAGGATCTCCTTAAGGCGGGTTTTTTTTTTCCTCTTTTCTTTTCCCTTGACCCCCCTGCATTCTCTTTTTAACACCTAGCCCTCCTTCTCCCCCCAGACCTTCCTGGACTGCCAGCAGGCAATAGCGTCTCCTGCAAGCCTCTGGACAGCAAGGGACACTGAGGGAGGGTCACCTCTGACCCCCACCCCACTTCCAGACCCCCAGGCCCCAGACTCCACCTTCTAGGTAGGTAGCCAGGATCTCCTTAAGGCGGGTTTTTTTTTTCCTCTTTTCTTTTCCCTTGACCCCCCTGCATTCTCTTTTTAACACCTAGCCCTCCTTCTCCCCCCGAACTTCCTGGACTGCCAGCAGGCAATAGCGTCTCCTGCAAGCCTCTGGCCAGCAAGGGACACTGAGGGAGGGTCACCTCTGACCCCCACCCCACTTCCAGACCCCCAGGCCCCAGACTCCACCTTCTAGGTAGGTAGCCAGGATCTCCTTAAGGCGGGTTTTTTTTTTTCCTCTTTTCTTTTCCCTTGACCCCCCTGCATTCTCTTTTTAACACCTAGCCCTCCTTCTCCCCCCAGACCTTCCTGGACTGCCAGCAGGCAATAGCGTCTCCTGCAAGCCTCTGGCCAGCAACGGACACTGAGGGAGGGTCACCTCTGACCCCCACCCCACTTCCAGACCCCCAGGCCCCAGACTCCACCTTCTAGGTAGGTAGCCAGGATCTCCTTAAGGCGGGTTTTTTTTTTCCTCTTTTCTTTTCCCTTGACCCCCCCGCATTCTCTTTTTAACACCTAGCCCTCCTTCTCCCCCCAGACCTTCCTGGACTGCCAGCAGGCAATAGCGTCTCCTGCAAGCCTCTGGCCAGCAAGGGACACTGAGGGAGGGTCACCTCTGACCCCCACCCCACTTCCAGACCCCCAGGCCCCAGACTCCACCTTCTAGGTAGGTAGCCAGGATCTCCTTAAGGCGGGTTTTTTTTTTTCCTCTTTTCTTTTCCCTTGACCCCCTGCATTCTCTTTTTAACACCTAGCCCTCCTTCTCCCCCCAGACCTTCCTGGACTGCCAGCAGGCAATAGCGTCTCCTGCAAGCCTCTGGCCAGCAAGGCACACTGAGGGAGGGTCACCTCTGACCCCCACCCCACTTCCAGACCCCCAGGCCCCAGACTCCACCTTCTAGGTAGGTAGCCAGGATCTCCTTAAGGCGGGTTTTTTTTTTCCTCTTTTCTTTTCCCTTGACCCCCCTGCATTCTCTTTTTAACACCTAGCCCTCCTTCTCCCCCCAGACCTTCCTGGACTGCCAGCAGGCAATAGCGTCTCCTGCAAGCCTCTGGCCAGCAAGGGACACTGAGGGAGGGTCACCTCTGACCCCCACCCCACTTCCAGACCCCCAGGCCCCAGACTCCACCTTCTAGGTAGGTAGCCAGGATCTCCTTAAGGCGGGTTTTATTTTTCCGCTTTTCTTTTCTCTTGACCCCCCTGCATTCTCTTTTTAACACCTAGCCCTCCTTCTCCCCCCAGACCTTCCTGGACTGCCAGCAGGCAATAGCGTCTCCTGCAAGCCTCTGGCCAGCAAGGGACACTGAGGGAGGGTCACCTCTGACCCCCACCCCACTTCCAGACCCCCAGGCCCCAGACTCCACCTTCTAGGTAGGTAGCCAAGATCTCCTTAAGGCGGGTTTTTTTTTTTTCCTCTTTTCTTTTCCCTTGACCCCCCTGCATTCTCTTTTTAACACCTAGCCCTCCTTCTCCCCCCAGACCTTCCTGGACTGCCAGCAGGCAATAGCGTCTCCTGCAAGCCTCTGGCCAGCAAGGGACACTGAGGGAGGGTCACCTCTGACCCCCACCCCACTTCCAGAACCGCAGGCCCCAGACTCCACCTTCTAGGTAGGTAGCCAGGATCTCCTTAAGGCGGGTTTTTTTTTTCCTCTTTTCTTTTCCCTTGACCCCCCTGCATTCTCTTTTTATCACCTAGCCCTCCTTCTCCCCCCAGACCTTCCTGGACTGCCAGCAGGCAATAGCGTCTCCTGCAAGCCTCTGGCCAGCAAGGGACACTGAGGGAGGGTCACCTCTGACCCCCACACCACTTCCAGACCCCCAGGCCCCAGACTCCACCTTCTAGGTAGGTAGCCAGGATCTCCTTAAGGCGGGTTTTTTTTTTCCTCTTTTCTTTTCCCTTGACCCCCCTGCATTCTCTTTTTAATACCTAGCCCTCTTTCTCACCCCCGACCTTCCTGGACTGCCAGCAGGCAATAGCGTCTCCTGCAAGCCTCTGGCCAGCAAGGGACACTGAGGGAGGGTCACCTCTGAACCCCACCCCACTTCCAGACCCCCAGGCCCCAGACTCCACCTTCTAGGTAGGTAGCCAGGATCTCCTTAAGGCGGGTTTTTTTTTTTTTTTTTCTTTTCTTTTCCCTTGACCCCCCTGCATTCTCTTTTTAACACCTAGCCCTCCTTCTCCCCCCAGACCTTCCTGGACTGCCAGCAGGCAATAGCGTCTCCTGCAAGCCTCTGGCCAGCAAGGGACACTGAGGGAGGGTCACCTCTGACCCCCACCCCACTTCCAGACCCCCAGGCCCCAGACTCCACCTTCTAGGTAGGTAGCCAAGATCTCCTTAAGGCGGGTTTTTTTTTTTCCTCTTTTCTTTTCCCTTGACCCCCCTGCATTCTCTTTTTAACACCTAGCCCTCCTTCTCCCCCCAGACCTTCCTGGACTGCCAGCAGGCAATAGCGTCTCCTGCAAGCCTCTGGCCAGCAAGGGACACTGAGGGAGGGTCACCTCTGACCCCCACCCCACTTCCAGAACCGCAGGCCCCAGACTCCACCTTCTAGGTAGGTAGCCAGGATCTCCTTAAGGCGGGTTTTTTTTTTCCTCTTTTCTTTTCCCTTGACCCCCCTGCATTCTCTTTTTATCACCTAGCCCTCCTTCTCCCCCCAGACCTTCCTGGACTGCCAGCAGGCAATAGCGTCTCCTGCAAGCCTCTGGCCAGCAAGGGACACTGAGGGAGGGTCACCTCTGACCCCCACCCCACTTCCAGACCCCCAGGCCCCAGACTCCACCTTCTAGGTAGGTAGCCAGGATCTCCTTAAGGCGGGTTTTTTTTTTTCCTCTTTTCTTTTCCCTTGACCCCCCTGCATTCTCTTTTTAATACCTAGCCCTCTTTCTCACCCCCGACCTTCCTGGACTGCCAGCAGGCAATAGCGTCTCCTGCAAGCCTCTGGCCAGCAAGGGACACTGAGGGAGGGTCACCTCTGAACCCCACCCCACTTCCAGACCCCCAGGCCCCAGACTCCACCTTCTAGGTAGGTAGCCAGGATCTCCTTAAGGCGGGTTTTTTTTTTTTTTCTTTTCTTTTCCCTTGACCCCCCTGCATTCTCTTTTTAACACCTAGCCCTCCTTCTCCCCCCAGACCTTCCTGGACTGCCAGCAGGCAATAGCGTCTCCTGCAAGCCTCTGGCCAGCAAGGGACACTGAGGGAGGGTCACCTCTGACCCCCACCCCACTTCCAGACCCCCAGGCCCCAGACTCCACCTTCTAGGTAGGTAGCCAGGATCTCCTTAAGGCGGGTTTTTTTTTTCCTCTTTTCTTTTCCCTTGACCCCCCTGCATTCTCTTTTTAACACCTAGCCCTCCTTCTCCCCCCAGACCTTCCTGGACTGCCAGCAGGCAATAGCGTCTCCTGCAAGCCTCTGGCCAGCTAGGGACACTGAGGGAGGGTCACCTCTGACCCCCACCCCACTTCCAGTCCCCCAGGCCCCAGACTCCACCTTCTAGGTAGGTAGCCAGGATCTCCTTAAGGCGGGTTTTTTTTTTTTCCTCTTTTCTTTACCCTTGACCCCCCTGCATTCTCTTTTTAACACCTAGCCCTCCTTCTCCCCCCAGACCTTCCTGGACTGCCAGCAGGCAATAGCGTCTCCTGCAAGCCTCTGGCCAGCAAGGGACACTGAGGGAGGGTCACCTCTGACCCCCACCCCACTTCCAGACCCCCAGGCCCCAGACTCCACCTTCTAGGTAGGTAGCCAGGATCTCCTTAAGGCGGGTTTTTTTTTTCCTCTTTTCTTTTCCCTTGACCCCCCTGCATTCTCTTTTTAACACCTAGCCCTCCTTCTCCCCCCAGACCTTCCTGGACTGCCAGCAGGCAATAGCGTCTCCTGCAAGCCTCTGGCCAGCAAGGGACACTGAGGGAGGGTCACCTCTGACCCCCACCCCACTTCCAGACCCCCAGGCCCCAGACTCCACCTTCTAGGTAGGTAGCCAGGATCTCCTTAAGGCGGGTTTTTTTTTTTCCTCTTTTCTTTTCCCTTGACCCCCCTGCATTCTCTTTTTAACACCTAGCCCTCCTTCTCCCCCCAGACCTTCCTGGACTGCCAGCAGGCAATAGCGTCTCCTGCAAGCCTCTGGCCAGCAAGGGACACTGAGGGAGGGTCACCTCTGACCCCCACCCCACTTCCAGTCCCCCAGGCCCCAGACTCCACCTTCTAGGTAGGTAGCCAGGATCTCCTTAAGGCTTTTTTTTTTTTTTCCTCTTTTCTTTACCCTTGACCCCCCTGCATTCTCTTTTTAACACCTAGCCCTCCTTCTCCCCCCAGACCTTCCTGGACTGCCAGCAGGCAATAGCGTCTCCTGCAAGCCTCTGGCCAGCAAGGGACACTGAGGGAGGGTCACCTCTGACCCCCACCCCACTTCCAGACCCCCAGGCCCCAAACTCCACCTTCTAGGTAGGTAGCCAGGATCTCCTTAAGGCGGGTTTTTTTTTTCCTCTTTTCTTTTCCCTTGACCCCCGTGCATTCTCTTTTTAACACCTAGCCCTCCTTCTCCCCCCAGACCTTCCTGGACTGCCAGCAGGCAATAGCGTCTCCTGCAAGCCTCTGGCCAGCAAGGGACACTGAGGGAGGGTCACCTCTGACCCCCACCCCACTTCCAGACCCCCAGGCCCCAGACTCCACCTTCTAGGTAGGTAGCCAGGATCTCCTTAAGGCGGGTTTTATTTTTCCTCTTTTCTTTTCCCTTGACCCCCCTGCATTCTCTTTTTAACACCTAGCCCTCCTTCTCCCCCCAGACCTTCCTGGACTGCCAGCAGGCAATAGCGTATCCTGCAAGCCTCTGGCCAGCAAGGGACACTGAGGGAGGGTCACCTCTGACCCCCACCCCACTTCCAGTCCCCCAGGCCCCAGACTCCACCTTCTAGGTAGGTAGCCAAGATCTCCTTAAGGCGGGTTTTTTTTTTCCTCTTTTCTTTTCCCTTGACCCCCCTGCATTCTCTTTTTAACACCTAGCCCTCCTCCCCCCAGACCTTCCTGGACTGCCAGCAGGCAATAGCGTCTCCTGCAAGCCTCTGGCCAGCAAGGGACACTGAGGGAGTTTCACCTCTGACCCCCACCCCACTTCCAGACCCCCAGGCCCCAGACTCCACCTTCTAGGTAGGTAGCCAGGATCTCCTTAAGGCGGGTTTTTTTTTTCCTCTTTTCTTTTCCCTTGACCCCCCTGCATTCTCTTTTTATCACCTAGCCCTCCTTCTCCCCCCAGAACTTCCTGGACTGCCAGCAGGCAATAGCGTCTCCTGCAAGCCTCTGGCCAGCAAGGGACACTGAGGGAGGGTCACCTCTGACCCCCACCCCACTTCCAGACCCCCAGGCCCCAGACTCCACCTTCTAGGTAGGTAGCCAGGATCTCCTTAAGGCGGGTTTTTTTTTTTTCCTCTTTTCTTTTCCCTTGACCCCCCTGCATTCTCTTTTTAATACCTAGCCCTCTTTCTCACCCCCGACCTTCCTGGACTGTCAGCAGGCAATAGCGTCTCCTGCAAGCCTCTGGCCAGCAAGGGACACTGAGGGAGGGTCACCTCTGACCCCCACCCCACTTCCAGACCCCCAGGCCCCAGACTCCACCTTCTAGGTAGGTAGCCAGGATCTCCTTAAGGCGGGTTTTTTTTTTTCTTTTCTTTTCTCTTGACTACCCTGCATTCCCTTTTTAACACCTAGCCCTCCTTCTCCCCCCAGACCTTCCTGGATTGCCAGCAGGCAATAGCGTCTCCTGCAAGCCTCTGGCCAGCAAGGGACACTGAGGGAGGGTCACCTCTGACCCCCACCCCACTTCCAGACCCCCAGGCCCCAGACTCCACCTTCTAGGTAGGTAGCCAGGATCTACTTAAGGCGGGTTATATTTTTTCCTCTTTTCTTTTCCCTTGACCCCCCTGCATTCTCTTTTTAACACCTAGCCCTCCTTCTCCCCCCAGACCTTCCTGGACTGCCAGCAGGCAATAGCGTCTCCTGCAAGCCTCTGGCCAGCAAGGGACACTGAGGGAGGGTCACCTCTGACCCCCACCCCACTTCCAGACCCCCAGGCCCCAGACTCCACCTTCTAGGTAGGTAGCCAGGATCTCCTTAAGGCGGGTTTTTTTTTTCCTCTTTTCTTTGCCCTTGACCCCCCTGCATTCTCTTTTTAACACCTAGCCCTCCTTCTCCCCCCAGACCTTCCTGGACTGCCAGCAGGCAATAGCGTCTCCTGCAAGCCTCTGGCCAGCAAGGGACACTGAGGGAGGGTCACCTCTGACCCCCACCCCACTTCCAGACCCCCAGGCCCCAGACTCCACCTTCTAGGTAGGTAGCCAGGATCTCCTTAAGGCGGGTTTTTTTTTTCCTCTTTTCTTTTCCCTTGACCCCCCTGCATTCTCTTTTTAACACCTAGCCCTCCTTCTCCCCCCAGAGCTTCCTGGACTGCCAGCAGGCAATAGCATCTCCTGCAAGCCTCTGGCCAGCAAGGGACACTGAGGGAGGGTCACCTCTGACCCCCACCCCACTTCCAGACCCCCAGGCCCCAGACTCCACCTTCTAGGTAGGTAGCCAGGATCTCCTTAAGGTGGGTTTTTTTTTTTTCCTCTTTTCTTTTCCCTTGACCCCCCTGCATTCTCTTTTTAACACCTAGCCCTCCTTCTCCCCCCAGACCTTCCTGGACTGCCAGCAGGCAATAGCGTCTCCTGCAAGCCTCTGGCCAGCAAGGGACACTGAGGGAGGGTCACCTCTGACCCCCACCCCACTTCCAGACCCCCAGGCCCCAGACTCCACCTTCTAGGTAGGTAGCCAGGATCTCCTTAAGGCGGGTTTTTTTTTTCCTCTTTTCTTTTCCCTTGACCCCCCTGCATTCGCTTTTTAATACCTAGCCCTCTTTCTCACCCCCGACATTCCTGGACTGCCAGCAGGCAATAGCGTTTCCTGCAAGCCTCTGGCCAGCAAGGGACACTGAGGGAGGGTCACCTCTGACCCCCACCCCACTTCCAGACCACCAGTCCCCAGACTCCACCTTCTAGGTAGGTAGCCAGGATCTCCTTAAGGCGGGTTTTTTTTTTCCTCTTTTCTTTTCCCTTGACCCCCCTGCATTCTCTTTTTAACACCTAGCCCTCCTTCTCCCCCAGACCTTCCTGGACTGCCAGCAGGCAATAGCGTCTCCTGCAAGCCTCTGGCCAGCAAGGGACACTGAGGGAGGGTCACCTCTGACCCCCACCCCACGTCCAGACCCCAGGCCCCAGACTCCACCTTCTAGGTAGGTAGCCAGGATCTCCTTAAGGCGGGTTTGTTTTTTCCTCTTTTCTTTTCCCTTGACCCCCCTGCATTCTCTTTTTAACACCTAGCCCTCCTTCTCCCCCCAGACCTTCCTGGACTGCCAGCAGGCAATAGCGTCTCCTGCAAGCCTCTGGCCAGCAAGGGACACTGAGGGAGGGTCACCTCTGACCCCCACCCCACTTCCAGACCCCCAGGCCCCAGACTCCACCTTCTAGGTAGGTAGCCAGGATCTCCTTAAGGCGGGTTTTTTTTTTCCTCTTTTCTTTTCCCTTGACCCCCCTGCATTCTCTTTTTAACACCTAGACCTCCTTCTCCCCCCAGACCTTCCTGGACTGCCAGCAGGCAATAGCGTCTCCTGCAAGCCTCTGGCCAGCAAGGGACACTGAGGGAGGGTCACCTCTGACCCCCACCCCACTTCCAGACCCCCAGGCCCCAGACTCCACCTTCTAGGTAGGTAGCCAGGATCTCCTTAAGGCGGGTTTTTTTTTTTCCTCTTTTCTTTTCCCTTGACCCCCCTGCATTCTCTTTTTAACACCTAGCCCTCCTTCTCCCCCCAGACCTTCCTGGACTGCCAGCAGGCAATAGCGTCTCCTGCAAGCCTCTGGCCAGCAAGGGACACTGAGGGAGGGTCACCTCTGACTCCCACCCCACTTCCAGACCCCCAGGCCCCAGACTCCACCTTCTAGGTAGGTAGCCAGGATCTCCTTAAGGCGGGTTTTTTTTTTCCTCTTTTCTTTTCCCTTGACCCCCCTGCATTCTCTTTTTAACACCTAGCCCTCCTTCTCCCCCCAGAACTTCCTGGACTGCCAGCAGGCAATAGCGTCTCCTGCAAGCCTCTGGCCCGCAAGGGACACTGAGGGAGGGTCACCTCTGACCCCCACCCCACTTCCAGAGCCCCAGGCCCCAGACTCCACCTTCTAGGTAGGTAGCCAGGATCTCCTTAAGGTGGGTTTTTTTTTTTCCTCTTTTCTTTTCCCTTGACCCCCCTGCATTCTCTTTTTAACACCTAGCCCTCCTTCTCCCCCCAGACCTTCCTGGACTGCCAGCAGGCAATAGCGTCTCCTGCAAGCCTCTGGCCAGCAAGGGACACTGAGGGAGGGTCACCTCTGACCCCCACCCCACTTCCAGACCCCCAGGCCCCAGACTCCACCTTCTAGGTAGGTAGCCAGGATCTCCTTAAGGCGGGTTTTTTTTTTCCTCTTTTCTTTTCCCTTGACCCCCCTGCATTCGCTTTTTAATACCTAGCCCTCTTTCTCACCCCCGACATTCCTGGACTGCCAGCAGGCAATAGCGTTTCCTGCAAGCCTCTGGCCAGCAAGGGACACTGAGGGAGGGTCACCTCTGACCCCCACCCCACTTCCAGACCACCAGTCCCCAGACTCCACCTTCTAGGTAGGTAGCCAGGATCTCCTTAAGGCGGGTTTTTTTTTTCCTCTTTTCTTTTCCCTTGACCCCCCTGCATTCTCTTTTTAACACCTAGCCCTCCTTCTCCCCCAGACCTTCCTGGACTGCCAGCAGGCAATAGCGTCTCCTGCAAGCCTCTGGCCAGCAAGGGACACTGAGGGAGGGTCACCTCTGACCCCCACCCCACGTCCAGACCCCAGGCCCCAGACTCCACCTTCTAGGTAGGTAGCCAGGATCTCCTTAAGGCGGGTTTGTTTTTTCCTCTTTTCTTTTCCCTTGACCCCCCTGCATTCTCTTTTTAACACCTAGCCCTCCTTCTCCCCCCAGACCTTCCTGGACTGCCAGCAGGCAATAGCGTCTCCTGCAAGCCTCTGGCCAGCAAGGGACACTGAGGGAGGGTCACCTCTGACCCCCACCCCACTTCCAGACCCCCAGGCCCCAGACTCCACCTTCTAGGTAGGTAGCCAGGATCTCCTTAAGGCGGGTTTTTTTTTTTCCTCTTTTCTTTTCCCTTGACCCCCCTGCATTCTCTTTTTAACACCTAGACCTCCTTCTCCCCCCAGACCTTCCTGGACTGCCAGCAGGCAATAGCGTCTCCTGCAAGCCTCTGGCCAGCAAGGGACACTGAGGGAGGGTCACCTCTGACCCCCACCCCACTTCCAGACCCCCAGGCCCCAGACTCCACCTTCTAGGTAGGTAGCCAGGATCTCCTTAAGGCGGGTTTTTTTTTTTCCTCTTTTCTTTTCCCTTGACCCCCCTGCATTCTCTTTTTAACACCTAGCCCTCCTTCTCCCCCCAGACCTTCCTGGACTGCCAGCAGGCAATAGCGTCTCCTGCAAGCCTCTGGCCAGCAAGGGACACTGAGGGAGGGTCACCTCTGACCCCCACCCCACTTCCAGACCCCCAGGCCCCAGACTCCACCTTCTAGGTAGGTAGCCAGGATCTCCTTAAGGCGGGTTTTTTTTTTTCCTCTTTTCTTTTCCCTTGACCCCCCTGCATTCTCTTTTTAACACCTAGCCCTCCTTCTCCCCCCAGAACTTCCTGGACTGCCAGCAGGCAATAGCGTCTCCTGCAAGCCTCTGGCCCGCAAGGGACACTGAGGGAGGGTCACCTCTGACCCCCACCCCACTTCCAGAGCCCCAGGCCCCAGACTCCACCTTCTAGGTAGGTAGCCAGGATCTCCTTAAGGCGGGTTTTTTTTTTTCCTCTTTTCTTTTCCCTTGACCCCCCTGCATTCTCTTTTTAACACCTAGCCCTCCTTCTCCCCCCAGACCTTCCTGGACTGCCAGCAGGCAATAGCGTCTCCTGCAAGCCTCTGGCCAGCAAGGGACACTGAGGGAGGGTCACCTCTGACCCCCACCCCACTTCCAGACCCCCAGGCCCCAGACTCCACCTTCTAGGTAGGTAGCCAGGATCTCCTTAAGGCGGGTTTTTTTTTTCCTCTTTTCTTTTCCCTTGACCCCCCTGCATTCTCTTTTTAACACCTAGCCCTCCTTCTCCCCCCAGAACTTCCTCGACTGCCAGCAGGCAATAGCGTCTCCTGCAAGCCTCTGGCCAGCAAGGGACACTGAGGGAGGGTCACCTCTGACCCCCACCCCACTTCCAGACCCCCAGGCCCCAGACTCCACCTTCTAGGTAGGTAGCCAGGATCTCCTTAAGGCGGGTTTTTTTTTTTTCCTCTTTTCTTTTCCCTTGACCCCCCTGCATTCTCTTTTTAACACCTAGCCCTCCTTCTCCCCCCAGACCTTCCTGGACTGCCAGCAGGCAATAGCGTCTCCTGCAAGCCTCTGGCCAGCAAGGGACACTGAGGGAGGGTCACCTCTGACCCCCACCCCACTTCCAGACCCCCAGACCCCAGACTCCACCTTCTAGGTAGGTAGCCAGGATCTCCTTAAGGCGGGTTTTTTTTTTTCCTCTTTTCTTTTCCCTTGACCCCCCTGCATTCTCTTTTTAACACCTAGCCCTCCTTCTCCCCCCAGACCTTCCTGGAGTGCCAGCAGGCAATAGCGTCTCCTGCAAGCCTCTGGCCAGCAAGGGACACTGAGGGAGGGTCACCTCTGACCCCCACCCCACTTCCAGACCCCCAGGCCCCAGACTCCACCTTCTAGGTAGGTAGCCAGGATCTCCTTAAGGCGGGTTTTTTATTTTCCTCTTTTCTTTTCCCTTGACCCCCCTGCATTCTCTTTTTAACACCTAGACCTCCTTCTCCCCCCAGACCTTCCTGGACTGCCAGCAGGCAATAGCGTCTCCTGCAAGCCTCTGGCCAGCAAGGGACACTGAGGGAGGGTCACCTCTGACCCCCACCCCACTTCCAGACCCCCAGGCCCCAGACTCCACCTTCTAGGTAGGTAGCCAGGATCTCCTTAAGGCAGGTTTTTTTTTTTTCCTCTTTTCTTTTCCCTTGACCCCCCTGCATTCTCTTTTTAACACCTAGACCTCCTTCTCCCCCCAGACCTTCCTGGACTGCCAGCAGGCAATAGCGTCTCCTGCAAGCCTCTGGCCAGCAAGGGACACTGAGGGAGGGTCACCTCTGACCCCCACCCCACTTCCAGACCCCCAGGCCCCAGACTCCACCTTCTAGGTAGGTAGCCAGGATCTCCTTAAGGCGGGTTTTTTTTTTTTCCTCTTTTCTTTTCCCTTGACCCCCCTGCATTCTCTTTTTAACACCTAGCCCTCCTTCTCCCCCCAGATCTTCCTGGACTGCCAGCAGGCAATAGCGTCTCCTGCAAGCCTCTGGCCAGCAAGGGACACTGAGGGAGGGTCACCTCTCACCCCCACCCCACTTCCAGACCCCCAGGCCCCAGACTCCACCTTCTAGGTAGGTAGCCAGGATCTCCTTAAGGCGGGTTTTTTTTTTTCCTCTTTTCTTTTCCCTTGACCCCCCTGCATTCTCTTTTTAACACCTAGACCTCCTTCTCCCCCCAGACCTTCCTGGACTGCCAGCAGGCAATAGCGTCTCCTGCAAGCCTCTGGCCAGCAAGGGACACTGAGGGAGGGTCACCTCTGACCCCCACCCCACTTCCAGACCCCCAGGCCCCAGACTCCACCTTCTAGGTAGGTAGCCAGGATCTCCTTATGGCGGGTTTTTTTTTTTCCTCTTTTCTTTTCCCTTGACCCCTCTGCATTCTCTTTTTAACACCTAGACCTCCTTCTCCCCCCAGACCTTCCTGGACTGCCAGCAGGCAATAGCGTCTCCTGCAAGCCTCTGGCCAGCAAGGGACACTGAGGGAGGGTCACCTCTGACCGCCACCCCACTTCCAGACCCCCAGGCCCCAGACTCCACCTTCTAGGTAGGTAGCCAGGATCTCCTTAAGGCGGGTTTTTGTTTTTCCTCTTTTCTTTTCCCTTGACCCCCCTGCATTCTCTTTTTAACACCTAGTCCTCCTTCTCCCCCCAGACATTCCTGGAGTGCCAGCAGGTAATAGCGTCTCCTGCAAGCCTCTGGCCAGCAAGGGACACTGAGGGAGGGTCACCTCTGACCCCCACCCCACTTCCAGACCCCCAGGCCCCAGACTCCACCTTCTAGGTAGGTAGCCAGGATCTCCTTAAGGCGGGTTTTTTTTTTTCCTCTTTTCTTTTCCCTTGACCCCCCTGCATTCTCTTTTTAACACCTAGACCTCCTTCTCCCCCCAGAACTTCCTGGACTGCCAGCAGGCAATAGCGTCTCCTGCAAGCCTCTGGCCAGCAAGGGACACTGAGGGAGGGTCACCTCTGACCCCCACCCCACTTCCAGACCCCCAGGCCCTAGACTCCACCTTCTAGGTAGGTAGCCAGGATCTCCTTAAGGCAGGTTTTTTTTTTTCCTCTTTTCTTTTCCCTTGACCCCCCTGCATTCTCTTTTTAACACCTAGACCTCCTTCTCCCCCCAGACCTTCCTGGACTGCCAGCAGGCAATAGCGTCTCCTGCAAGCCTCTGGCCAGCAAGGGACACTGAGGGAGGGTCACCTCTCACCCCCACCCCACTTCCAGACCCCCAGGCCCCAGACTCCACCTTCTAGGTAGGTAGCCAGGATCTCCTTAAGGCGGGTTTTTTTTTTTCCTCTTTTCTTTTCCCTTGACCCCCCTGCATTCTCTTTTTAACACCTAGACCTCCTTCTCCCCCCAGACCTTCCTGGACTGCCAGCAGGCAATAGCGTCTCCTGCAAGCCTCTGGCCAGCAAGGGACACTGAGAGAGGGTCACCTCTCACCCCCACCCCACTTCCAGACCCCCAGGCCCCAGACTCCACCTTCTAGGTAGGTAGCCAGGATCTCCTTAAGGCGGGTTTTTTTTTTTTCCTCTTTTCTTTTCCCTTGACCCCCCTGCATTCTCTTTTTAACACCTAGACCTCCTTCTCCCCCCAGACCTTCCTGGACTGCCAGCAGGCAATAGCGTCTCCTGCAAGCCTCTGGCCAGCAAGGGACACTGAGGGAGGGTCACCTCTGACCCCCACCCCACTTCCAGACCCCCAGGCCCCAGACTCCACCTTCTAGGTAGGTAGCCAGGATCTCCTTAAGGCGGGTTTTTTTTTTTTCCTCTTTTCTTTTCCCTTGACCCCTCTGCATTCTCTTTTTAACACCTAGACCTCCTTCTCCCCCCAGACCTTCCTGGACTGCCAGCAGGCAATAGCGTCTCCTGCAAGCCTCTGGCCAGCAAGGGACACTGAGGGAGGGTCACCTCTGACCCCCACCCCACTTCCAGACCCCCAGGCCCCAGACTCCACCTTCTAGGTAGGTAGCCAGGATCTCCTTAAGGCGGGTTTTTTTTTTTCCTCTTTTCTTTTCCCTTGACCCCCGCTGCATTCTCTTTTTAACACCTAGCCCTCCTTCTCCCCCCAGACCTTCCTGGAGTGCCAGCAGGCAATAGCGTCTCCTGCAAGCCTCTGGCCAGCAAGGGACACTGAGGGAGGGTCACCTCTGACCCCCACCCCACTTCCAGACCCCCAGGCCCCAGACTCCACCTTCTAGGTAGGTAGCCAGGATCTCCTTAAGGCGGGTTTTTTTTTTTCCTCTTTTCTTTTCCCTTGACCCCCCTGCATTCTCTTTTTAACACCTAGACCTCCTTCTCCCCCCAGACCTTCCTGGACTGCCAGCAGGCAATAGCGTCTCCTGCAAGCCTCTGGCCAGCAAGGGACACTGAGGGAGGGTCACCTCTGACCCCCACCCCACTTCCAGACCCCCAGGCCCCAGACTCCACCTTCTAGGTAGGTAGCCAGGATCTCCTTAAGGCAGGTTTTTTTTTTTCCTCTTTTCTTTTCCCTTGACCCCCCTGCATTCTCTTTTTAACACCTAGACCTCCTTCTCCCCCCAGACCTTCCTGGACTGCCAGCAGGCAATAGCGTCTCCTGCAAGCCTCTGGCCAGCAAGGGACACTGAGGGAGGGTCACCTCTCACCCCCACCCCACTTCCAGACCCCCAGGCCCCAGACTCCACCTTCTAGGTAGGTAGCCAGGATCTCCTTAAGGCGGGTTTTTTTTTTTCCTCTTTTCTTTTCCCTTGACCCCCCTGCATTCTCTTTTTAACACCTAGCCCTCCTTCTCCCCCCAGACCTTCCTGGACTGCCAGCAGGCAATAGCGTCTCCTGCAAGCCTCTGGCCAGCAAGGGACACTGAGGGAGGGTCACCTCTCACCCCCACCCCACTTCCAGACCCCCAGGCCCCAGACTCCACCTTCTAGGTAGGTAGCCAGGATCTCCTTAAGGCGGGTTTTTTTTTTTCCTCTTTTCTTTTCCCTTGACCCCCCTGCATTCTCTTTTTAACACCTAGACCTCCTTCTCCCCCCAGACCTTCCTGGACTGCCAGCAGGCAATAGCGTCTCCTGCAAGCCTCTGGCCAGCAAGGGACACTGAGGGAGGGTCACCTCTCACCCCCACCCCACTTCCAGACCTCCAGGCCCCAGACTCCACCTTCTAGGTAGGTAGCCAGGATCTCCTTATGGCGGGTTTTTTTTTTTTCCTCTTTTCTTTTCCCTTGACCCCTCTGCATTCTCTTTTTAACACCTAGACCTCCTTCTCCCCCCAGACCTTCCTGGACTGCCAGCAGGCAATAGCGTCTCCTGCAAGCCTCTGGCCAGCAAGGGACACTGAGGGAGGGTCACCTCTGACCCCCACCCCACTTCCAGACCCCCAGGCCCCAGACTCCACCTTCTAGGTAGGTAGCCAGGATCTCCTTAAGGCGGGTTTTTTTTTTTCCTCTTTTCTTTTCCCTTGACCCCCCTGCATTCTCTTTTTAACACCTAGCCCTCCTTCTCCCCCCAGACATTCCTGGAGTGCCAGCAGGTAATAGCGTCTCCTGCAAGCCTCTGGCCAGCAAGGGACACTGAGGGAGGGTCACCTCTGACCCCCACCCCACTTCCAGACCCCCAGGCCCCAGACTCCACCTTCTAGGTAGGTAGCCAGGATCTCCTTAAGGCGGGTTTTTTTTTTTTCCTCTTTTCTTTTCCCTTGACCCCCCTGCATTCTCTTTTTAACACCTAGACCTCCTTCTCCCCCCAGACCTTCCTGGACTGCCAGCAGGCAATAGCGTCTCCTGCAAGCCTCTGGCCAGCAAGGGACACTGAGGGAGGGTCACCTCTCACCCCCACCCCACTTCCAGACCCCCAGGCCCCAGACTCCACCTTCTAGGTAGGTAGCCAGGATCTCCTTAAGGCGGGTTTTTTTTTTTCCTCTTTTCTTTTCCCTTGACCCCCCTGCATTCTCTTTTCAACACCTAGACCTCCTTCTCCCCCCAGACCTTCCTGGACTGCCAGCAGGCAATAGCGTCTCCTGCAAGCCTCTGGCCAGCAAGGGACACTGAGGGAGGGTCACCTCTGACCCCCACCCCACTTCCAGACCCCCAGGCCCCAGACTCCACCTTCTAGGTAGGTAGCCAGGATCTCCTTAAGGCGGGTTTTTTTTTTTCCTCTTTTCTTTTCCCTTGACGCCTCTGCATTCTCTTTTTAACACCTAGACCTCCTTCTCCGCCCAGACCTTCCTGGACTGCCAGCAGGCAATAGCGTCTCCTGCAAGCCTCTGGCCAGCAAGGGACACTGAGGGAGGGTCACCTCTGACCCCCACCCCACTTCCAGACCCCCAGGCCCCAGACTCCACCTTCTAGGTAGGTAGCCAGGATCTCCTTAAGGCGGGTTTTTTTTTTTCCTCTTTTCTTTTCCCTTGACCCGCCTGCATTCTCTTTTTAACACCTAGCCCTCCTTCTCCCCCCAGACCTTCCTGGAGTGCCAGCAGGTAATAGCGTCTCCTGCAAGCCTCTGGCCAGCAAGGGACACTGAGGGAGGGTCACCTCTGACCCCCACCCCACTTCCAGACCCCCAGGCCCCAGACTCCACCTTCTAGGTAGGTAGCCAGGATCTCCTTAAGGCGGGTTTTTTTTTTTCCTCTTTTCTTTTCCCTTGACCCCCCTGCATTCTCTTTTTAACACCTAGCCCTCCTTCTCCCCCCAGACCTTCCTGGACTGCCAGCAGGCAATAGCGTCTCCTGCAAGCCTCTGGCCAGCAAGGGACACTGAGGGAGGGACACCTCTCACCCCCACCCCACTTCCAGACCCCCAGGCCCCAGACTCCACCTTCTAGGTAGGTAGCCAGGATCTCCTTAAGGCGGGTTTTTTTTTTTCCTCTTTTCTTTTCCCTTGACCCCCCTGCATTCTCTTTTTAACACCTAGACCTCCTTCTCCCCCCAGACCTTCCTGGACTGCCAGCAGGCAATAGCGTCTCCTGCAAGCCTCTGGCCAGCAAGGGACACTGAGGGAGGGTCACCTCTGACCCCCACCCCACTTCCAGACCCCCAGGCCCCAGACTCCACCTTCTAGGTAGGTAGCCAGGATCTCCTTAAGGCGGGTTTTTTTTTTTTCCTCTTTTCTTTTCCCTTGACCCCCCTGCATTCTCTTTTTAACACCTAGCCCTCCTTCTCCCCCCAGACCTTCCTGGACTGCCAGCAGGCAATAGCGTCTCCTGCAAGCCTCTGGCCAGCAAGGGACACTGAGGGAGGGTCACCTCTCACCCCCACCCCACTTCCAGACCCCCAGGCCCCAGACTCCACCTTCTAGGTAGGTAGCCAGGATCTCCTTAAGGCGGGTTTTTTTTTTTCCTCTTTTCTTTTCCCTTGACCCCCCCTGCATTCTCTTTTTAACACCTAGACCTCCTTCTCCCCCCAGACCTTCCTGGACTGCCAGCAGGCAATAGCGTCTCCTGCAAGCCTCTGGCCAGCAAGGGACACTGAGGGAGGGTCACCTCTGACCCCCCACCCCACTTCCAGACCCCCAGGCCCCAGACTCCACCTTCTAGGTAGGTAGCCAGGATCTCCTTAAGGCGGGTTTTTTTTTTTCCTCTTTTCTTTTCCCTTGACCCCCCTGCATTCTCTTTTTAACACCTAGCCCTCCTTCTCCCCCCAGACCTTCCTGGACTGCCAGCAGGCAATAGCGTCTCCTGCAAGCCTCTGGCCAGCAAGGGACACTGAGGGAGGGTCACCTCTGACCCCCACCCCACTTCCAGACCCCCAGGCCCCAGACTCCACCTTCTAGGTAGGTAGCCAGGATCTCCTTAAGGCGGGTTTTTTTTTTTTCCTCTTTTCTTTTCCCTTGACCCCCCTGCATTCTCTTTTTAACACCTAGCCCTCCTTCTCCCCCCAGACCTTCCTGGACTGCCAGCAGGCAATAGCGTCTCCTGCAAGCCTCTGGCCAGCAAGGGACACTGAGGGAGGGTCACCTCTGACCCCCACCCCACTTCCAGACCCCCAGGCCCCAGACTCCACCTTCTAGGTAGGTAGCCAGGATCTCCTTAAGGCGGGTTTTTTTTTTTCCTCTTTTCTTTTCCCTTGACCCCCCTGCATTCTCTTTTTAACACCTAGCCCTCCTTCTCCCCCCAGACCTTCCTGGACTGCCAGCAGGCAATAGCGTCTCCTGCAAGCCTCTGGCCAGCAAGGGACACTGAGGGAGGGTCACCTCTCACCCCCACCCCACTTCCAGACCCCCAGGCCCCAGACTCCACCTTCTAGGTAGGTAGCCAGGATCTCCTTAAGGCGGGTTTTTTTTTTTTCCTCTTTTCTTTTCCCTTGACCCCCCTGCATTCTCTTTTTAACACCTAGACCTCCTTCTCCCCCCAGACCTTCCTGGACTGCCAGCAGGCAATAGCGTCTCCTGCAAGCCTCTGGCCAGCAAGGGACACTGAGGGAGGGTCACCTCTCACCCCCACCCCACTTCCAGACCCCCAGGCCCCAGACTCCACCTTCTAGGTAGGTAGCCAGGATCTCCTTAAGGCGGGTTTTTTTTTTTTCCTCTTTTCTTTTCCCTTGACCCCCCTGCATTCTCTTTTTAACACCTAGCCCTCCTTCTCCCCCCAGACCTTCCTGGACTGCCAGCAGGCAATAGCGTCTCCTGCAAGCCTCTGGCCAGCAAGGGACACTGAGGGAGGGTCACCTCTGACCCCCACCCCACTTCCAGACCCCCAGGCCCTGACTCCACCTTCTAGGTAGGTAGCCAGGATCTCCTTAAGGCGGGTTTTTTTTTTTTCCTCTTTTCTTTTCCCTTGACCCCCCTGCATTCTCTTTTTAACACCTAGACCTCCTTCTCCCCCCAGAACTTCCTGGACTGCCAGCAGGCAATAGCGTCTCCTGCAAGCCTCTGGCCAGCAAGGGACACTGAGGGAGGGTCACCTCTGACCCCCACCCCACTTCCAGACCCCCCGGCCCCAGACTCCACCTTCTAGGTAGGTAGCCAGGATCTCCTTAAGGCGGGTTTTTTTTTTTCCTCTTTTCTTTTCCCTTGACCCCCCTGCATTCTCTTTTTAACACCTAGACCTCCTTCTCCCCCCAGACCTTCCTGGACTGCCAGCAGGCAATAGCGTCTCCTTCAAGCCTCTGGCCAGCAAGGGACACTGAGGGAGGGTCACCTCTGACCCCCACCCCACTTCCAGACCCCCAGGCCCCAGACTCCACCTTCTAGGTAGGTAGCCAGGATCTCCTTAAGGCGGGTTTTTTTTTTTCCTCTTTTCTTTTCCCTTGACCCCCCTGCATTCTCTTTTTAACACCTAGCCCTCCTTCTCCCCCCAGACCTTCCTGGACTGCCAGCAGGCAATAGCGTCTCCTGCAAGCCTCTGGCCAGCAAGGGACACTGAGGGAGGGTCACCTCTGACCCCCACCCCACTTCCAGACCCCCAGGCCCCAGACTCCACCTTCTAGGTAGGTAGCCAGGATCTCCTTAAGGCGGGTTTTTTTTTTTTGCTCTTTTCTTTTCCCTTGACCCCCCTGCATTCTCTTTTTAACACCTAGACCTCCTTCTCCCCCCAGACCTTCCTGGACTGCCAGCAGGCAATAGCGTCTCCTGCAAGCCTCTGGCCAGCAAGGGACACTGAGGGAGGGTCACCTCTGACCCCCACCCCACTTCCAGACCCCCAGGCCCCAGACTCCACCTTCTAGGTAGGTAGCCAGGATCTCCTTAAGGCGGGTTTTTTTTTTTTCCTCTTTTCTTTTCCCTTGACCCCCCTGCATTCTCTTTTTAACACCTAGACCTCCTTCTCCCCCCAGACCTTCCTGGACTGCCAGCAGGCAATAGCGTCTCCTGCAAGCCTCTGGCCAGCAAGGGACACTGAGGGAGGGTCACCTCTCACCCCCACCCCACTTCCAGACCCCCAGGCCCCAGACTCCACCTTCTAGGTAGGTAGCCAGGATCTCCTTAAGGCGGGTTTTTTTTTTTCCTCTTTTCTTTTCCCTTGACCCCCCTGCATTCTCTTTTTAACACCTAGACCTCCTTCTCCCCCCAGACCTTCCTGGACTGCCAGCAGGCAATAGCGTCTCCTGCAAGCCTCTGGCCAGCAAGGGACACTGTGGGAGGGTCACCTCTGACCCCCACCCCACTTCCAGACCCCCAGGCCCCAGACTCCACCTTCTAGGTAGGTAGCCAGGATCTCCTTAAGGCGGGTTTTTTTTTTTCCTCTTTTCTTTTCCCTTGACCCCCCTGCATTCTCTTTTTAACACCTAGACCTCCTTCTCCCCCCAGAACTTCCTGGACTGCCAGCAGGCAATAGCGTCTCCTGCAAGCCTCTGGCCAGCAAGGGACACTGAGGGAGGGTCACCTCTGACCCCCACCCCACTTCCAGACCCCCAGGCCCCAGACTCCACCTTCTAGGTAGGTAGCCAGGATCTCCTTAAGGCGGGTTTTTTTTTTTTCCTCTTTTCTTTTCCCTTGACCCCCCTGCATTCTCTTTTTAACACCTAGACCTCCTTCTCCCCCCAGACCTTCCTGGACTGCCAGCAGGCAATAGCGTCTCCTGCAAGCCTCTGGCCAGCAAGGGACACTGAGGGAGGGTCACCTCTCACCCCCACCCCACTTCCAGACCCCCAGGCCCCAGACTCCACCTTCTAGGTAGGTAGCCAGGATCTCCTTAAGGCGGGTTTTTTTTTTTCCTCTTTTCTTTTCCCTTGACCCCCCTGCATTCTCTTTTTAACACCTAGACCTCCTTCTCCCCCCAGACCTTCCTGGACTGCCAGCAGGCAATAGCGTCTCCTGCAAGCCTCTGGCCAGCAAGGGACACTGAGGGAGGGTCACCTCTGACCCCCACCCCACTTCCAGACCCCCAGGCCCCAGACTCCACCTTCTAGGTAGGTAGCCAGGATCTCCTTAAGGCGGGTTTTTGTTTTTCCTCTTTTCTTTTCCCTTGACCCCCCTGCATTCTCTTTTTAACACCTAGCCCTCCTTCTCCCCCCAGACCTTCCTGGACTGCCAGCAGGCAATAGCGTCTCCTGCAAGCCTCTGGCCAGCAAGGGACACTGAGGGAGGGTCACCTCTGACCCCCACCCCACTTCCAGACCCCCAGGCCCCAGACTCCACCTTCTAGGTAGGTAGCCAGGATCTCCTTAAGGCGGGTTTTTTTTTTTTCCTCTTTTCTTTTCCCTTGACCCCCCTGCATTCTCTTTTTAACACCTAGACCTCCTTCTCCCCCCAGACCTTCCTGGACTGCCAGCAGGCAATAGCGTCTCCTGCAAGCCTCTGGCCAGCAAGGGACACTGAGGGAGGGTCACCTCTGACCCCCACCCCACTTCCAGACCCCCAGGCCCCAGACTCCACCTTCTAGGTAGGTAGCCAGGATCTCCTTAAGGCGGGTTTTTTTTTTTTCCTCTTTTCTTTTCCCTTGACCCCCCTGCATTCTCTTTTTAACACCTAGACCTCCTTCTCCCCCCAGACCTTCCTGGACTGCCAGCAGGCAATAGCGTCTCCTGCAAGCCTCTGGCCAGCAAGGGACACTGAGGGAGGGTCACCTCTGACCCCCACCCCACTTCCAGACCCCCAGGCCCCAGACTCCACCTTCTAGGTAGGTAGCCAGGATCTCCTTAAGGCGGGTTTTTTTTTTTCCTCTTTTCTTTTCCCTTGACCCCCCTGCATTCTCTTTTTAACACCTAGACCTCCTTCTCCCCCCAGACCTTCCTGGACTGCCAGCAGGCAATAGCGTCTCCTGCAAGCCTCTGGCCAGCAAGGGACACTGAGGGAGGGTCACCTCTGACCCCCACCCCACTTCCAGACCCCCAGGCCCCAGACTCCACCTTCTAGGTAGGTAGCCAGGATCTCCTTAAGGCGGGTTTTTTTTTTTCCTCTTTTCTTTTCCCTTGACCCCCCTGCATTCTCTTTTTAACACCTAGACCTCCTTCTCCCCCCAGACCTTCCTGGACTGCCAGCAGGCAATAGCGTCTCCTGCAAGCCTCTGGCCAGCAAGGGACACTGAGGGAGGGTCACCTCTGACCCCCACCCCACTTCCAGACCCCCAGGCCCCAGACTCCACCTTCTAGGTAGGTAGCCAGGATCTCCTTAAGGCGGGTTTTTTTTTTTCCTCTTTTCTTTTCCCTTGACCCCCCTGCATTCTCTTTTTAACACCTAGACCTCCTTCTCCCCCCAGACCTTCCTGGACTGCCAGCAGGCAATAGCGTCTCCTGCAAGCCTCTGGCCAGCAAGGGACACTGAGGGAGGGTCACCTCTGACCCCCACCCCACTTCCAGACCCCCAGGCCCCAGACTCCACCTTCTAGGTAGGTAGCCAGGATCTCCTTAAGGCGGGTTTTTTTTTTTCCTCTTTTCTTTTCCCTTGACCCCCCTGCATTCTCTTTTTAACACCTAGACCTCCTTCTCCCCCCAGACCTTCCTGGACTGCCAGCAGGCAATAGCGTCTCCTGCAAGCCTCTGGCCAGCAAGGGACACTGAGGGAGGGTCACCTCTGACCCCCACCCCACTTCCAGACCCCCAGGCCCCAGACTCCACCTTCTAGGTAGGTAGCCAGGATCTCCTTAAGGCGGGTTTTTTTTTTTTCCTCTTTTCTTTTCCCTTGACCCCCCTGCATTCTCTTTTTAACACCTAGACCTCCTTCTCCCCCCAGACCTTCCTGGACTGCCAGCAGGCAATAGCGTCTCCTGCAAGCCTCTGGCCAGCAAGGGACACTGAGGGAGGGTCACCTCTCACCCCCACCCCACTTCCAGACCCCCAGGCCCCAGACTCCACCTTCTAGGTAGGTAGCCAGGATCTCCTTAAGGCGGGTTTTTTTTTTTCCTCTTTTCTTTTCCCTTGACCCCCCTGCATTCTCTTTTTAACACCTAGACCTCCTTCTCCCCCCAGACCTTCCTGGACTGCCAGCAGGCAATAGCGTCTCCTGCAAGCCTCTGGCCAGCAAGGGACACTGAGGGAGGGTCACCTCTGACCCCCACCCCACTTCCAGACCCCCAGGCCCCAGACTCCACCTTCTAGGTAGGTAGCCAGGATCTCCTTAAGGCGGGTTTTTTTTTTTTCCTCTTTTCTTTTCCCTTGACCCCCCTGCATTCTCTTTTTAACACCTAGACCTCCTTCTCCCCCCAGAACTTCCTGGACTGCCAGCAGGCAATAGCGTCTCCTGCAAGCCTCTGGCCAGCAAGGGACACTGAGGGAGGGTCACCTCTGACCCCCACCCCACTTCCAGACCCCCAGGCCCCAGACTCCACCTTCTAGGTAGGTAGCCAGGATCTCCTTAAGGCGGGTTTTTTTTTTTTCCTCTTTTCTTTTCCCTTGACCCCCCTGCATTCTCTTTTTAACACCTAGACCTCCTTCTCCCCCCAGACTTCCTGGACTGCCAGCAGGCAATAGCGTCTCCTGCAAGCCTCTGGCCAGCAAGGGACACTGAGGGAGGGTCACCTCTGACCCCCACCCCACTTCCAGACCCCCAGGCCCCAGACTCCACCTTCTAGGTAGGTAGCCAGGATCTCCTTAAGGCGGGTTTTTTTTTTTTCCTCTTTTCTTTTCCCTTGACCCCCCTGCATTCTCTTTTTAACACCTAGACCTCCTTCTCCCCCCAGAACTTCCTGGACTGCCAGCAGGCAATAGCGTCTCCTGCAAGCCTCTGGCCAGCAAGGGACACTGAGGGAGGGTCACCTCTCACCCCCACCCCACTTCCAGACCCCCAGGCCCCAGACTCCACCTTCTAGGTAGGTAGCCAGGATCTCCTTAAGGCGGGTTTTTTTTTTTCCTCTTTTCTTTTCCCTTGACCCCCCTGCATTCTCTTTTTAACACCTAGACCTCCTTCTCCCCCCAGACCTTCCTGGACTGCCAGCAGGCAATAGCGTCTCCTGCAAGCCTCTGGCCAGCAAGGGACACTGAGGGAGGGTCACCTCTGACCCCCACCCCACTTCCAGACCCCCAGGCCCCAGACTCCACCTTCTAGGTAGGTAGCCAGGATCTCCTTAAGGCGGGTTTTTTTTTTTTCCTCTTTTCTTTTCCCTTGACCCCCCTGCATTCTCTTTTTAACACCTAGACCTCCTTCTCCCCCCAGACCTTCCTGGACTGCCAGCAGGCAATAGCGTCTCCTGCAAGCCTCTGGCCAGCAAGGGACACTGAGGGAGGGTCACCTCTGACCCCCACCCCACTTCCAGACCCCCAGGCCCCAGACTCCACCTTCTAGGTAGGTAGCCAGGATCTCCTTAAGGCGGGTTTTTTTTTTTCCTCTTTTCTTTTCCCTTGACCCCCCTGCATTCTCTTTTTAACACCTAGACCTCCTTCTCCCCCCAGACCTTCCTGGACTGCCAGCAGGCAATAGCGTCTCCTGCAAGCCTCTGGCCAGCAAGGGACACTGAGGGAGGGTCACCTCTGACCCCCACCCCACTTCCAGACCCCCAGGCCCCAGACTCCACCTTCTAGGTAGGTAGCCAGGATCTCCTTAAGGCGGGTTTTTTTTTTTCCTCTTTTCTTTTCCCTTGACCCCCCTGCATTCTCTTTTTAACACCTAGACCTCCTTCTCCCCCCAGAACTTCCTGGACTGCCAGCAGGCAATAGCGTCTCCTGCAAGCCTCTGGCCAGCAAGGGACACTGAGGGAGGGTCACCTCTGACCCCCACCCCACTTCCAGACCCCCAGGCCCCAGACTCCACCTTCTAGGTAGGTAGCCAGGATCTCCTTAAGGCGGGTTTTTTTTTTTCCTCTTTTCTTTTCCCTTGACCCCCCTGCATTCTCTTTTTAACACCTAGACCTCCTTCTCCCCCCAGAACTTCCTGGACTGCCAGCAGGCAATAGCGTCTCCTGCAAGCCTCTGGCCAGCAAGGGACACTGAGGGAGGGTCACCTCTGACCCCCACCCCACTTCCAGACCCCCAGGCCCCAGACTCCACCTTCTAGGTAGGTAGCCAGGATCTCCTTAAGGCGGGTTTTTTTTTTTCCTCTTTTCTTTTCCCTTGACCCCCCTGCATTCTCTTTTTAACACCTAGACCTCCTTCTCCCCCCAGACCTTCCTGGACTGCCAGCAGGCAATAGCGTCTCCTGCAAGCCTCTGGCCAGCAAGGGACACTGAGGGAGGGTCACCTCTGACCCCCACCCCACTTCCAGACCCCCAGGCCCCAGACTCCACCTTCTAGGTAGGTAGCCAGGATCTCCTTAAGGCGGGTTTTTTTTTTTCCTCTTTTCTTTTCCCTTGACCCCCCTGCATTCTCTTTTTAACACCTAGACCTCCTTCTCCCCCCAGACCTTCCTGGACTGCCAGCAGGCAATAGCGTCTCCTGCAAGCCTCTGGCCAGCAAGGGACACTGAGGGAGGGTCACCTCTGACCCCCACCCCACTTCCAGACCCCCAGGCCCCAGACTCCACCTTCTAGGTAGGTAGCCAGGATCTCCTTAAGGCGGGTTTTTTTTTTTCCTCTTTTCTTTTCCCTTGACCCCCCTGCATTCTCTTTTTAACACCTAGACCTCCTTCTCCCCCCAGAACTTCCTGGACTGCCAGCAGGCAATAGCGTCTCCTGCAAGCCTCTGGCCAGCAAGGGACACTGAGGGAGGGTCACCTCTGACCCCCACCCCACTTCCAGACCCCCAGGCCCCAGACTCCACCTTCTAGGTAGGTAGCCAGGATCTCCTTAAGGCGGGTTTTTTTTTTTCCTCTTTTCTTTTCCCTTGACCCCCCTGCATTCTCTTTTTAACACCTAGACCTCCTTCTCCCCCCAGAACTTCCTGGACTGCCAGCAGGCAATAGCGTCTCCTGCAAGCCTCTGGCCAGCAAGGGACACTGAGGGAGGGTCACCTCTGACCCCCACCCCACTTCCAGACCCCCAGGCCCCAGACTCCACCTTCTAGGTAGGTAGCCAGGATCTCCTTAAGGCGGGTTTTTTTTTTTCCTCTTTTCTTTTCCCTTGACCCCCCTGCATTCTCTTTTTAACACCTAGACCTCCTTCTCCCCCCAGACCTTCCTGGACTGCCAGCAGGCAATAGCGTCTCCTGCAAGCCTCTGGCCAGCAAGGGACACTGAGGGAGGGTCACCTCTGACCCCCACCCCACTTCCAGACCCCCAGGCCCCAGACTCCACCTTCTAGGTAGGTAGCCAGGATCTCCTTAAGGCGGGTTTTTTTTTTTCCTCTTTTCTTTTCCCTTGACCCCCCTGCATTCTCTTTTTAACACCTAGACCTCCTTCTCCCCCCAGAACTTCCTGGACTGCCAGCAGGCAATAGCGTCTCCTGCAAGCCTCTGGCCAGCAAGGGACACTGAGGGAGGGTCACCTCTGACCCCCACCCCACTTCCAGACCCCCAGGCCCCAGACTCCACCTTCTAGGTAGGTAGCCAGGATCTCCTTAAGGCGGGTTTTTTTTTTTCCTCTTTTCTTTTCCCTTGACCCCCCTGCATTCTCTTTTTAACACCTAGACCTCCTTCTCCCCCCAGACCTTCCTGGACTGCCAGCAGGCAATAGCGTCTCCTGCAAGCCTCTGGCGAAATCACGCGCCGCGCTAACGCGCGGCGCGCGACTTTTTCTTTATTTTTCTGTATTGTCTTTCCTTTCATTGCATATTGTCCTCTCCTCCTTATTTTTTACCGTGCCAGACAGCCTAGACAGGCCTAGAATCATATATCTGAAATTTCCTAGGAAGGTAAGTGTCTTTGGGATCCTCCCTAGTACTGATCCCCTTTGAAAATGCAGGTTCTGCTTGTTAGACATTTCTGTAGAGTTCTCCGCCTGAAAACACATTGGTAAAAACAACAGAAGAGAGACTTCAACAAACAGCTATTCCCATCAAAAAGGAAAGACTCTTCCTTCTCCTGCGACAAAAGTTCTCCCAAGAAGTCTTTAAAAGGGAAGTAATCCTCCAATGGCTAAAGGTAGAAAAAGAGCCTCAGGTCTGAATAAACAAGAAAATATGTCTCCAACAAAGGAAAATGCCCCTCCATGTCTCGTAAATATGGAGGACGTTACCAAAATGACAGACACAGAATTCCGAACATTCATGGTGACCAAATTCTGTGAATTGGAAAGAAAAAGAGACAACGAACTACAGGAAATTAGGAAGTCCTTCCAGGATATGAAAGAAGAAATGGATACTCTGAGAAAGAATCAGGTGGAACTATTAGAGATAAAGTCTATAATACAAGAAATCATAAACTCTCTGGAAAGTATTAAGAGCCGATTAGACCATGCTGAAGATCGAATCTCTGATGTAGAAGATAAAACCTCTGATCTAGAAAAATCTACAAAAAGATCGAGAAAATAACTAAAAAACATGAGGATAATATACGAGAAATACTAGACTCTATTAGACGCCCAAACATCAGAATAATCGGCATCCCAGAAGGTGAAGAAACTAATAGAGGAATGGAAAATCTATTCCATGACATCTTGGAAGAAAATTTCCCAAGCCTAGAGAGGCACCGAACCATCCGGACCCAAGAAATACAAAGGACCCCAAATAGAATCAACCCCAGAAGATCTTCCCCAAGGCACATCTTAGCCAGGCTGTCTAACGTCACAGAAAATGACATGATACTAAAACTGGCAAGAGAGAAACGAGAAGTAACTTACAAAGGCCATCCCATAAGACTAACACCAGACCTCTCATCAGAAACAATGCAAGCAAGAAAAGAATGGGAAGACATACTGAAAGTGTTAAGAGAGAAACAATTTCAGCCAAGACTATTATACCCTGCAAGCTTATCCTTCATTTGGGAAAAAAAGATTAAAATCTTCTCAGACAAACAAAACCTGAAAGAATTTGCCAACACCAGACCAGCTCTTCAAGAAATCCTGAAGAAAGTACTGTTCCAGGAAAACTAAAGACGCAACAGCCAGAAACAAAGAAATAACAGGCAACTAAGACAATGGCTAACTTAAATGTCGGTACAGATCCTGTAACATCGATAATAACATTGAATGTTAATGGGTTAAATTCTCCAATCAAGAGACACAGACTGGCTGAATGGATAAAAAAACAGAAACCCTCTATCTGTTGCCTACAAGAAACCCACCTCATGGAAAAAGACATACATAGACTGAAAGTGAAGGGTTGGAAAAAGGTTTTCCATGCAGTTGGGAACCAAAAAAGAGCTGGAGTTGCGATACTAATCTCTGACAAAATAGGCTTTAAAACAAAAAGTGTCCAAAGAGACAAAGAAGGGCACTATATCATAGTAAAAGGCTCTATAGATCGAGAAGATATAACGCTTATTAATATCTATGCTCCTAACACAGGAGCACCCAAATATGTGAAGGAAAGATTGTTAGATCTGAAAGGGGAGATAGACTGCAACACACTAATTGTTGGAGATCTCAACACCGCATTATCCCCTCTGGACAGATCATCTAGGCAAAAAATAGGTAGAGAGATCAAGGACCTAAATGATACCATAAATCAATTGGACTTAACAGACATCTATAGAACTTTCCACCCAAAAACCACAAGATATAGTTTTTTCTCACCCCGACATGGAACTTTCTCGAAGATTGACCACATCATAGGACACAAAGCAAGCCTCTGCAGATTCAGAGGCATAGAAACTATTTCCAGCATCTTCTCTGACCATGATAGAATTAAACTCGAGTTTAATTTCAAGAGAAATCCTCAAAAATACCTAAAAACATGGAAACTAAATAACCTACTCCTGAATGACTCCACTATTACCGAAGAAATAAAGTCCGAAATCAAAAGATTCATGGAAGCCAATGACAATGAAGATACAAGTTTCCATAATCTTTGGGACACTGCCAAAGCAGTCATAAGAGGGAAGTTCATAGCAATTAGTGCACATAAGAGGAAGACAGAGAAAAGGCTAATGGATCACCTAACATCAAGCCTTAGAGAATTGGAAAAGCAACAGCAAAAAAATCCAAAAAATTACAGGAGAAAGGAAATAATAAAGATCCGAGCAGAAATAAATGAAATAGAAAATAAACGTACTATACAGAAAGTAAGTGAAAGCAAAAGCTGGTTCTTTGAAAGGATAAACAAAATTGATACCCCACTAGCGAGACTTATTAAGAAGAAGAGAGAAAGGAACCAGGTGAATCAAATCTGCAATGAGGCTGGTAACATAACAACAGACATAGTAGAAATTCAAAACATCATTAGAGGATACTTTGAACATCTATACGCTAAGAAACAAGATAATCTGGATGAGATGGACAAATTCCTGGACAAATATAATCTACCAAGAATGAGCCAGGAAGAAATAGAAAGTCTGAATAGGCCCATAACAAGCCAGGAGATTGAATCAGTAATAAGTAACCTCCCAACAAAGAAAAGCCCTGGCCCCGATGGATTCACCTCTGAATTCTACAAAACTTTCAAAGAAGAGTTAACTCCCATTCTGCTCAAATTATTTCTAAAGATCCAAAAGGGTGAATCTCTCCCTAATTCATTCTATGAAGCCTCTGTCACCCTCATCCTCAAAACAGATAAAGACAGGACAAGGAAGGAAAACTATAGACCAATATCTCTGATGAACATAGACTCAAAGATTCTCAACAAGATACTAGCAAATCGTATTCAACAACTTATACAGAAGATCATACACCATGATCAGGTAGGCTTTATTCCAGGAATGCAAGGTTGGTTCAACATACGCAAAACCATAAACATAATACACCATATTAATAGGAAGAAAGACAAAAACCATATGGTCATATCGATTGACGCAGAAAAAGCATTTGATAAGATACAACATCCCTTCATGATCAAGACTCTTAGCAAAATCGGCATAGAAGGGCCATTTCTCAATACAATAAAAGCCATCTATGAAAAACCCATAGCGAACATCATCCTGAACGGAGAAAAGCTGAAAGCTTTCCCACTAAACACAGGAATAAGACAAGGATGCCCACTTTCTCCTCTCCTTTTCAATATAGTACTGGAAGTCCTCGCCAACGCAATCAGAAAAGAGGAAAAAATAAAGGGCATTCGAATAGGAAAAGAAGAGGTGAAACTCTCTCTATTTGCAGATGACATGATTGTTTACATAGAAGACCCAATGGTCTCCATGGAAAAACTACTGGAAGTAATACATGAATTCAGTAAAGTTGCAGGATATAAAATCAATATACAGAAATCGATAGCATTTCTATATACGAATAACAGGCAGACTGAGATAGAACTGAAAAAACTTATTCCGTTTACCATAGCCACTAAAAGTATAAGATATTTAGGAATAAATCTAACCAAAGAAGTTAAAGACCTCCACAAGGAAAACTACGAGAAGGTAAAAAAAGAAATTGAAAATGACACAAAAAAATGGAAGGACATCCCATGTTCATGGATTGGAAGAGTTAATATAATCAAAATGGCAATTTTACCCAAATTAATCTACCTATTTAATGCAATGCCAATCAAAGTACCAGACACATTCTTCACAGATCTAGAAAAGACAATCTTAAAATTTGTCTGGAATCATAAAAGACCCCGTATTGCCAAAGCACTTCTACACAAGAAGAATGGAGTGGGTGGCATCTCAATCCCCGATCCAAAAATATATTACAAAGCTGTGGTAATAAAGACAGCATGGTATTGGCACAGAAACAGACATGTGGACCAATGGAACAGAATAGAGTCCCCAGAAATAAGTGCCCAAACATACAGTCAACTGATCTTTGACAAGGGGTACCAGTCAATCCAGTGGGAAAATGAAAGCCTCTTCAGCAAGTGGTGCTGGAGAAACTGGACTTCCACTTGCAGAAAGATGAATCTGAACCCGTACCTCTCTCCTTTGACAAGAATCAAGTCAAGGTGGATCAAGGATCTAAATCTAAGACCTCAAACTATAAAGCTGCTCCTGGAGAATGCTGGGGAAACTCTGGGAGACATTGGTGTAGGGAAAGACTTCCTAAAGAAGACCCTCAAAGCAGAGTCCATCGTCCACAAAATAGACAAGTGGGATTACATCAGACTAAGAAGTTTCTGCATGGCCAAAGACACAGTAGTTAGTGTGAATCGACAGCCCTCAGAATGGGAAAATATTTTTGTAAATGTTGCATCAGATAAGGGACTGATAACCAGAATACACAAGGAACTAAAAAAGGTGTTTGGAAAAAAGATGAGCAACCCTATTAAAAGATGGGAGAAGGAGATGAAGAAAACACTCTCTAAAGATGACATACGAATGGCCAAAAGGCATATGAAAAAATGTTCAACCTCCCTCATCGTAAGGGAAATGCAGATAAAAACAACAATGAGGTACCACCTAACCCCAGTCAGATTGTCTAATATTAAAAAAACAAAAAATGATAAGTGTTGGCGGGGGTGTGGTGAAAGGGGAACTCTTTTACACTGCTGGTGGGAATGTAGATTGGTCCAACCACTGTGGAGAATAATTTGGAGATTCCTCAAAAATCTACAGATAGATCTGCCATATGATCCAGAGATCCCACTCCTCGGTATCTACCCAAAAGACAGAAGAATCCTTCATTGGAAAAGTGCTTGCACATCGATGTTTATTGCGGCACTATTCACAATTGCTAAGTCATGGAACCAACCCAGATGCCCCCGTATGGAGGAATGGATTGAAAAACTGTGGCACATATACTCTATGGAATACTACTCAGCCATAAAAACCAACAGAGCCCTGGCTTTTGACAGAAAGTGGAAGAATATGGAAGATGTACTGCTGAGTGAGGCAAGCCAGGCTATGAAGGAGAGACATTGTATGTCCCCACTTAACATATACCGTTTGTCTGCATTCTATGTCTGAAACTGATTGACCAACAGTTGAACAAACACAAGAGATGGGTGTGAATGTCAGATGAGTTGTATGTGGAGGAGTGGGGCCCAACGAAAGACATTTGGAGAAGGGATACAGAGGTAGAGCATTGACGGGATGGGGAGGTGTGGTGTTATCTGTTGAAGATATTTCGATCAACGGGTCTGGGAAGAAATGTTCACATATCGAAATGGTCTCATTGTAAGCCAAACAATATGATTGAAAGTATATACAAAAATAAATAAAGTAATTAATAAAAAAAAATTAAAAAAAAAAGTCAAGTTAAAACTGACAAAAAAAAAAAAAAAAACATAACCACTTCTATTTTCCTGAACTCCTATAAGTTTTTGTAAAAAACTTATTCTCACACTTCTGAGAAGAAAATCACTATGTAACTATAAGGTGTTATTATTAAAGTGAAATCCAAACTTAGAATGTAAATTATTGATTTATACTTGAAGACAAAATTTTGCCTGCATTCTAAATTCTTCCCAAAGGGCCAAATGGAGTCAAGACTACAAACATTAACAGGCCACTTTACTCAGTGATTATGGGGTGCTTGCTCTAGCCTGTTCCTAGCACAGTGTTTTATGATACATAGTAAAGGTTAGGGCGAGCTGTGTCATGGACTCTGGGAGAATTCACAGATTCAGAGCATAAGTACACTTTCCAAAGGGAGGGAAGGGGCCAGATGCAAGAGTCGCATGGCCCTGAAGGGGTGGTGCTATAAACGTTTAAAGGAAAGATTAGGATGGGGTGATCAGCTGATCCTGAGACAGCAGTCGAGTGGTCTTTGCAGCATCTGGGTTGTTCAGTGATGGTCTCTGGGTGAGTCAGCCATCTGTAGTAAACTCATGGAGCTCCCCCTTTCTTCCCTCCCTTCAAGCGGAAACCTTCCTCTGGTCCCAAAGAATTCCTCACTAGGGCATGTCCTCTCCCACAGGACCAGCCAGACCAAGTCTGACCCTTTAGGCCTCTCTCCAGCCCTGCCTAGGGTACTCAAGGTTGCCTGAGATATTGCCTTCCCTCAAGCGGAGCTCAAATAAGAAACAAATATCCAAGTATTAATCCTCACCAAGAAAAAAAAGAAAAAGAAAAAGCCAAAAGCATCTGTGGAACTTTGAAAGTGCCCTTTTCATCAAAATGTCTAAGATATTTGGGTTTGGAGCTAATATATCCTTTCAGTAAAACCTTATCTCTTAAAGGGAAGCACAGGCATTCTTTGGCTGATTTGGGAACAAAGACTCGTTTGTGCATGTGTATGCACACATGCGCGCATGTGTATCTGTTTTAACCAGTAACTCATCTAATAATTTATAAACCTACCTGTAACCTACAATCCTTTGCTTCCAGACATCCCGCCCTTTCGAGCCAGGCCAATTAAAGACTTTTTTTTTCTTTTTTTTAAATAAGGCATGTGCATTTCCAGAGAGAGACAGAGAGAGTGAGAAATCACGTCCCAGGAAGATGGCCACACAGCAATCCTTCCTCCTCTGAGGATTTCAGACATGCATGCAGACACACCTGGTGTGATTTTCAAGCTCCAAGACCTGGGACTCAAACTACCTGGGGTCTAGCATTTTAACCTTCATACCACCTGCTGGCTCCCAAATGTTAAGGACTCTTTATGCTGATTTATAACTGCCTCCCACTCTCAGAGCCAAATAAAAAGAACCACTGAATCAGAGCACCCCAAGAAATGCTTTTGTGTCTCTCCAGGCTAGTCAATCAATTTTGGACCTAGATAAACCACAATAGTTATTATTTCTGTAGAGCTGTTGACATGTAACAACTCAAAATTGCATGCTTCCCGAGAATTAATGTAACTAAAAGTTTAAAAAATCCAGCTGTTTCATGGCTATACATAAATCTACATGCAAAGTTACCAAAAAATTTTTTTATTTTTATAGGTTTTTGCTATAGGGTGCATGTGCTCGCCAGACGGAGAGACAGAAAGCGAGAAATCACCCCCCGCGGGGATGGCCACGCCACAATCCCTTCTCCTCCATTCTCCTCTTGGGATCTTGGGCATGCACGCACACACGCTTGGTGTGAGTTTTAAGCCACCGGGTCCAGGAGGTGAACCGCAGTCGACTACGTGGGAGTCAGGCCACATAGCCATTACGCTAACTGCTGGTCCCCAAGTTACAAAAAATCTTAAAGTGTGCTTTTGATGAGATAAACTATATGCAAGGAATAATGATAATAATAATATTTCTGGTCTAAATCAGAGGTTATTTAAAGTGGTTTCCAAAAATAAACTTATAAAAGGGAAATAATAAAAATTAGTAAGAAAAGATATGAAAAGAAAGCTGTAAGGGTAAAAACATATTTTTGATAAGAAAAGTTTAAAAAGTAATTATTTCTGTAGAGGAAAGAATACTGTGGCAAAATTTTTATATTAACATAAAATGGCTAAACAGTCAGAAGAGGGAAAGTGATGGGGCCATGCAGACAACACAAGTTGGTAAAGAGGCTGTCTCCTATGGCCTGGGTTGGGAAGAAACGGCAAGATAAAGCCAGTAGTTTACTAACTCTCCTTGTGTCATTTTTTTGGCCTGTAGTTAATTTTTCTGCTGTGAGTTTTACTGTTATTACGGTACCCTGTAAGGGTAAAACATTACCCCCTACCATTACAATAAAGCCAATTAGTGACCTTGTAAGAATGTGGTTCCCTAAGACTGGCAAGAGGACTAGAAAGTTTAAGACTCCCCTACCTGTTTGTTTTTAAGCCGAAATTAACATATAAATTAAGTTAGTATAAACCAAATTAGCATCAGAAGTATATGTAGACTAAGTTAGTTTAAGGCTAGTATATACCCCTTGCTAAAGCTATAGTCTAAAGTTAACTCATGCTAGGCAAAGTCAGCACACTCACCACATAACAGAGACTCAGAGATAAAACAAAAGAACTCAATAATTGACAGACTCAGCAAATAAAATGCAGAAACCCACAGGTTTATTAAAGGAAAAGGCCTGGCTGGGACAACAGGATAAACAAACTTGAGGGCTCCAGAGAAAGATTAACTTAGCTGGGAGCTCTTATCTAAAGCAACAGGTAGTTTTTAACTACAAAGAGTTTCTCATCTATGCGCTGTTGACTATGAAAAACTGCTAATAAAACATCCTGTGTTGTCTCCTGAACTATAAGATCATCTTCCTTTCCCATATAAGATCATAAACTCACTCTTTATTGTTGTAATGTATGAATAGTCCATATATTAACTGTGTCTTTACTTAGCAAGACAAGATTTTTATCTAGGTCTTTGCAACCAGCAATGTTATTGCCCTGGCCCAGGACTAAAGTGATCAAACATCCTGCAAGCCCCCTCTTCAAAAGACCCTTCTCACAAGAGATGGGTGTGAATGTCAGATGAAGTGTATGTGGAGGAGTGGGGCCCAACGAAAGACATTTGGAGAAGGAATACAGAGGTAGAGCATTGACGGGATGGGGAGGTGTGGTGTTATCTGTTGAAGATATTTCGATCAATGGGTCTGGGGAGAAATGTTCACATATCGAAATGGTCTCATTGTAAGCCAAACAATATGATTGAAAGTATATACAAAAATAAATAAATTAATAAAAAAAGACCCTTCTCAGTAATCAAGATCCAAGAAGAAGATACAACAGACAAATGGACTTCCTCATCCTAAAAACTGTGATTGATTTTTAACTAATCTGACAAGACAAACAGCATGTTTTATAATTATTGCTTCCATGCTTTGTATACCCTGTTCCTTAGAGTAAATTTTTTACTGCCCCTCACCCATTTACTTGCATGTATCACATTTTCAATAAAAAGGCACAATGATTCCTAACAGTTGTCACTCCTCAGAGACCGATCTCTGAGGGGTGTCCGGCATAGGACGTGCATGAAAAGGCACCGAAGCCTCTGTCTTCTGTTCACCTGCGCCGCCTCCCTCGAGTCGGCCCACCCCCGCCGAGGCTAGACCTGAGGCTAGACCCCGGCAGATTGGCGCCCAACGTGGATTGCTCGAACAGGGAGGTGAGAAGGTGTTGGTAAGTATTTTTTTTTATTTTTAAAAAAAACGGCAAAACTCCTGCATAGGGTGCCTAGGACCCCCCGGTAGAGACAGGCCGGGCTTAGAGGACGGGAGAATTACTTAGTGTATTAGAGATCAGGGATTCTGCTAGCACTAAGTGCCACCTCAGAACTTTTTCAAAAGTTTATTGCCTAGGTACAAGCTGCCAGGGGTAGTACTGTACCTAAGAATCAGAACCATAAAAATAACCTATTGCCTAGGTGCAAAACAATCAAGGGTACTGCTGCACCTAAGATTCAAAACTATTAATAATTAGTGCCTACGTGCGAGCAACAATGGGCTGCACTGCATCTAAAAAAAAACTTCCACCTCTAGATCATAAAGTGCCTAACATCGCCTCTATTAAACAAGGACCTAAGGAACCTTTTCAAAATTTTGTTGACAGGCTGCAAACTGCTATATCCTGCCTTCTCCCAGAAGAGAGAGTAAAGGACATTGTTCTAAATCTACTGGCCTTTAAAAATGCTAACAACACATGCCAAGCCCTGCTTAGACCTATTAAAAGGACCGGCACAATATCTAATTTTATTAAGGTTTGTTCTAAAGTAACTCCTTCCTTTATACAGGGACTAACCATAGCAGCCGCTTTACAGGGACAGACAGGGACACAGCTCTTACAGAATACATTGACAAAAGGAGGTAATAATCAAGTTATAAATCAGAAAATGACTGGCATTGAATGCTTCTCTTGCCATCAAATGGGTCACTTCAGTCGAAACTGCCCACAGAATATCCGGACTGGCCAAGTTATAACTTCACTACAAAATGTAAATCAGCCAACTGCTCCTCCTTTATGCAGTCGGTGTGCTAAGGGGCCACATCCCACACATTTATGCTGGTCTAAATATCATAAAAATGGAAATCCCCTGCCTTTACTGACGTTCCCTCAACCTCAGGAAAACTTGCAAAGGGACCAGCTTCAGGCCCTGACCCAAATAGCCAGAACCCCTCAAAGCACCAACAACCCCTTCAGGCAAAATGTTATGTATCAGACCTTCTTAGAGCAACCTCAGTCAAGACAGGACTGGACCTCAGTGCCTCCACCTCAGCAATATTAACTCCTGATTTGGTACCAACTGTAATTCCTATGGGAGTTTATAGTCCTCTACCTACGAGATTTATGGGTTTATAATCTTGGGAAAAAGCTCCACTATATTCCCCGAACAAACTTCCCTAACATTAGATGTGATAATAGCAACGGGCTCCTTTATCACAGTGGCTTCCCAAATGATTATCCCCTACCAGCATTTAACAACCATATCATCTTAGACTTTGCCGGTGTAAAAAAAACTCCCAAAATATCAAAAATATTTGTGTTCTAAAAACTCTAAAGGTATAAAAAATTCCTATTGTTTTCTACCATCCTTAAGTATATAATTAAAATTTTCAAAAAAGAAAATTACTCAAAAAGTAAAATTGTCTTCTGTAATCCTAGTGTGAGCGTGTGTGTGTGTGTGTGTATGCATGTAATATGTCATGTTACGTACTATATGTTATATGTCTTTGTAAAAACAGGCCTTAAAGTATTCTATTCAATTTAATTTATAAAAAAGAGCGCTCATAAAAATTAGTCTAAATGTTTCTCAAGTTCGTATAACTTTAACAAATTAAATGGCTTCAAATATAATAAATATATATATAAATTATAACAATTAATAATTAAAAATCTTCACAATCTCCAACATATATTTTGTCTAAGTTTATTAATAAAAAACATGTTTATCTTAATATGGTTGGTTTAATAAAATACCTAATATTTCTGGCTTTAATTTTAGGACTAACAAAGGATTTTTAACCTCAAAGTAACTTTTGGATGTTTACAGAGGGCCCCTAAAACATCCAAAAGGGAGTTATTAAACCAATCAGACTTATTGTTTATATGTTGGATAAAAATAAAAGACATTATCAAATTAATTCTATTTTTCTCAACATTATATTTAAAATAATACATATATACATATATGTTTATGTACATGTATATATGTATATATGTGTGTGTGTGTGTGTATATATATATATATATATATACACATATATATATATATATATATATATATATATATATATATAAATGTTAAGTACTTGTATGCCTACATATATATTGTGTTCCAAAATAATTTAAAATTCCCAAGAGTTAATAGTAGGCTATTATGTTAACCTAACATATATAGCCAAATTCCTCTGTCAGTTGTGAATTTTTGTCAGACTATGGCTAAAATCTTAATATTATGTCCTTAAATTCACAAAGAGGGTAAAATAAATAAATAAATAAATCTAATAATTAAACTGGGTAAAATCTTCATTTTCTATGTAAATTAATTAATTTTCTAAACTGTTAAGCCAAAATTGACCAAACAAGTAAAAAATGTTCCACAAAATTATATACTAAGTGGCCAATACAATATATCTAAGTTAAAAAAATAATAATAATAATAAATTAATATAAAAGACTATAAACCCAATGTTAACCATGGACTCATTAAAAACATATTGCCTGGTTTCTCTCTGAGTTCTCCTTATAATTCTTGTTGTTAAATTAACATGTTTTAGTTATTCTTATTATTGGTCTTTAAATTTTATTAAAATATTGAAAAGGTTTATTAGTAAAATTATTCAGTTTTGCATTGAAAAGTTGTTAAAACAAATTTTGTTATTGCTTGTACATATTCATAAGCTGCTAGTATATACTAAGATTTAGGGTCACCAAAAAACAAAAATTGCTAAATATAAATGTCTGGCAAGTTTAATAGTTCCTTTTTGCAATTAAACTTGTCTATTAAACTAAAGACATTTTTAATGTTAAACTTGTAAAAAATAAAAAAATATATAACTTAAAAACTGAAAGAAGGGTTATGGCTGTAAAAATATGTTTCTGGTGTAAAAGGTTAAAAAAAAGGTTTTTATGTAAAAGAAATTTTGTGTAGTGAGTTTTTGTCTAAAGATAAAATGGCTATATCAGAACAAGAGAGAAAGAGGACAAAAACTAGAGAATATAAAGTATGTTGTTAAATGTTTGAGTTATGTTACAAAAGTCTAAAAAGAATTATACAAATTGATCAAGTTACTGTTCTAGAGCTGGTTTTGCTATCTTTAAATATTATATACAATAAAACAACTAAAAAAAAAAAAGCCCCTTCAACTAGTCCAAATGGGGCCTCACATAGTTGTAAAATTAGCTTGTAAGTCTGTCTCACTAAAGCCAAACAGACTACTTTCACAGGGGCCTTGGCCTATAAAGATGGGCCAGGAGGGTCCTTTGTAATAGTGCTTCAGACACCAGAGAGCAGCAGCCCTGCTCTGGTCACTCCAGAGGCTGACTGCAAGTCAGACATTGTCAGAAGTATGGCTCAGCAGCTCCATGACCAGATGGTCTAAAAAAGGACAGACTGCTGCTGGCTCATGGGACAGTTAGAGTGGCCTCTGATATCAGTAAGCTCCTTGGGCCTCACTCCCATTGAGTACTCTATTCATTGTGCTTCTAATCTTGGTTTTTTGCTCTAATTTGCTCAGTTTTCTCACCCAACTTGTCTCCCACAGGATAAAAGCCTTTAAATATTAAATATTAGTTGCTTCTAGACCTAGAGCCCAAGTATACCAGACACGACCCATTGTGGAAGAACACTTCCAAGACAAGTGGAAAATAAAACAGGAATGACTCCATCTTAAAGAAACACCTCCATCACAAACTCCTAGATTCCTGTGACTAGAAACTTGGCTTCTCCTCTGCACCTAGGAGTCAACACAGTAATTAACATTCCTATTGTCTTTAAACCCCACTCCTCATAACTGCCCTATTCATATTGAGATAGTAATAAAATAATTGTAACTACTAATTATTCTAAACTAATGGGGTGAGATCCTCTTAGACCTAAACAGCTTCACGTCTCAACTCCCTTTAACTTTTCAACTTTCACAGAATCACTCCTCTTTTACTTTTCAGTTTATAATATTAAGCCTCTTCCATTCTATGTTACTTTTCCCCCCATAATTCAAGTTACAGATTCTCCTTAAGCCACAGGACAGCTACTTCCCTCCAGTTATAATGACCACACTCGTAATGCTTAGACTCTAACTTTCCTTTCTCTTACAAAATATATTAATTCAATTTTAGACACTGCACCTTCTATTCACCCATCTAAGTTACTTTCAGTTTGCCCAGCCTCAGCAGAATATTCCTAGGACAGCATTTCTTCATGGTCTGGCTTTCCAAACTGGACCCCCTGTGTTTTTCCTAAATACATGGCTTGTTATTTCTTAAATAATTTTGCCTTCTCTTTGTTTGACAGTTTCCCACATTAACAAATTAACTCTTAATGTCTCCACTGTCTTGTTTGAACAAGAACAAATTGACCAACAACTGACTGACAGAGTTAATGCCCTAAAAAATCAGTTTTATATTTAGGACAAAAAATTCAAAATATTAAGTCCGGTTAACTACTGCCTGTCATGCTGATTATAAATGGATCTGTGTTAATCCTTTACCTTACAATCACACACAGATTACCTAAAAACAAATTCAATCTCACCTCAGAGAGACCTTCAACCACTCTCTCACCGTAGACTTACAAAAATTACAGGCTGACATTACAAAAATTTCCAAATCCCATTTGGACTCCATAACACCCTCTAATGTGGCCAATGGTATTATGACCTCCTTACTTGGTACATTCACCAATTCCAAACACTCATTCTCTATGCTATTTTATTCGGTCAGAGGACTTTTTAGACTTATCTTCTTATATTTGTTTTGCTTTCCAGTTATCATCAAACAACTCCATTCTGCCATATCATCAATAGAAACTGGAATTCACCTCTCCAAACTTCAAAATAAAAAAGGAAGAGATGAAGGAGTCCGACCCAGCAGGGCTCCAGGATCTGTCTGAGCCCCCCGACCTTTGAGCTCCGCTTCCAGTTGGTTCAGCACTTGGCAAGGCCACTGCTGTATGCGCCCCGACCTAGGAACAAAGCTTGGGTCCACTCAAACATGTTTGGCAAGGCCACTTGTTGTACGCTCCAGAGACTGTGGCAGCCTTGCTGGGAAGCGACGCCCCTCTGACTCCCTGACATTCTACTATTAAAAAATTACACAGCTCTCTTATACATCCTTAGTATATGATAAAATTTCCCAAAAGTCCCCCAACCGCTCCCTTTGCTCTGACCACCTATTGTTAATTACAATGCTTCACTCCGGTGGTCACAATAGAGAATGTGATGAAGTCACATCTAGGCAGAGACTTTCTTGACCTTTGGAAGGCCCCTCAAAATACATTTAACATAAGCTTAAAAATAATCTTTTAGGCTGAAAAGGGCCCAGGGCACTCCTGCCCCACTATGGCTAATGTTCTGACAAAATACATAGCGGTGGCACCACAGGCACAATAGAACATCTTTAAGTATGCCACAAACTCACCTTAAAGTCCTTCATTAACTTGCTAATCACTCTACCACCAGTTAAAAAGGCTGTCCCCACCCTTACCTAGTAAACAGTAAGTTTTACCCCTTTAAAATATATTAAGGTTTCTTGAATTAAGTTTTAGATCCCTATACAATTATATAAGTTCCATTCTTTATTAAGATCCATAAGAACTAATATCTATACTTGAGATTTTCTTTCCTCAGCATCGTGCTTGGTAATCACAAGATAGCTGCCGCGCCACATCAGGTGAAAATTATCTCTGCTTGCTGGAGCCATTTTCCCGAAACTGCATTCCAAGAAGACCCACCTACATCAAACGAACAACTGTGGAACTGCATTACATTCACCCTTAATCCAACCCCAAATGGAACCTATACTTCCCTATTGTTAAAACTTTATAAACCGTCCTTGCTAGATGTATAAGGACAGCAATTACATCGTTTCAGGCAGAAATTCACTTCTTTAATTACAAAACAAGAAAGGGGGAGATGATGGGGCCATGCAGACAACACAAGTTGGTAAAGAGGCTGTCTTCTATGGCCTGGGTTGGGAAGAAACGGCAAGATAAAGCCAGCAGTTTACTAACTCTCCTTGTGTCATTTTTCTGGCCTGTAGTTAATTTCTCTGCCGTGAGTTTTACTGTTATTACGGTACCCTGTAAGGGTAAAACATTACCCCCTACCATTACAATAAAGCCAATTAGTGACCTTGTAAGAATGTGGTTCCCTAAGACTGGCAAGAGGACCAGAAAGTTTAAGACTCCCCTACCTGTCTGTTTTTAAGCTGAAATTAACATATAAATTAAGTTAGTATAAACCAAATTAGCATCAGAAGTATATGTAGACTAAGTTAGTTTAAGGCTAGTATATACCCCTTGCTAAAGCTACAGTCCAAAGTTAACTCATGCTAGGCAAAGTCAGCACACTCACCACATAACAGAGACTCAGAGATAAAACAAAAGAACTCACTAATTGACAGACTCAGCAAATAAAATGCAGAAACCCACAGGTTTATTAAAGGAAAAGGCCTGGCTGGGACAACAGGATAAACAAACTTGAGGGCTCCAGAGAAAGATTAATTTAGCTGGGAGCTCTTATCTAAAGCAGCAGGTAGTTTTCAACTACAAAGAGTTTCTCATCTATGCGCTGTTGACTATGAAAAACTGCTAATAAAACATCCTGTGTTGTCTCCTGAACTACAAGATCATCTTCCTTTCCCATATAAGATCATAAACTCACTCTTTATTGTTGTATGTATGAATAGTCCATATATTAACTGTGTCTTTACTTAGCAAGACAAGATTTCTATCTAGGTCTTTGCAACCAGCAATGTTATTGCCCTGGCCCAGGACTAAAGTGATCAAACATCCTGCAAGCCCCCTCTTCAAAAGACCCTTCTCACAAGAGATGGGTGTGAATGTCAGATGAAGTGTATGTGGAGGAGTGGGGCCCAACGAAAGACATTTGGAGAAGGAATACAGAGGTAGAGCATTGACGGGATGGGGAGGTGTGGTGTTATCTGTTGAAGATATTTCGATCAATGTGTCTGGGGAGAAATGTTCACATATCGAAATGGTCTCATTGTAAGCCAAACAATATGATTGAAAGTATATACAAAAATAAATAAATTAATAAAAAAAAGACCCTTCTCAGTAATCAAGATCCAAGAAGAAGATACAACAGACAAATGGACTTCCTCATCCTAAAAACTGTGATTGATTTTTAACTAATCTGACAAGACAAACAGCATGTTTTATAATTATTGCTTCCATGCTTTGTATACCCTGTTCCTTAGAGTAAATTTTTTACTGCCCCTCACCCATTTACTTGCATGTATCACATTTTCAATAAAAAGGCACAATGATTCCTAACAGTTGTCACTCCTCAGAGACCGATCTCTGAGGGGTGTCCGGCATAGGACGTGTATGAAAAGGAACCAAAGCCTCTGTCTTCTGTTCACCTGCGCCGCCTCCCTCGAGTCGACCCACCCCCGCCGAGGCTAGACCCGAGGCTAGACCCCGGCAGGGAAGAGCAGATTGAAAGTCTATAGCATGTTATTGAAGGTTTGAGCTATGTTTGAAAAGGTCTGAGAAAGTCTTGCAAAGATTGATAAGGATAATTTTACGAACAACATTTTGTATATGATAAATTGGTAGCATTTTTTTATTTTTTAAAAAAGAGGCACTTTTAAGTATTGACTGAAATAACCAAGCTTTGAAAAATAATAATTAATGTGCCTGGGAAAAGATGAAAGTGTTTATGATAACAGGGTGCTGATAATAAGGTTACTTTTATTAGCATTACAATGTTTCTTTTTATTTAGTTCTAAGAGTGGGAGAGCTGTCAATCAGCATAAGGAGCCTTTTGCATTGGCCTGGCCTACCAAGATGGGACATCTGGAAGTGGAGGTTTGTAGATTATAGGTGAGTTTGAAATTCTTAGATTAGTAATTGGTTAAAGAAAAACACAAGTCTCTACTCTAAGATATTGAAGGCTTACTATGCATCATAAAAAACTGTGCCAGGGACAGGAGGCACATTCCACTATCAACAGACCAAAGCATCTATTAATGCTCATAGGCCTCTATAAATGTCTGTAGGTATGGCTCTCCCAAGTTCCCTGGAAACAATTTAGGAAAAGGAAAAAGTAGTCAGAATTTCATTCTCATAAATTTTTCTAAAAATTAAACATTTAATTTTCCCCTCATGTTAAAACAAAGTTTTTTTTCTTTTTCTTTTTTGAAAAATAATTTATTTTATTTTATTTATCATTATTATTTTTTAATTTGCTACAAGGCATGCGAGCTCACCAGAGACAAAGAGAGAGAAAGAGAGAGAAGGAAAGTGAGAAAGCAAGCTGCCAGGTCTGGGACTCAAATCTGGTCCGATGTGTGGGAGTCCAGCGTCTTAACCACCATGCCACCTGTTGGCTCCAGCAAGGTTTTTTCCCTTAAAGTATTGATCATCTCTTAGTTAAAAACAATCATATTGCAAGAAGTTTTTCTTTACGTCTTGATAACTTTTCTGAAAAACATAAATTTGTGTGCTTCATGTTTGTTTGTAATGGGTTTGGATGACTTAGGAAAACAACTTTAAACAGTTAAACTTTTGGGGCCAGCAGATGGAAGTAAGACAGACTCTAATTCACAATAACAATCAAGTTTATGCTTGTGACAAGCTTGAAAGCCTTTTTGCATTGACCATTTTTAGCCACATTTCCTTTTTAGAATCTGTCACCCTGTCTTACACCGTAATGAATGTCACTTAAATAACAGAAACACGTGTATCTATTGACGTGCGTGTAGGTAAAAGTATTCGCAGAGCATATACATTGTGGCTAATGTGATGTATGAGTGCATCTGTGTCTGTGTGTTGGTGTGCTGGGGCTGGAGATTGGAGGGCTATGGTTCCTCCTGGTGGTCCTGGAGACCTAGGACTCAGTCCAGCTCATCCCACAGAGTCTCTGTTCTTCCAGCTGGGGCACAGTACCAGGAGGCAGCCATTAACAAGTTGAGATGGGGATTGAACACTCAGTGACTTGGGGCAGACTAACAAGGGAGCCATCACAAATGTTTTCAACGAAAGCTTCACAGGCCTGCACATGCAGGGCTAAAGAGTCTCTAGAAGGGGACCAGCAGTTAGCGTAATGGCTATGTCGCTGGACTCCCACGTAGTCGACCGCGGTTCAAGTCCTGGACCCGGCGGCTTAAACTCACGCCGGGCGCGTGTGCGTGCGTGCCCAAGATCCCGAGAGGAGAATGGAGGAGAAGGGATTGCGGCGTGGCCATCCCCCCTGGGGGGTGATTTCCTGCTTTCTATCTCTCTGTCTCTCTCTGTCTGTCTGGCGAGCGCACATGCCCTATAGCAAAAACCTCTCCAAAAAAAAAAAGAGTCTCTAGAAGACACTCTGCTCTGAGAGTGAGACTGGGAGCTCCTGCACTTTCTGGTTTCTGTGGAAATACATCTAACCCTCAGGACATTTAAACCAAGGCAGTGGGCCCTATTGCCATTTCTCCATTACACAATCTTAAAATGTGACCATTTAAAAGCTTTTGTAGGACCTGAAAGCTCAGTTCCCTGGGGTAGCCAGACTAGGAACCTAGGATCTCACATACCCAGGCTTCAGCTGTTCTTTGTCAGTCAGCTCAGAGGCCGCCAACAGAGGGATGACTGGACAGCGAGAACCTCCACAATGTGAGCAGTAGCTTCAGAACTCTAAGGCTCTTCAGATGGCCCTGGGGACCCACTAGCCCTCAGATCAATGCAGACAGTGCAATCTGTGTTATTTCTACCATTTGCCAGTCCACAGATGTAAGGAAGTTGCCATTTAAAAAAACAAACTGGGTTCAAGTAACAAGTACTTGTGGGAAGCATAACTAAAAAGCTGGGGTTTTTAAGTACCAGACTTTAAAGGTGTTTATTAGCAATTTATGAAAGTTTGATTGTTTTCTTTCCTATTAAGAAATGTGGTCTTTTTGGGACCAGCAGTTAGCGTAATGGCTATGTCACTGGACTCCCACATAGTTGACCGCGGTTCACGTCCCGGACCCGGTGGCTTAAAATTCACACCGGGCGCGTGTGCATGCGTGCCCAAGATCCCGAGAGGAGAATGGAGGAGAAGGGATTGCAGCGTGGTCGTCCCCCCTGGGGGGTGATTTCTCGCTTTCTATCTCTCTGTCTCTCTCTGTCTGTCTGGCGAGAGCATGTGCCCTATAGCAAAAACCTCTATAAAAAAAAAAAAAAGAAATGTGGTGTTTTTAACATTACTGTCAAAATACATATGGAGACATTTATGAATTTTTCTCCTTTAAAGTACCTGGTTTATATACTATATCCTATAGTTTGCCTACAGAGAAAGATTAAACACAGAATTCAGGTTGTTAGTAATGCAATAAATAGCTTTTCCTCACAAATCATAGGACTAATTTGTTGTTTATGATGGAGCACATATGTGTGTGCAAGAAAGAAACAGAGAAGCACTTTCCACAGGACTCATCATGCCATAATCCTATTTCTTTTATTTTTTATTTTAATTTCTTGTATACATTCAATCACATATGTCACTTAGCTTGCAAAGTGAATATTCTAACATGTATACATTTCTCACCAATCCAGTAATCACACTCCTTGGTATCTAGTCAAAATCCTATTTCTACAGTTGGTTGGGATTCTGGGCACGGGAGTACATACACACATGCCTGATATGTGTCAGGCTGAGTAGGCCAGGGATTGAAACCGCAGTCAGCATGTGGCTTCCAGTTCTGCAGTCTGGTTTGCTACCACATGTACCACAAAGGCTGGGCCCATAGAGCACAGCATTTTAAATCTCAGGTCTCTATGAGCTCAATGTTCTTGTATTAAAGAAAAGAATAAAAGAAGAAATTCATAATGTCAAATAATTTACTCAACTTCACAAAGCTTATTAGCAGTGATTTTAACACCTGAACCCTTGCAGTCACATGTTCTTCCTTGTAGTCTAATGATAATTTCACTTACAACCTTTCCTTAATTGCTTGCTTTAAAAGATCATTTGTATGTAAAAATACCTCTGTCATAGCCCCTCTAACAAGAAAGCTATATTTGAATGGATGCTTTAAGATGTATTAAATTCTCTAAATAAATTTAAACAATTAAGTTTATACAAACAAACAAAAAAACAAAACCTTGGAGGCCTGCTCAAAGAGGACTATGAATAGGGAGGCCTAAAATTTCAGGCCTAGTTTTGGTGGCCCTGTGGACCTATAGGGCCCTCAGAACAATTCAGTGCAGGTACTTTATGCTCTTTCTGTCATTTTTCCAGTACAGAGTTCCCAAAGGTTACCATTTAATAAGTGCATTTGGGCTTATATGCAGTAGCACCTAGAAGAAGCCTACCTAGGAAGCTGGAGGCCTCATGCACCCAGGCTTAACAGTAATTTGTATTAAGCATCTCAAAAACCAATCCAGGCAAAGTGCATAAACCTCAGGAAAACCTTCATGCTCTGATCAGTGAGGCTTAGAGTTCCTGAGCTTTTCCTAGAAGGTCTCACCACATATGTGAGTCTCAGTGGAACTCAATCTTTGCAGTCCCTGCTTCTCCCATCATCTTTTTAGTACGAAGGACGTTTAAAAGTCACTTTTGGTCCCACAAGCTAAGTACGTGCGGCCTCATAAGGAAGCTTGTAGATGCAAATCGCCAGGCTTCAGAGGTGTTTTGTGTCAATATTCTCAGGGGCCTGGCTATGCAGCCCTAATGAGGTTTGGAGAAACCATCCATGTCCTTAACAGTGAGGCCTGGTTTTCCAGGATTCCTTCTGGTGACACTGAAAACACATCCAATCCTCAGTGCAACTAAACAAATGCAGTTCCAACCCTTTTCACCATTTCCCCATACACAATTTTAAATGGTCACCATTTAAAAGCTGTTTTAGAGCCAGAAATCTTGATTCCCTTGGGTAACCTCATTAAAACTGGGGGCCTCAAATACCCAGACTTCAAGTTGTTTTTAACCAAACAACTCAAGAGCTCACCTCAAAAAGTTGCATGGTTTTAGTTACACTGAAGGCAGGGTGGATTCTTACTTCACCAGTAAAAGAGAGAGACTTGAGTTCACTGCTCAGAGCATGGAGTTTCTCAAATGGATGAATATGGAAGATTTAATGTTAAGTGAAGCAAGCCAGACTATCAAAGGCAAGCATTGTATGTTATCACTTAATTATACCAACTGTCTGCATTCTGTGACAGAAACTGACAGACTGGAAGGTATACTAGCAGGGAGGGCAATTGTAAATACTAGAAACAGTATAGGAGGGGGTATGTAGTGGGAGGGATGGGATAGGGAAAAATTCAACAGAAACAAAAATGAAAAGTTATCTGTTGATGATAATACACATGGTAATATCTATGACTTGACTGACATGCACTGTCTTCACACTTGGAAAAACCATTTTGTATGCTGTAAAGATGTAAATATAAGCAAAAAAGAAAAATGTATAAATAAAATAATATAGACATTAAAATACTCTTACCTTATTTTAAAACAGCAGGGGAGCTCTCTGCTAATGTTCTTGTGCTTTGGATGAGACTTCTCAATCTTTTCTATAGAACAAAAACATTATTATTAAAGTCTGGGCAGCTCTGGGTACTAAATCCCTCAGTGAGGGTTGGTGGAGGAGAAGCACTGGAAACAGATGAAAACTGTCCTAAATTTTTATTCCTATTTTTAATTTCTGCAAGCTCTTTCTTGTTTTACTGTTCCTTTTTCAATAGTATTTGCTCCTTTTTTCATGAATACAGTATTAATGGGCCTATTGCTGGACATAGATTTTAATTCCTTTGATGGTAACTCATGTATTGTTTTTATTTCTTCCAAGGTCTTTCCTCTGTGTTTGTTTTGGTCTCTGCCCTCTGTATTAGGTGATTTTCTTAAGTGTCTGTTGACCCTTGATTTTCTATTCAAATTTCAGAGAACAGCACAAAGCTGTTGATTTGTGCAGGACTTTTCCACCAGTGGGATTTATCATAAGAATACAAGCAGGAGACTTTGTTTTGCTGGTTAGTATCTAGAAATTTTTGTCTAGGGCTATTCAGATTTTCTAAGGAAAGAGAGCACCACTCTTTTGTCTGACTCTGGGAACAGGCAGGGAAAAGTAGTATGAGGCTCATTATTCAGAACAGGGACTCTGAATGAGTCCACCTGTTTTTTTCTCCCACCCCTTTTGCTATTTGGTGCTTCCAAAACCTGAGTTTTTCCAAGGTTCTATGGCTTCCTGTGGTACTGCTCTCTGTGATAATTTTGGTGACAAATTCCCTTTGGGTAGATTACTACTTTCCTATCTGTTTATCTACTGAAAATATTATGACATTGCTCAATTGCTATTGTCTCCCAATCTTTTTTGTTTTATTTTACTATTGTTTTGGTGAGGTTACAAAGAGAAAAATGAAAATAATTACATGTGCTTCATTTGCTATGTTTAACTGGAAGTTTCAGTAAGACTGACTTTTACCCAAAGCCCTAGAAAATATTTCAAAAGAAATGGTTCTTCCTTCAGGGATGGTCTACTTAGTTTAAACCAATCTGACCTTTCTTTGGTCATTTTTAGAATTCCTCTTTTGAACTCACATAAGCAACTCAATTCCACTATTTATGTTGACTTTTATTTTATTATTTATTTATTTATTTCAAGAGAGGCACCTGGATAGGGTCTAGTCACATGGTGATCCCCTTTCATCAGCCCTCTAGCTCTTTAAGATCCTGGGTGCAAGCCCCAGTGTACTTCAGTTTGACTCATAATCCAAGCCTGTGGCCACCATGTGGACTCCAGCACCGCAGTTTAGTATGCAGCTGCCTGCACCACTGAGACTGGGCCTGACTTTTAATTGAAAAGAAAATTTTTAATTTGTCTTTATACTTTATCCACCCAAATTGGATTAAGTTATTTTTAATTGTTTTCAGAAATCAAATCTACTCTCAGAAGCTGATGATTTAGTTTAAATGCAATGTCTTTATTGTACATCTCTACTGTAATGCAGCATTCCACCCCCAGACCCTTGGTAGAGGGATTGGGGCCTTTTGCTGAATGACCTCAGATACTGTGCGGTTGTGCTGACCTGTTTGCTCTTTCAAATTGTAATTTTCAAAGACTCTAGAGTGATTAATACTTACACCTGAGCTAGAGGCCCCCCTGCCCTAGCTGGGTTTTTTGCCTCTCCCTGTCTGCCCTCCAGTTGCTCCTTTTTCCTGCCTTTGTCTCTTATTATTTAGCTACTGCCAGTATCCTTCCATTTGATGTTTTAACTGTTGTTCACCTTATAGGCACCTGGAAACGGAGGGTAGTTGAGGGAGACCAGATTACATGGTACATATAAAGTCAGTTCAGATGAACTCTATGCATGTGTACATGTGGGAATAGTTCTGTTTTTCTCCCGCAGAGCGAATGGCAGGCCCTGTGTATGCTATTTCCGTGGTGAGTCAAGGTCGGCTTGATACAGTGAGCCTAGTTCAGAGAGGTTGATGTGTGAGAACATGCACAAATAAGGGTGGTCCAGGAAAAAACTGATTTTGAACTTTATTTTATGTCCTCTTATTATGTGTATTATTATTAAAGTAGAAAATACAGTATCTAAAACTTGGTCTTGTTTTCTTTTTCATGATTTTCCCTTTACTTTACTTCAAGGGTTTCCTTTGGAGGAAATAAATTTTTGGAAACTGCATAAGTATCAAATTACAATGTTGAGCTTTGAACACATTTTATATTGAGCAAGAAACTTTTTTTCTATAAGATGTGTGTGCACACTGGAGAAAGAGTGAAACAGAGAGAGGAAAAGTGACAAGTCACTTCCCCAGGGCGGGATGGCTATACCATAATCCCTTCTCCATTCTCCTCTTGGGACTTTGGGCATGCACACATACATACCTGGCATTTTTTTTTAAGCTGCCAGATCTGGGACTTGAACCACTCAGTCAGTTGGCTGTGCAGGATCCAGTCCTTAACCACCACACCACCCACTAGCCTCTAAATCAAGATACTTTTACAGTTTATTTTATTAAAATTTTTTATTTATTCATTTATTTATTTATTTACTTCCCATTTCCTCACCACCCTGATTCAACAGGGTCTTCATTCCATAATTCATCTCAGATTCTTAGGCAGCTAAAAAAATTTTAGATAAGAAATATAGAAGAAAATCTAGGGCTGGAGCTAAGAAAGATTTTTAGACTTGTCAACCAAAGCATAAATCATAAAACAAAAAATTGATACATTGGACTGCATCAAAAACTTTGAAGTTTTACTCAGCAAAAGACCCTATTAAGAGGATAAGAAGGCAACTTAAAGAATGGGAGAAAATATTTGCAAAGCACATATTTAACAAAGGACTAGTAATTAGAATATATAAAGAAGTCCCCAAACTCAACATAAAAAATCCAAACATCCTAATTTAAAAATGGGCAAAAGGGGGTCAAGCAGATGATGTAATGGTTATGTTGCTGGATTCCCATGTAGTTGACTGCAGTCCGAGTCCCAGACCAGGTGACTTAAAACTCACACCAGGAACATATGCGCAAGTGCCCAAAATCCTGAGAGAAGGGATTGCATTGTGGCTATCCCCCCAATGGGTTATCTCTAGCTTTCTGTCATCCTGTCTCTCTCTGTCTCTCCAGTGAGCACACACACCCTATAGCAAAAATCTCTCTTAAAAAAAATGGGTAAAAGGGATCAGCAGATAGTGTGATGGTTACATCACGGGATTCCCACATGGCTAATCACAGTTTGAGTCCCAGACCTGGTGGCTTGAAGCTCATGTAGAGCATATGTGCATGTGTACCCAAAATCCTGAGAGGAGAATGGAAATTACAGCATGGCTATGTCTCCTGGGAGATGATTTCTTGCTCTCTGTCTGTCTTTCTCTGGTGAGTGCACATGCCCTATAGTGAAAATCTCTCTAAAGGGAAAAAAGAGCAAAAGACACAAAAAAGCATTTCACTGAATAGTGTATACATAGAGAAAATAAGCACGTAAAAAGATGTTCAATCTGGGACCAGCAGTTAGTGTAATGGCTATGTCGCTGGACTCCCATGTAATCAACCACAGTTCGAGTCCCAGGCCTGGTGGCTTAAACTCATGCTGGGCACGTGTGCATTGTGCCCAAGATCCTGAGAGGAGAAAGGAAGAGAAGGGATTGCGGCATGGCCATCCCCCCAGGGGGTAATTTCTCGCTTTCTGTCTCTCTGTCTTTGTCTTTCTGATGAGCGCACACGCCCTGTAGCAAAAACTTCTCAAAAAAAATAGATGTTTAATCTTATTAATCATTAGAGAAATAAACTTCAATGAGATATTTCTTTTTTTTCCTGTACATATTATTGTCATGTACATAGATATACCTAATTCATTCTTTTTTATTCTTCTTCTTATTATTTATACATTCAATTGCTATTCATTTAGATTGTAAAGAGACTTTGCCCAGCATGATATACAACTCAGTCCAGCCCAGTTGAGAATGCTCTATATGTCATCATAATAAACCATATCTGTGTACCACAAAAGTCTTCTCTCTATATTTTTTCCCAAAATTTCCTTTTCTATGCTCTTTCCATTCCATATTCTCTTTCTACTTTGTTCCCAGTGTTTCTAACAATTTTTAATGCTTTTATGTCCTTCAGTCTTTCAGTCTCTACCATAGAGTGTGGACACTCAGTATATGTTAAGTGGAGACATATAATGTCTCTCTTTCACAGCCTGACTTACTTCACTCAGCAATAAATCTTCCATATTCATCCACTTTCTATAAAATTCCAGGGCCTTGTTGTTTTTTATGGCTGAATAGTATTCCATGGGGTTTATGAGCCACACTTTTTCAATCCATTCATCTGTTTGTGGACATTTGGGTTGGTTCCATGTCTGAGCAATGATGAATAATGTCACAATAAATATAGACCTATAAGCACTTTTCTGACAGCATTCTCCTGTCCTTTGGGTATATACCCAGGTGTGGAATTGCTGGATCATAAGGTAGTTCTATTTGAAGGTCTTTGAGGAACCTCCATATTGTTCTCCATCATGGCTGGACCAATTTACATTCCCACCAACAATGTAGGAGAGTTCCCTTTTCACCACATCCCCACAAGCACTTATCATTTTTTGTTTTTTAATCTTCACCATTCTGACTGGGGTTAGGTGGTATCTCATTGTGGTTTTGATCTGCATGTCCCTTATGATGAGGAATGTTGGGCATTTTTTCAAATGCTTTTTGGCTGTTCGTATGTTTTCCTTAGAGAGTTTGTATTCAGTTTAATTCTCCCATCTTTTAATTGGGTTAATGATTTTCTCCCAGGTAAGCCACATGAGTTGCCAGTTTATTCTGGTTATCAGTCCCTATCTGAGGCACAGCTAACAAAGATTCTCTCCCATTCCAAGGGTCATCTATTCACACTAATTATTGTTTTGCTGTGCAGAAACTTCTGAATCTGATGTAATCCTACCTGTCTATTTTGAGGATTATTGCCTGTGCTTTAGGGGTCTTGTTTAAGAAGTCTTTGCCTACCCCAACGTCTCCCAGCATTTCCCTAGTATTTTACACCAGCATTTTTATAGTTTGCAGTCTTAGGTGTAAATCTTTGATCTACTTTGAGTTGATTTTTGTTAATGGTGACAGGGTTTCAGATTCATCTTTCTGCAGGTGGATACCCAGTTTTTCCAGTATCATTTGCTAAAGAGATTTTCCTTTTCCCACTGGATTGGCTGGTACTCTTTGTCAAAGATCGGTTGGCTGTACGGCTTGGGGTTTATTTCTGGTGTCTCTACTCTGTTCCATTGGTCTGCATGTCTATTTTAGTGCCAATACCATGCAGTTTTGATTATTGCAGTTTTGTCATGTATTTTGGGGTCAGGAAATGAGATGCCACCCACTCCACTCTTCTTGCACAGAATGGCTTTGGCACAGGAGGGTCTTTTCTGATTCCAGAAAAATTCTGATTGTCTTTTCTAGATCTGTGAAGAATGTCTTGTAATTTTATAGGGATTGCATTAAGTATGTAGATTAATTTGGGTATAGTTGCCATTTTGATTATATTAATTCTGCCAATCCAGGGCCATGGGGTGTCCTTACACATTTTTGTGTCCTTTTTGATGTCCTTTTTAAGATTTTCATAGTTTTACTTGTAGAGGTTTTTGACTTCCTTGTTTAGTTTTATTCCTAGGTATCTTATACTTCTTGTGGCTATGGTAAATGGGATTACATTCTTCAGTTCTGTCTCTGTCTGCTTGTTGTTTGTATATAGAAATGCTATAGATTTTTTAAGTTAATTTTGTATCCTGCCACTTTTCTTTATGCATTTATTATTTTGAGAAGTTTTTTCATGGTACTATTGGGTCTTCTATGTATACAAGCATGTCATCCACAAACAGGGATTGTTTCAGTTTTTCTTTCCTTATTGGAATGCATTTTATTTCATTCTCTTGTCTGATTGCATTGGCTAGGACTTCCAGTACTTTATTGAATAGGAGAGGAAAAACTGAGCAGCCTTGTCTTGTACCGGTCTTTAGTGGAAAAGCTTTAAGCTTTTCCTCATTCAGTATGTTAGCTATATTTTCATAGATGGCCTTTATTATGCTTAGAAATGATTTTTCTCTGCCAATTTTACTGAGAGTCTTAATCATGAAAAATGTTGTATTTTGTCAAATGCTTTTTCTGTATTGATAAAAATAATCATATAATTTTTAATCTTTCTTTCTGTTAATATTGAGTATTACATTTATGGTTTTGTGTATGTTGAACCCCCTTGAGTCCCTAGAATAAAGCCTACCTGGTTGTGATGAATAACCTTTTTTTTTTCTTTCATTTATTTATTTTTACATTTTTCCACAAACATTTACTTCACATAGCAAAAAGTTTTAGCTCATACTCCATAACTCTTGACAGTTTACAAACAACTTTCAAAATTTTAAAATACTGAATTTTAAAGATAATGTTCAAAATATGTCTTATAATTTTGTATAATTTTATGACTCTGTAACAACAGAAGCAGTATGGTTTCAAATATATACACATATATATATGTATATGTATATATGTGTCTGTATATATATATATATATATATATATATATATATATATATATATATATATTTAGAGTGCAGACACTCAGTATATATTAAGTGGGGATATACAATGCCTCTCCTTCATAGCATGACTTGCTTCACTCAGCAGTAAGTCTTCCAAATTCATCCACTTCCTTTCAAAAGCCAGGGTTTTGTTGTTTTTTATGGATGAATAGTATTCCATTGAGTATATGTGCCACAGTTTTTCTAACCATTCGTCAGTTCGTGGGCATTTAGGTTGTTTCCATGACTTAGCAATCGTGAAATATTGCAATAAACATCGATGTGCAAGCACTTTTTCGATTAAGTATTCTTCTGTCCTTCAGGTAGATAACAAGGAGTGGGATTGCTGGATCATATGGTAGTTCTATTTGTAGATTTTGCAGGAATCTCCAAATTGTTCTCCACAGTGGTTGGACCAATTTACAATCCCACCAGCAGAGTAAGAGAGTTCCCTTTTCACCACACCCCCGCCAACTCTTATCATTTTTTGTTTTTTTAATCTTAGACATTCTGAATGGGGTTAGGTGATATCACATTGTTGTTTTGATTTGCATTTCTCTTACAATGAGGGATGTTGAGCATTTTTTCATATGCCTTTTAGCTATTCGTATGTCATCTTTAGAGAGTGGTTTTTTCAACTCATTCTCCCATCTTTTAATAGGATTGATTGTCTTTTTCTGGAACTGCTGCTTGAGTTCCTTGTGAATTCTGGTTATCAGTCCCTTGTCTGATGCATAGTTTACAAAAATATTTTCCCATTCTGAGGGCTGTCTGTTCACACTAATCACTGTGTCTTTTGCCATGCAGAAACTTCTTAGTCTGATGTAATCCCACTTGTCTATTTTAGGGATCACGGACTGTACGTTGGGAGTCTTATTTAAGAAGTTTTTCTCTACCCCAATGTCTCCCAGATTTTCCCCGTTTTTTTCCAGGAGCAGTTTTATAGTTTGAGGTCTTAGATTTAGATCTTTGATCCACCTTGACTTTATTTTTGTCAGAGGTGAGAGGAAGGGGTTCAGATTCATCTTTCTGCATGTGGAGATCCAGTTTTGCCAGCACCATTTGCTGAAGAGGTTTTCCTTTTCCCACTGAATTGACTGGTATCCCTTGTCAAAAATCAGTTGACTGTATGTTTGAGCATTCATTTCTGGGGACTCTATTCTGTTCCATTGGTCCACCTGTCTGTTTCTGTGCCAGTACCATGCTGTTTTGATTACCACAGCTTTGTGGTATATTTTTGGGTCAGGGAATGAGATGCCACCCACTCCACTCTTCTTGTGCAGAACTGCTTTGGCAATACGGGGTCTTTTATTATTCCAGACAAACTTTATGATTGTCTTTCCTAGATCTGTGAAGAATGTGTCTGGTACTTTGATTGGCATTGCATTAAATAGGTAGATTAATTTGGGTAAAATTGCCATTTTGATTATATTAATTCTTCCAATCCAGGAACATGGGATGTCCTTCCACTTTTTTGTGTCATTTTCAATTTCTTTTTTTATCTTCTCATAGTTTTCCTTGTGGAGGTATTTAACTTCTTTAGTTAGATTTATCCCTAAGTATCTTATACTTTTTGTGGCTATGGTAAATGGGACAACTTTCTTCAGTTCTATCTCAGTCTGCCTGTTGTTTGTATACAGAAATGCTATAGATTTCTGGATATTAATTTTGTATCCTGCAACGTTACTGTATTCATGTATTACTTCCAGAAATTTTTTTATGGAAACAATTGGGTCTTCTATGTATACAATCATGTGATCTGCAAATAGAGAGAGTTTCACCTCTTCTTTTCCTATTTGAATGCCTTTTATTTTTTCCTCTTTTCTGATTGCAATGACCAGGACTTCTAGTACTATATTGAAGAGGAGTGGAGAAAGTGGACATCCTTGTCTTGTACCCATTTTTAGTGGAAAAGCTTTCAGCTTTTCTCCATTGAGGATGGTGTTCACTATGGGTTTTTCATAGATAGCTTTTATTGTGTTGAGAAATGAAACTTCTATGCCGATTTTGCCGAGAGTCTTGATCATGAAGGGATGTTGTATCTTATCAAATTTTTTTTCTGTATCAATTGATACGATCATATGGTTTTTAACTTTCTTCCTATTAATATGGTGTATTACATTTATGGTTTGCATATGTTGATCCAACCTTGCATTCCTGGGATAAAGCCTACCTGATCATGATGTATAATCTTTTTTATAAGTTGTTGTATACGATTTGCTAGTATCTTGTTGAGAATCTTTGCATCTATATTCATAAGGGATATTGGCCTATAGTATTCCTTCCTTGTCCTGTCCTTATCTGTTTTAAGGATAAGGGTGATAGAGGCTTCATAGAATGAATTAGGGAGAGATTCATGCTTTTGGATATTTAGAAATAACTTGAGCAGAATGGGGGTTAACTCTTCTTTGAAAGTTTTGTAGAATTCAGAGGTGAATCCATCAGGGCCAGGGCTTTTCTTTCTAGGGAGGTTATTTATAACTGATTTGATCTCCTGGCTTGTTATGGACCTATTCAGACTTTCTATATCCTCCTGGCTCAATCTAGGTAGATTATACATGTCCAGGAATTTGTCCATCTCATCCAAATTATCTTGTTTCTTGGCATACAGATGTTCATAATATTCTCTAATAATGTTTTCTATTTCTTCTATGTCTGTTGTTATTTTGCCTGCTTCATTGCAGATCTGATTCAGCTGGCTCTTTTCTCTCTTCTTCTTAATAAGTCTCGCCAGTGGTATATCAATTTTGTTTATCTTTTCAAAGAACCAGCTTTTACTTTCATTTATTTTCTGTATAGTTCGTTTATTTTCTATTTCATTTATTTCTGCTCGGATCTTTATTATTTCCTTTCTCCTGGAGTTTTTTGGATCTTTTTGCTGTTGCTTTTCCAATTCTGTGAGGCATGACATTAGGTGATCCATTTGCCTTCTTTCCATCTTCCTCTTATGTGCACTAATTACTATGAACTTCCCTCTTATGACTGCTTTAGCAGTGTCCCAAAGATTATGGAAACTCATGTCCTCATTGTCATTGGCTTCCGTGAACCTTTTGATTTCAGTCTTCATTTCTTCAGTAGTTGTGGAGTCATTCAGGAGTAGGTTATTAAGTTTCCATGTATTTGAGTATTTTTGAGGATTTCTCTTGAAATTAAACTCAAGTTTAATTACATCATGGTCGGTGAAGATGCTGGGTATAGTGTCTATGCTTTTGAATCTGTAGAGGCTTGCTTTGTGCCCAATGATGTGGTCAATCTTCGAGAATGTTCCATGTGGTGGTGAGAAAAAAGTGTATCTCGAGGTTTTGGGATGGAAAGTTCTATAGATGTCTGTTAAGTCCATTTGGTTTATGATATCGTTTAGATCTTTTATCTCTTTACCTATTTTTTGTCTAGATGATCTATCCAGGGGGATAGTGCAGTGTTGAGGTCTCCAACAATTAGTGTGTTGCTGTCTATCTCCATTTTTAGATCTAGCAGTCTTTCCTTCACATATTTGGGTGCTCCTGTGTTAGGCACATAGATATTAATAAGCATTATATCTTCTTGATCGAGTGACCCTTTTACTACAATATAGTGTCCTTCTTGGTCTCTTTGAACAGTTTTTGTTTTAAAGCCTATTTTGTCAGAGATTAGTATTGCGACTCCAGCTCTTCTTTGGTTCCCATTTGCATGGAAAATCTTTTTCCAACCCTTCACTTTCAGTCTATGTATATCTTTATCCATGAAGTGGGTTTCCTGTAGGCAACAGATAGAGGGTTTTTGTTTTTTAATCCACTCAGCCAGTCTGTGTCTCTTGATTGGAGAATTTAATCTATTAACATTCAATGTTATTATCGATGTTAATGGATCTGTCCCAACGTTTAAGTTGGCCATTGTCTTAGTTGCCTTTTACTCCTTTGTTTCTGGCTGTTACTTCTTTAGTTTTTCTGGAAGAGTACTTTCTTCAGGGTTTCATGGAGAGCTGGCCTGGTGCTGGCAAATTCTTTCAGGTTTTGTTTGTCTGAGAAGATTTTAATCTTTTTTTCCCATATGAAGGATAATCTTGCAGGATACAATAATCTTGGTTGAAATTGTTTCTCTCTTAACACTTTCAGCACATCTTCCCATTCTTTCCTTGCTTGCATTGTTTCCGTTGAGAAGGCCGGTGTTAGCCTAATGGGGTGACCTTTGTATGTCACTTGTCGTTTCTCTCTTGCCAGTTTTAGTATCTTATCTTTATCTGTGGTCTTTGCCAGTCTGGCTATGATATGCCTTGGGGAAGATCTTCTTGGGTTGATTCTATTTGGTGTCCTTTGTATTTCTTGGGTCTGGATGTTGGAGTGCCTCTCTATGCTTGGGATATTTTCTTCCAAGATTTCATGGAATAGGTTTTCCATGCTCTTATTAGTTTCTTCATCTTCTGGGATAGCAATTATTCGGATGTTAGGACGTCTAATGTAATCTAGTAATTCTCGTATGTTATCTTCATGTTTTTTTGTTATTTTCTCTATCTTTTTGGTGGTGTTCTCTAAGTCAGAAGTTTTATCTTCTACATCAGAGATTCGACCTTCAGCATGGTCTAATTGACTTTTAATACTTTTGAGAGAGTTTTTGATTTCCTGTATTAGAGACTTCACTTCTAATAGTTCCATCTTATTCTTCCTTAGCATTTCTTCCTTCATATCGTTGAAGGACTTTCTCATCTCTTGTAGTTCATTGTCCCTTTTCTGTTCCAGTTCATAGTATTTGTTCAACATGAATGTTCTAAACTCTATCTCGGACATTTTGGTAATGTCCTCTATTTTTTCAAGAAAAGGAAGGGAGTTACTGTGTTCCTTTGATGGAGACATATTTCTTGCTTTATTCAGGCCTGAGGTTCTTCTACTTCTAACCATTGGGAGATGTGTTCCCTTTGAGAAACCTTTTACGAGAACATTTCTTTGAATAGGAGCAAGTGTGTTTCCTTTCCGATGTGAAATGGAGGCAGCCAAAGTCTCTCTTCAATTGTGTTTAGTAATGTAATCCAAGAAAAAGTATTCTCTTCAGGTGTACAAAGAAATGTATCTCCTTTTGCAGGTGGTTCAGTGAAAGGGAGGATTCTAGAGAGTCTTAAAATGCTAGAATGTTTCAGAATTGTAATTCTAGACCTATCTAGACAGCCAGAGATAGTGTAGATGAAGGAAGTGAGGACTGAATAAGTGGGAAGAAAATAATACGTAGAATAAAGAAAAAGTCAGGGGTCAAAAGATGGGAGTCTGGTGTGGTAAGACTGAGGGTGTTCCTATGTGTTAATCAGAAGAGAGAAATTTACAAATGAAAGACGAGGGTAAGGGGATAGAAAGAGAAAGAAAAAAAAAGTGTACCTGGCTGAAAGAGGGGTGTCTGGCTTGGGGGTCCTGGGGCTGAAGCTATGGGGGGCAGTCCTCCCTCAAAGTTGCTGGCCCAGGAGTCGGAAGATGGGACTCTGGTGTGGTAGGACTGAGGGTGTTCTTATGTGTTAATCAGAAGAGAGAAATTTACAAATGAAAAATGAGGGTAAGGGGACAGAAAAAGAAAGGAAAAAAAAAGTGTTCCTGGCTGAAAGAGGGGTGTCTAGCTTGGGGGTCCTGGGGCTGAAGCTATGGGGGTTGGTCCTCCCTTGAAGTTCCTGGCCCAGGGGTCAAAAAATGGGAGTCTGGTGTGGTAGGACTGAGGGTGTGCCTGGCTGAAAGAGGGGTGTCTGGCTTGGGGGCCCCGGGGCTGAAGCTACGGGGGGCAGTCCCCACTCGAAGTTCCTGGCCCAGGGGTTGAAAGATGGGAGTCTGGTGTGGTAGGACTGAGGGCGTGCCTGGCTGAAAGAGGGGTGTCTGGCTTGGGGGTCCTGGGGCTGAAGCTATGGGGGGCAGTCCTCCCTCAAAGTTTCTGGCCCAGGGGTCGAAAGATGGGAGTCTGGTGTGGTAGGACTGAGGGCGTGCCTGGCTGAAAGAGGGGTGTCTGGCTTGGGGGTCCCGGGGCTGAAGCTACAGGGGGCAGTCCTCCCTCAAAGTTCCTGGCCCAGGGGTCGAAAGATGGGAGTCTGGTGTGGTAGGGCTGAGGGCATCCCTGGCTGAAAGAGGGGTGTCTGGCTTGGGGGTCCCGGGGCTGAAGCTACAGGGGGCAGTCCTCCCTCGAAGTTTCTGGCCCAGGGGTTGAAAGATGGGAGTCTGGTGTGGTAGGACTGAGGGCGTGCCTGGCTGAAAGAGGGGTGTCTGGCTTGGGGGTCCGGGGCTGAAGCTACGGGGGGCAGTCCTCCCTCGAAGTTCCTGGCCCAGGGGTCGAAAAATGGGCATCTCTGAATAACCTTTTTCATATGCTCAAGAATCTCATTGAGAATTTTTGCAGAGATATAGGTCTGTAGTTTTCTTTTTTTGTCACATCCTTATCTGTTTTGAGAATGAGAGTAATGAAGGCTTCACAGAATGAATTTAGAAGGCTTCCTTCCTTTTGAATCTCTAGAAACAGTGTGAATAGAATGGGGTTACCTCTTCTTTAAAAGTTTTGTAAAATTCATCAGTGAAGCCATCAGGACCTGGACTTTGCTTTTTGGGGAAGTTATTTATTACTAAATCAATTTCATTGCTTGTTACAGCTCTATTTAGGCTTTCTATGTCCTCCTGAGTCAATCTTGGTAGATTATGTCTCCAGGAATTTGTGCATCCCATCTGGACTTTCTTCTTTTTTCTTTCATCTTATAGTCACTCATAGTATCCTCTAATGATGTCTTGTATTTCCATTCTATCTGTTGTAATGTTGCTTGATTCATTGTGAATTTTTATTTATCAATTTCCTTTATTTCTTAATTAATCTAGCTAATGGTATGTCAATATTGTTTATCTTTTCAAAGAACCAGTTTTTGCTCTCATTTATTTTCTGTGTAGTTCATTTATTTTTTATTTCATTTATTTCTGCTCAAATTTTTATTATTTCTTTTCTACTGACAGTTTTTGAAGGTTTATTTTTAATTCCCTGCAATAACCTTAAGAAACCAAATTCGCCCTATACTACTTCTTAATAACACGTAATTTCATCTAGATGATAATTTTATGTTGAAATACATGAATTGTATAAGTTATAGAAGACAAGATTTTGATAATATTAAACACGTTATGAGATTATGAGTCATCCTGTGATCTCCCACCTACTAGCTTGTAATCATGTTTTTTATCAGTGCTTTATCAACACACTCAATAATCTTTCTTTCACTGCTGCTTCCTTCCTTTTCACTTTCAGCTTGCTATCTTGTTAACTTATCAACATACACTAGCCAACAGCTAGTATATGCATTTACACTGACACCATCTGAAAACAGAATTTGTGTGTTTTATTCATTATTATGCCTAGTTTACTTCCTCACAGAGTTGGGCACATACAAAATCTCAGTAAATATTTACTGAAGGAAGAAGTATCAAAGGCCTTTAAAAGATCCATGAAAAATGCATATTATGAAAAACTATGAATGGATTTAAAATTTTTGCAGCAAAATGAGCTCATATTTTAATTTTGATTTACACAAACTTTTTGAAGTCCCTTGTAAATTAAAGAATGAATAATGTACCATTTTTTTAAATGAAGATATGACTTAGAGGTTCTCTATACCTCCTACCATTGGTCTTTAATCTATGATTTAGAACTCCCAGACCTCCATGTTCTGAAGATGTACTCAAACGGTTTTCCCTGGAACAATCTAGTGTCATTCCACGGTTTCTTTCACCTAGCCTGCTGGTGCTAGGGATGACCCGCTAGTAAGTATAGGGCCTCTTGTGAAGACCATGTGGTTTAGCAATAATCCTGGTGCAAGCTGGTCACTGTCTTAGCTGACAGACTCTCAGCAGAACTTGCTCTACGGTACAGAGAGCAAAGATATTAGTAGTCATTGACCAAAGATATGAATTTCGTCAAAATCTTGTTTAATGCATAAGCATTAGGGTAGGGAAAATAGTCTTTTTTTTAATAGAATCTATGCTCAAAAATACTTGTAATAGATAATTCATGTGAATTATTCAAGATTTCTCTTTTTAAGTACTACTACCAATATTTAAGTCTAAGATAAACCCTTAGGAAGTTCTGGCAGTCTGAGTGAAAGCCTCCCTTGAGGCAAAAGAATCTAGACTATTTGAAACAAAACACTATAGGATTTTAAACAGGAAGAGAAATGTCTGATCCAGATCCCTTTTATCTGCCTCTCCCTTTGTACAAACTCTCCTTCCTCTTTTCTCTACTCTGTGTCCTGTGGGCTCAACCACCACAAGTGACCTTGCACTTGACTTCCAAGGGGAGCACTGACAAAGGACAGGGGACCAGAGGGAGGGGAAAATTAGGTTACACAGGTTACTCCCCAGATCTCTACTTTTGAGGTATTCCTCTGCTTTATTCAATCAAGGGTCACACACTTGTTACATGGCCCCATCTACATAGTTTTCTCATTCTCTCTTTAGTAATTGCTTTTTTCTTTTGCCTCTTTAAGTCTATAAATAGCAAAGATACCTCATTATTCCTGGTTTGAGGGCTTTTCATTATCCTTATGATTTTCCTACACTCTAACAAATCTGTTCATATAACTTATTAATCAAATAATCATTTCTCACAAGTTACCTAATTTTAGAGACATCTTATTCCTAACATGACCCTAATGGACACAATGACCATATTTTTATTTTAGAACAGTTGCATAGACACCAGGGTCAAATATGCACAGGAAAGAGAGGTAAGAAAGACAGCATTGCGCCCACAGGAGAAGACAGTATACTGATTCGGGTAAGAGGTGGCTGCACTTGGATAACAGCAATTAGGACAAAGAGGAAGGATGCACAAGATTCTGGAAATAGAATTAATATGACTTTGTGCAAATCTCATTACCAATCAAATTCATCTCTCCCAAATTCTAAGAGAAAATTCTGTCCTTAGTTTACCTGGCACCAATTTCAAACAAAGTGAAGACTTATATATAAGTAGAAGAGAGGCAAATAGGACCAGTATACCCCAAGCTTTCAAAAAATGCAATGTGAGGGGGCAGATTTGGGGGGTTCTGGAAGGAGTCGCATTTTTAGAGGTTTCAGTGTACTGTCCCGCTGAGTCAGGATGGCGTTTCTGGCTCCTTCCCATTTTCCAGGGCCCACTAGGCGGTACTGATAAGAGGTGCATAGTCCAAAGAAAACTTCTCAAGCAAGTCTGGGGTCTGTGAGGAACAGAAATGGTATGCTGGGCTTTGTGCCAGTGTTTACAGCGAGGTCGTCCATGTAGGGAATGTAACCGAGGTTGTCTTCACTGGTGTCTTTAATCACAACCCTGAGGAGGAAAAGATGGATGGCTTCTTTCTTTTTTTTTGGAGAGGTTTTTGCTATAGGGCATGTGCGCTCACCAGACAGACAGAGAGAGACAGAGACAGAAAGTGAGGAATCATCCCCCAGGGCGGATGGCCACACTGCAATCCCTTCTCCGCCATTCTCCTCTTGGGATCTTGGGCACGCATGCACACGCGCCCGGCGTGAGTTTTAAGCCACCGCGTTCGGGACGCGAACCGTGGTCGACTACATGGCAGTCCAGCGACATAGCCATTACGCTAACTGCTGGTCCCCAAAAGATGGATGGCTTTTCATTAATCACTCTGACTTAAATTCCTCAAGTTATAAGATTCACTCCTCCTCCCAACATTTGTTAATTTTTTAAAAGAAAAGTCTAACAACAAATATATATTTTCTTTTTCTAAAATTTGCTGTAGGGCAATGTGCATTTGCTAGAGATAGAGAGAGCAGGAAAGAGAGAGGGAGAGAAAGAAATAAGAAAGTACCTCACAGAGAGAATGACCACGGTGCAATCATTTCCCTTCTCCTCTTAGGATTTAGGGCATGCATACTCATGTGCCTAGTGTGTTTTTCAAACTACTGGATCCAGGACTCAAACTGCACAATTGGCCATGTGGGATATATCCCCTTAATCACTAAGCCACTTAGCTGGCCTGGAGGGGGAAATATATGTGTGTGTGTATGTGTGTGTCTGTGTGTGTCTGTGTGTGTGTGTGATTTTATCTACAGAGGGTGTCTGTGAGGGTAATTTTGCTGAGGAAGATGGTAAAAGGAGGCAATTGGAGGGACCAGCAGATGGCATAATAGTTATGTCACTGGACTCCCACGTAGTTGACCACAGTTTGAGTCTCAGACCTAGCGACTTAAAACTCACACCAGGCACATGTGCATTCATGCCCAAAATCCCAAGAGGAGAATAGAAGAGAAGGGATTTTACAGCATGGCCACCCCCCACGGGGGGGGTGATTTCTCGCTTTCTGTCTCTCTGGTGAGTACATGTGCCCTATAGCAAAAATATATCTCTTAGGGGAAAAAAAGGAGACAATTGAAATATTATTTGGGGTTTTGAGTTTGATAAGATAAAATTTCATCAGTCCAAATACAATAGTTGTTGAATGAACACGTGTTCAGGAAGTATCACATAGACTCAGCCTCTGTGATAATGCAAGAGGAAGGCTGGAAGCCATATGGATGACTACAAGTTTGGGTTCCTCAGTCAGCCTGAAAACATGCTGGGTGTGGACGCGGGCACCAAGGCTCCTGAGGAGGGCTGAGGAAAGGTGATCACAGCATGATAAGACTCAGAGAGAAGGTGTTTTGCTCTTTCTCTTGTGTATGTGGATGCACTCTCTATCAAAACCACAAAACACAAAAAAATAAAGGAAGAAAAAAATCACATTATGTGGGGACCTGAGTTTTAAAACACTGAGTTCAGAGGGCTATACTTGGCCGAGCAGGACTGAACTTCATGCAAATATAAGCACAGTTTATGAGAAGGCTTTATTCTTAATTAGCAAAATTCTTTCTGTAATTAGCACATTTTCTTGATGTTCCAAAGTTGTTCATTCATTCAGTGAATCAATACATAAGTATCGTCTATCACTTTCCAGGTACCAGTCTAGGTGATGGAGATCCAGTGAACAAGGTGAACAAAGAAAGGTCCTAGCAGTTAAAGAGCTTTCATTCTAATAGGAGAAAGCAACAGATTATAAAAGCAATGCCAAACAGGTAGGTAATACCTCTAGTGACCACAGTGCTATCGAATAGGAAAAGTGGGTGAGGGAGAGAGGCAGGGTGAGACTGCCATCAGGGAAGGCATCTAAGAGGTGACATTAGAACAGGCTCAGTCAGGCAGGTGTCTGGCAGAGAACATTCCAGATGTAAGTGCAAAGGTTCTGTGGGTGGGGGGTGTGCTCGGCATGCTTAAGGAGCAGTGGGTAGGCCACAGTGCTTGACACAGCATGGGAGAACAGTGGGTGCTGCAGGTGCACAGACAGCAGGTGCCCTGCTGGGCAGGAGTTGCAGAGAGGCTTCTGGAAGAAAGAGGGAAGCAGGAGAGGTTCATGGACAGAGGACAATGTGGCAAGTCACCAGACTGCTGGGGCAAGATGATGCTGAGGCACAGCCAAAGTGGAAGGAAGGAGACAGAAGAGAGGAGTGGCAAGTGTCCTGGTAAGAGAGTGGGAGCCTGGTCTGGGGCAGCAGCATAAGGGAAGAAGGGCTTAAACGCTGGACTCATCAGAAGAAGCAGTTGACATGTTTGCTGATAGGCTGTGAAGGAAGGAGGAAAGAGGATTCTCTAAGGTTTTCAACCATCAGCTGAGATGAGCAGCCAGTCGCTGTGACAGGGAGTCTTTGCGGCCTACTGGCAGGGCAAGTGGGCTGACAGGGCAGGTGGGGTGAATGGGGTCAAGAGCCATTCTTATGTATCTTGAATGTGAGACACCTGTTAAATATCTTTGTAGAGCTAGCTAGAGAGAGTCGTATTAGGAGTCTAGACTTCCAGGGCAAAAGCTGGATTGGAGACCCAAGTTTGAGAGCCATGAGTACATGATGATGTCTAAAGCCATAGGCTTGGATAAGGCTCCAGGAGTGGGTATAGACATGAGGTTTGAGGACCAATTTTGGGGCTCACGAGTTTTCAGGACTGAAGAAGAGAAGATACCAGCAAATACATAAAGCCACCTGAGAGGCGAGAAGAGAATGAAGACCCGACGAATTTCCAGGGCAAGTGAAGTTAGGGCTGCTGTCCGGAGAGTGGACTCTGTGTCCCACTGAGAAGACCTGGTGCGCCCTGGATTGTGTCTAATACCAGTGTCTGGTTGGTGCCAGCATTATTCCCATTCTGCTAGTTTCCCTAGGAAGGACTTTTATACTAAAAGCCATTTCTTTTTTCTTTCAGGAGCCTATATTGGCAAGCTTTCCCTGTAGCAAACTATACTTCATACCTTTGAATGAGCTGCTCCTTTTTAATTGCCTCGGCCATCAACTTCTGGGATGGAGGTCCTACAAGAAGAATCAGAAAACAGCTCTAGAGTCACTCATGGTCTTTCCTTCAGTTCTCCTCCCTTGAGCCTCCCACTGCCCCAACCTCAGGGCATGAGGCAGTTAAAGCTTAGCATGGATTTGGAGTGCAGAGAACTTTCTAGAGGTAAATTTCCCCCAATTCTGTTGCCAGGCTTGCAAGACAGACATTCCATGGCTCAGGCCTCAGCCCTCACCAGACGTCAGAACCAGCCCGCACCAGCTGCCTGCCCCATCTTCTGTCTCTGCTCTCATTTTCACATTCCACACAGACACACACACGTGGACTTCAAAAGGTTCATGGAGAAATGGAATTAATGTATGAGCCTTAGTGCAAAAATTGAAATCCATGCAGTTTTTTCATAATATGCATTTGCCATGAACATTCTGAAGACCCCCTTTGTGTGTGTGTGCATGTATGTGGGATTTATATTACATTGTATATGTACACCCCTCCATTCCTTTGTGTGTGTGTGTGTGTGTGTGTGTGTGTGTGTTAAAGCTCTTAGTTGGTTCAATGTAAGCATTTACAGACTCCATTTTACAATCTTGCGATAGCATATCTCCTTGCATGTCATGTGGAGACTCTGGAACAAGGAGGGCAGCCAGCATTGAGCCCACAGAGGACCTGCCTGCTGGACTGTTGTGGGGACCAGAATATTCTCATCTCCCATCCTGGCAGCCTCAGCACTTGGACTCTGATCTTGATTGGAAGCCAGAGCTTGGCCATGCTCTGGAGCTGCCCCAGAGTCCAAAACTATACCCTGTCCTCTGGGTTCCTGTACCCCCACACAACCTTGTGACTAGCCAGCTACCCTGCCACCATCTCATTTGACTAGTCCTGTTTAGTAACCCCAGGGGCTAGGTTTCTGATACACATGAGACAGGTCCGATTCAGCGCCAGTTGTCCTTTCCAATAAAGCCATTCTGCCCTGTAGAAAGCTGGCAAGGCTTTAGTTGGTGGGTCCTGGATCCCCCACTGGAAGTTCTTGTGTGAAGCGTGCAGTTACTCCTGTGGTGTGGTCTGACTGAGTTTGTTATTGTCAGTTTTATCATTCTAGTAAAAATCAGGTAAGACTTCTGTGGTTTTAACATAATTAGATGATGCTGAGAAAACATTCTGTGGTCTTAAAGGAATAAAAATTTGTTATACTTTGGGACCAGCAGTTGGCATAATGGCTATGTCACTGGACTCCCATGTAGTCGACCGTGGTTCGAGTTCTGGACCCTGTGGCTTAAACTCACGCCAGGTGCGTGTGCGTGTGCATGTGTACCCAAAATCCAGAGAGGAGAATGGAGAAGGGATTGCAGCATGGACATCCCTCCTGGGGGGTGATTTCTTGCTTTCTATCTCTCTGTCTCTCTCTGTCTGGCGAGTGCATGTGCTCTATAGTAAAAACCTCGTGGGGTGCTCGGGGCCTGCGCGGGTCCGGGCGCCCGGGGCCAGCGCGGCGGGGCGGTGGGACCAGCATGCGCGGCAGGGCCAGCACACGCGGTGCCTCTGCTTCGCGTTCCGCAGCCGAGGCCACCCGGCCCCCGCTGCCTCTCTGGCGCTGGGTGTGTCCTGCACTCGGCACCGACGCCGCCCGGTGGCGCTCTGGCCGGGCGGGCAAACCACAGGTGGCGCTGGGTCCCGCACACATTCGCGTGCTCTGGGGCAGGCGTGTGGCCATTGGGCCTGCACATGACCGCCGGGCTGGCGCGTGGCCACCGGGCCTGCGAGTGGCCGCTGGGCATACGCATGGCCCCCGGACTTGCGAGTGGCTGCCGGGTCTGAGTGTGGCTGCCGGGCCTGCGCCTACGTGTGACCACCAGGCCTATGCGCAGCCACGGGGTCGGCTCCTGTGTGTGGTCGCCGGACTTGGGCGTGGCTGCCAGGCCTGCGCATGGCCGCCGGGCCTGCACGTGGCTGCCGGGCCTGCGTGTGGCCACCGGGCCTGCGCGTGGCCTCTGGGTCTGCGTGTGGCCACCAGGCCTGCGTGTGGCCGCCAGGCCTGCGCATAGCCACCGGACCTGAGCCTGTGCGTGTCCACCGGGCCTGCGTGTGTCCATCGGGCCTGTGCGAAGCCGCCGGGCTTGCGCCCGGGCGTAGCCACTGGGCCTGTGCCTGTGTGTGGCCACCAGGCCTGCGTGTGGCTGCCAGGCCTGCGTGTGGCTGCCGGGCCTGCGCCCGGGCGTGGCCAACGAGTCTGCGCGTGACCACTGGGCCTGTGCGTGGCCGCCGGTGGCAAGCGGCAAACTGAAGCCAAAAACAAGGATTAAGATTTTGCAAATACAAGCAACAGAAAGAAACTTTAGATGTCTTAAACCAATTGAGAAATATATTGTATAGGAGGATTTTCGCTACCTATGGGCAGTGAGAAGATGATGGTTACCAGCCCTGCATTACCTCAGGGAAAAACAAGAACTATTCTACCATTCTTAAGGAAGCCAGATACTCGAGGCTGACTCACGCTGCAGATCCCCACAACACCATTCTTGGTAATCACAAGATGGATGCTGGGCCGCATCAACTGATAACCATCTCTGCCTACCAGAACTGCGTTCCTGAAACTGTATTCCATAGAGACTCACCTACAACTGTGGAACTGCATGAGACCCACCCTTGACCCAACCCTGAATAGAATCTATGTTTCCTATTGTGGAAAACTTTATGAGCTCACAATTGAATAAGGAAAAAAATAAAAAAGCTGAAAGATTTGGAGGGTATGGTTGCAGGGATGGCAACTGCGGATGCTGGAGACAGCATGGGAGAGGTAATGGGAATGAGTGATGGAGGGCGGTTCAGGGAACGATCATCACGTTTGATGGACACAGGGGTGAAGGGTGGTCTGTTGATGATGATGTATGTGGTGGTATCATTGTCTTGACTAATGTGAACTGTACTCATGCTGGAAAAGACCATGCTGTGCACTGTAAAGATGTGCAATGAAAAAAAATAATGATAATAATATCAGCACTCTGGCAGAAGGAGAAAGATCTGATGATATGATAGCGGAAAGGATAAATGTAGATATCAGAGGCTGTAAGGGAGGGGAGTGGGTGGTAGACAGTGGGCATGAGGGGCAAAGGGAAGAATCATTTAGCACCAAAAAATGTAGAGTTCTCTGTTGAAAACTATATACATATATGTATATTGTATACATCATAATGGGAACTTTATGTAAAATGAATTTAATTAATCTGAGAAAGAAAACCTCTCCAAAAAAATTGTTATACTTTAATAAAGGGTTGTAAATTTCTTTGTAATGTAAATAAAGGAAGTTTTTCTAAACTCCTCCTCCTGTCCTCTTTTATTCAAATAAAATATCCTTGCCAACTTAGGAGGGCCCATGGTTTTCAAGTATGGTTGACATTCTGTCACACTGCACTCCCTGTGTGCAGTGTGACAGAATCCATATTACTTAGTACTAATGTTGCATGCTATTTAAAAATCATTGGTGATCATTTTTATCTATTAAGGACCAAATTCTGCTAAAGAATAGCTGGCTGGCCCAGTTGTGATTGCTGTTTATATTTAAAAAATAATACAACTGCAATTCTTCAACATGTTTACTAATATAAAATGAGCCCTGCTTCAGAGAGCTGTGACAGTCATTGCAACAGCAAGAGCAGCGTTGTTGCTTCACTTAAGGAGCAGCGTATGATGTGTCAAATCCCATGTTCACTGCTTTGCCGACATTATTCATTTTATAAAACCCCTGTTATCCCCCTTTTGTGGATGAAGGGCTGAGACTTGGCAAGGCCCTTACAAAGCTCATGGATTTCAAAGGTGGGACTAGACGTGGTGACGCCAGCATGGATGCTCTTACAGTGGTAACTGCCAGCCAGCAAGTACTGTTCAGTGTCTAAAATGTTTTATGGGCATTTCTTAAAGGTTACCATTGCCTCAGGTCTCAACTTTATCCACAGTGTGCATTATCTTAATATTTTTTGTAAGAAGTAATATAAAATTCTACTTCTAATGATAAATGGAAGGATTTCAGAATGAATAGACTACTCTAGACTAGACAAGGATTCTGATGTTTCCTATAATCTTAGCTAATCTGACAGATTTCATTAGATCTGTTGTCTAAATCTGTACCAGCCACAGAACCTAAACCTCTTTCAGCTTTGTCACACTAGGTGGCATAAGCATGCCAGTTGGCTCTTGAGAAGTTCTTCAAGAAAGGGAAAAGAATAGGTATACCCTGTAGTGAAGATGACAACATCAATATTTTCTTCCACTACCCCATCTTCAAAGATAGCCGTGGTTTGAGACCAGCAGTTAGTGTAATGGCTATGTCACTGGACTCCCATGTAGTCGACCACGGTTCGAGTCCTGGACCTGGTGACTTAAGACTTACACCGGGCGTGTGTACATGTGTGCCCAAGATCCTGGGAGGAGAAAGGCGGAGAAGGGATTGCGGTGTGGCCATCCCCCCGGATGGTGATTTCTCGCTGTATCTCTGTCTCTCTCTGTCTCTGTGGCAAGCAAAAACCTCTCAAAAAAAAAAAAAAAAAAAAGGCAGCCGTGGTTTCTGTGAACTCCCGCATGCCGGTTTTCAGAGTGATTGTCCCACAGAGGATACATGTCGGCAGCTCATCGTTCACCACAAATTTCGTTTTCCTCCTTTGACAAGAAGAGAAAATTACTCAGTATAGGAATGTCTACAAGACACTAGAGCAAATACTTTATTTATTTGGTCAATTCAGGGAAACCACCTGCCAAATCAAGAAAGTAAACCGACTGGTCTGACTCAGTTCTCCACCTGACTTCACTGCATTTGTAATGTGGTGACCTGGTTCATTCTTGGCTCCCAGGAGCAGAGAGGTAGAAAATGACTAAGCCTACTCTGTACAGCCTGGGATTTCAAGTTCTCTATCACTTGGAATTAATTTCTGAAGCAATGCTTTTCTCAGAGTGACAGAACAAGGGTACAATTCATTTGATGATTAATTTGGGGTCTCACATTACCTACACATTTAGGGAACAATACAAGGCGAAGATGAAAAATACAAGAAACTGAATAAAATTTAAAAAATTCGAATCCATAAGTACTGATGAATATTTTCATTGTGAGTATCTCTGTACCTAATCACATCAGACGTGAGGTCTTCATAAAATGTGCTTATAAAATCATCCTTTGCCGTTGATTTTCCTTATAAGTTGAAAGATATCAAAGAAATACATGTGGTTCAAGAATATAATAAAAATCACACTTAATGAACTAATAAACATTTGAAGGTCTTCTTTTACTTGCCAGCATACAACTCCACAGATATATATTAAAACACCTCAGAAATTCTTATTAGACATACATCCTTCCAATCACTCAACCAGAACAGACAGTTATCAGAGGTTAGTCAGAGGGACCAGCAGTTAGTGTAATGGCTATGTCGCTGGACTCCCATGTAGTCTACCGCAGTTCGAGTCCTGGACCCGGAGGCTTAAAACTCACGCCTGGTGCGTGTGCGTCCGTGCCCAAGATCCTGAGAGGAAAATGGAGGAGAAGGGATTGCGGCATGGCCATCCCCCCTGAGGGGTGATTTCTCGCTTTCTATCTCTCTGTCTCTCTCTGTCTGTCTGGTGAGCACACGTGCCCTATAGCAAAACAAACAAACAAACAAACAAAAAAAAAAACACTTCTCCAAGAGGTTAGAGCTGAGCATCTACTCACTGGTTGTGCAAAGACCGCATTTCTATAATGGATGGTAGCAGTTTTAAGAGTATTCAAAGCTGATTTAAGCTTATTTGCAAGCTAGAAATGTAAGTATTGACCCTTTATTTTCTTCTAACCTCATGAATTACTGCTTTTGTCACCAGACAGTGAATACTCCTACCTGAACTGCTGTAGCCACTGATAGACACTGTCTTAGGATAAATAAGCAGAATAAATAAAGGCAATGTTACAATTACTGAACATCTTGAGTTCTAAATAAAAATGAAGTAATAATTTCTCCATTAAGTAAAAATAGTTAAGTACCCTTCTGTAATACTTAATCTATACTTCTCATGATTCAATCTTCTATTCATCTGTCTCCCTTGAATCCACATTAGGAAACATGAAGGAAGAACTCATTGAATATTACATCCCAGAATTTAATCAGGAAAATTGAACCATAACAGAAGATAAAAGTACATGAGACTGATAGGTTCATGCACCTACCATTTGAACAGAATCCTAACTTGTTTCCTGGCTTTACACAAAGTTCGTTGGCATTTCTTTGATTTAAGTTAAAACTGGTTTTCTTAATAGTAATGAGTGAACTCACCATTGAAATTAGATTATGTAAGAAATTGTGTGATCAATACAATGTGGGTGGGAAAGGAATGGAAGACAATTGTAGACACCAGAGATAGTGTGAGAAGTGAGTGGGAAAGGACAGAGGGTCAGAAAGAGGGGTAAAAATAATTCTAGGAACTAGAAATGGAAAATTTTTTATAATATGCATGATTAAGTCACTATGCAGTATATTCTGGATGGGAAATCACATTTTGTATGCTGTGATGATGCTTAGGGAAAGAATGTAAATTAAGTTACAAAAAAAAAGTTTCAGAAAAAAAATTATCTATTCAATGACTGGAGTAAGATATATAGCCCCAGCTAGGTGCTACTTTATAGGATGTGTAAAGTTAGACTTGAGTTCATGGAAATGTATATATCAGCTGTGTTTGCTATGAAAATATTTAGATTAATTAAGGTCTTTAGTAATTCAATAAAATGTGGGGGGGAAACAGTATAGAAAGCAAACATAAATACCAGAGACAGTGTGGGAGGAGAGTGGGAGATGGCAGAGGGTAAGACATAGGGAATCAAGGATGGGGGGAAAGAAAGGAAAACATACAGGAAACAAGAACTGGAAAATTATTTGCTGACAATAACATGTATGTTGATGTGCTTGATTGAGACAATATACAGTGTACTCTGGATGGAAAATCTCATTTTGTATGCTGTAATGATGTACAGTGAATGAATGCAAATAAATAAATTGAAATAAAAAAATTAAAAAAAGAAAGTGGATGAATATGGAAGATTTGTTGCTGAGTGAAGCAAGTCAGGCTATGAAAGAGAGACAATGCATGTCTCCACTTAATACATACTGACTGTCCTCACTCCATGGTAGAGACGGAAAGACTAGAGGACATAAAAGCACCAGAAATTGTTATGGACACTAGAGACAAAGTGACAGAAGTGTGTGAGAGGGGAAGAACATAGGAAAGGAAATTTGGGGAAAAATATAAGAGAGGTAAGACATTTGTGGGACACAGATATGGTTTATTACCTATTGAAGATGATGTGTATAGTATTCTCAACTGGACTGGACTGAGGTGTACATCATGCTGGGTAAAGTCTCTTTACAGTCTAAATGATGGATAGTGATTGAATGTATAAATAATAATAAAAATAAAATTTAAAAATGTTTTAAAAAATACAAAAACATAGTAGTTGGCCTTTTAAGAATTCTACAAAAGAGATAAAGGAAATAAAAGTATTTTCATATTTCTGTTGTACTGTGTCTGACTTTTTCTTTTAAAGGTTTCTGTCTTATATCACGTGTGCTCACCAGAGAGAGACAGACAGACAGTGGGAGGGTATGTGAGAAATCACTGCCCAAAGGAGATGGCCATGCCACAATCTCTTCTCCTCTATTCTTGTTCTGGGATTTGGGGCACACATGCACACATGCCCAGTGTGATTTTCAAGGAGTCAGGTTCAGGACTCAAAACTGTGATCAGCCATGTTGGAGTTCAGTGCCTTCACCACCATGCCACCTACTGGGTCCTGCTGATACTATTTTATGCCTGTTCATTACTCACATCTTTTCTCCCGCCTTAGTATCAGAATCTCACTTGTGCCTTGAGTGACTGGGTGTCCTGCCCATACCAGACACTAGCTCATGACTGGCCTTAGCAAGTCATAATATTTTTATGATCTCAGCCTCTGCTGAATCTGGTAGGCTTTATACACAGAACTGCCCAATGAGGTATAAAAAGAAAATGGTAGTCAGTTTCTGGGAAAGCTTCGTTGTGCTAACACAAGAAATAATCAGCTGCTGTGGCTCTGGTTCCTCTCTTTGCCTTATTTTTGTTCTGAATTAGAGGTGATACTGGAAGATAAAGTAGCCTTCATGTAGCCATGAGGCAATAAACACAAGAGTAAGGATAAAAGAATCACTAAGATTCCTGTCCTGACATCACTGTGTCATGAAACTGAAGCCATGAGACATCTACCTACAAATTTCTTTCTCAAACATGAAAACTAAACAAAACACAGGCCAGTAATTGGCAATGGTAGTTAAGGCCCTGGACTCTCACAAGGCCAAACACAGTTCGAGTCCTGGCAGCTTCAAAATTACACTGTGCATTTGTGCCCAAAAATCCCCAGAGGAGAATGAAGGAGAAGGAACTGTTGTGTGGCCATCCCCTCTCTGGGGGAGGGGTGACTTCTTACTTTCCTTCTTCCTGTCTCTCTTTTTTTTTTTTTTTTTTTTTGGAGAGGTTTTTTCCGCTATAGGTCGCGTGCACTCGCCAGACAGACAGAGAGAAACATAGAGACAGAAAGCGAGAAATCACCCCCCAGAGGGGATGGTCACGCCGCAATCCCTTCTCCTCCATTCTCCCCTCGGGATCTTGGGCACGCATGCACACGTGCCCAGCATGAGTTTTAAGCCACCGGGTCCAGGACGCAAACCGCGGTCGACTACGTGAGAGTCCAGCGACATAGCCATTACGCTAACTGCTGGTTCCCATTCTTTCTGTCTCTTTATGTCACTCTCTAGCAAGTGTACGAGCAGCCCTATGGCAAAAACTAAAAAAAAAAAACACAGAGAGAGTCAAGAAAAAGTAAGTGGAATAAGCAAAAACATCTATTTTTTTAAGCTACTATTGTACTTCCCTTCATTATTTGCAAGCTAATGTAATACTTATTAATATAAAAAATGTATAGGGCCACCCCATGGCCTAACGGTGGTTACATGAACTGGATTTCACATGGCCTATTACACGGTTCATGTCCAAGACTGGAAACTTGAAAAACACACTAGAAGTGTGTGTGTGTGTGTGTGTGTGTGTGTATGCACGCACACATGCCCAAAATTCTCATAAGAGGAAATAGAAGAGAAGGGATTGTAGCATGACCATCCCACGTGGGAGGTCTGTCTTGCTTTTTCTCTCTGTCTCTCTCCAGCAAGGGCACTTGCCTTCTGGCAAAATTAAATACACACACACACACACACACACTCACAACCGAGAGTGCTAAATACTGTTAGGTGAGTGCAATCTCTAGCAAAAGGTGTAATAATAGCTCCAGCATCAAATAATTCTGACTCCTTCCCTGTCAATTTATGTACTGTGTGACCTTGTGCAAACTACTGAACTATTTCCAAATATGATTTCCTTCCAAAAACTGGAACAGTAATAGCTTGAATGAAAGAAGATTATGTGGTAATAACGTTCAGAGAAGTTACCATTTTTATCCCTCCGATCTAGAAAAAGACTCAGTTCAAAGAATTCTCATAGTTTACTGCAATCCAACATTAACCAATTCTCTCTTAATCTTGAAGGATTTATTATTAGAGTAAATAAATATATGCTATTATTTTATAGAGAGATAAATAATTAAATTCAGTAACCAGACATTTGTCAAACTGTACTTTCTTTGTATTTTTTATTTTTTATTTTTGGAGAGGTTTTCACTATAGGGCGCGTGCACTCACCAGACAGACAGAGAGAGACATAGAGACAGAAAGTGAGAAATCACCCCCCCAGGGGGGATGGTCATGCAGCAATCCCTTCTCCTCCATTCTCCTCTTGGGAGAGATAAATAATTAAATTCAGTAACCAGACATTTGTCAAACTGTACTTTGAAAAAACCCTTTATCATATATTTGAAACTTTGTCCCATAAAAATCTTTCTTTTTAATACTATTCTATTTACATGGTTGAGACTACCTATTTCATGCTACTTTCCCTGCAATATTAAGAATTCCTCCCACGTTATAAATAAAAGTACTAGGACAAGCAGTTGGCGTAATGGGTATGTTGCTGGAATCCCATGTGGTCGACTGTGGTTCAAGTCCCGGATCGGGTGGCTTAAAATTATGCCGGGTGCGTGTGCGTGCATGCCCAAGATCCCGAGAAGAGAATGGAGGAGAAGGGATTGCAGCAGGGCCATCTCCCGTGGGGGGTGATTTCGCGCTTTCTGTCTCTTTTTGGTGTGTGCACGTGCCCTGTATCAAAAAAAATTACATATATATATACGTAATTCAGAAAGTAAGTGACAGTCACAATAATCCAGGAAATACAGAACAAGTGAAAAATCCACCCTCTCCCAAGAACTTTAAAGCACTGAGAAACAGTTATTTTATAGTCACTGGGATATTTTTGGTAAGTAAAATGGTATCATTCATATATGTATATGTATATATATATATATATATATATATATATATATATATACACATATAATTATTCACACATTAAATCACTATACATCATTTAGATTGTGAAGAGACTTTACTCAGCATGATATACACCTCAGTCCAGCCCAATTGAGACCACCATACACATCATCGTCCACAGATAATAGACCTTATCTGTGTCCCACAAGTGTCTTACCTCTTCATTTCCCCCCCAAAAGTCCTACGCTCTTCCCCTCTCACTCTCTTTCCACTTTGTCTCTAGTGTCCATTACAATTTGTAATACTTTTATGTTCTCTAGTCTTTCAGTCTCTACTGTAGAGTACAGACAGTCAGTATATGCTATGTGGAGACATGCAATGTCTCTCTAAAAGTATATCATTCTTAAAGAGAACAATTTATTTTATGTGGCTCATAGTGGCTGTAGTTGTATAAATTCTGAGAATCTAAGAAGTTTTTAAAAAGTTATAGTTTACAAGGGATATTAACCTCAGGATATCTACCAATTGTTTTCTTGCAGCTTGCTAATTTCTTCTCATTGGTACTTTTGGTAAATCTAAAGTATCCAACTACTAAATTTCTTGATATTATCTTGCTATGGTAAGCAAATTATACAATCTTGTATTTGGTAGCTAAGTTTTCAGTTCAGAAAGGACTCCATAATACCAAGTTTCTAAACTCTATTAGTTATGGATTAAAGAGCTATACTACCCCCACCAGCAAAACAAAGATGAGGTGAAACTGGTGTAGTTTAAAGCAGTGTCTTTAAAGAAACAAAGTTACTAATATTAATTCATTGAACTTGTATTCATAGAGAACACATACTTCACTAATATTTCATGGAGGTATCTAGCATGGCCTTGGCTTGTAATGAGTTTACAGACAGGAAAAGTTTTCTACATATTGATGTATTTGATAAATGAAAAAAAAAAAAGATATTCTATTGCCAGTTTCTTCAAATTAACTGGATTTAGCTGGCAAATCATACTATCTTGCTAGTTATGATAGCTGGCAAAGCACACTATCTTGCTAATTATGACTTCTAAGTTCAGAAAAGACTTTTTCCTCTTGTTAACATCTACTTTTCTCCAGTTCATTTTAGTTCTTTATTTCATGAAAGAGGACAGAAAGCGAAAATAGATGCCCTTGGTGGGGTCTCAGCACACAGTGGTCCTTCCCTCAGCCCCCCTGTCAGCCATGATGACGGTGTGTGGGCACACTGGCATGCTCGGGTTCACCTGGAATCCTAACCCAGCCCTCCCATTTGGCTTCAGTACTGCACAGCGCCATCCCACCACTGCATCACTGCATCACTGCATCGCCATGGCTGGGCCTTAACACCTTTCCTAAGAATGTTTTCTGATTAAAGAACAGAAACGTACAGACAAGTTTTTTTAAAAATCGACAGCATGATAGGCTACACCTAGAATAAAAATGGGCACACAATCTGAGGGGAATCAGATCCAATTATCCAGGTAGGTGAGCAAAGGGAGGAGAGGGGGCGAGGCACCAAAGCAATGAAGAGGGCGCCGGGAAGGTGCCCACCTGGCAGCCAGTCCTGCAGCACCAGGACCCCACGGCCACACACCCGCGTGGGCGGTCCCGCGGAGCTGCGTGGACGCCTTCGGGCACCCCCCACCCTGCCATGGCCTGGCCCCACCGCAGGGCCCCCTCACAGCCTCGCCAACACCCAAGCACGTGTCGCCTACCTTTCTACGTCCTCCTCCTTGTCCCTCTGTCCAGCTTGCTTTGCAGGAGCCACAAGCGATCCCGTCCCCGCACCCCGGGGCTGCACACCTCCGCCTCCCTGACGCCGGTAGGTGCGCACTTCCACAGTGTGCGCCTGGGGGTCCAGCGCCCCGGGGCGGGAACAGGAGCAGAAAGCCATGGGGGCGCACGCACGCACGCATGCAGCCCGACCTGGAACTCAGGCCAAAGGCCCAAAGGGACCCTCCCCCAGCTAGGAGGGAGGAGGCCCAGGTCATGGTAGTAGAGGAGTGGTCGGGACCTGCAAGGAGTGGGGAGAAGCAGCACTAGACCCCCACCGCGGGCCGGCGGACCCCAGTCCCCGAGGAGAGCAGGAACTCTGCCCACCACGCAAAGACGGTCTCTCAGTGGCTACTGTGCACGGAAGGAAGGGGCGGCAGCTGGGGGGTTCGGCACCCCAAGGCACCCCTCTAAGATCGCTAGAGAATGACAGCAAAGGCAGGTCATCCCCCACCTCAGCTGCCCACCACCAAGGGAGCTGCCAGGGATGCCTGGAAGGCGGGTCTGTGGTCTGGGCAAGAGCTGGACAGTACCTTGAGCATTCGCAATCCAGGCCAGCATCCTCTCATCCAAAGGGGCACCCCTCCTCCCTCCTTGGTGAGAGAGGGCAGCAATGGCAAGAAGAACAACACTGCCTTGCAGACAGGGGAAGCCAGAGCCTGGTGGACACCTGGAGTGGGCCCAACCCACCACTATCACTCACACCACCAGGCATCCCCCAGGGGAGGAGAAAGGACTTGACCTGCCCTGGTCATTCAGCCTCCTCCAGGTGTGCAGTTGGTGGAGGAGGACCCCCCACATCCACCATTCCGTCACCCCAGAACACAAGGAACAAAAGCCGCCTGGCCTAGGACTGGGCCAGGCACACAGATGGGTAACAGCCAGGACCTGTGGAGGACAGACAAGAATAGGAGCGACATCACAGCTCAGGCACCTGAAAGGTGACCCTGAGTGCTCCAGGGGCACTGGCAAAGGGCCGCTAGAGGCACACAAGGTAGGACAGCCCCCCAGTCCCAAGGGCCCCAGAGACACAAGCCCACACAGAGGACTACCCTGAGATGCTGCATCGCTGCTTTCCAAGCACCACCAATGGGCAGGCAGGAGAGGCCAGGGGCAGCAGGCAGAGGGAGAAAAGCAGGCCCGTTCGCCATGAATAGCCTTTCCCCCTCTCGCTCTGAGAGACCTTTGTGTCACCACATTGATCCTGCTAGCTCTAGAAGTCTTGGGGCAGCAGGTGGCTTGGTGGTTAAAGCCGTTGGACTCCCAGATGCCCAACCATGGTTCAAGTCTCAGATCTGGTGGCTTCCTTTCTCCGTCTCTCTCTGTCTCCCTCTCTCTTTCTGTCTCTCTCTTGTCAAATTGGAAAATAATAATAAAGTTAAACTAAAATATAATTCTTTAAAAAGTCTTAATAGGCAACATGCGAGCATTATTAGTTTATGTCCATAGCAATTCTTTGAGTGTTCCTTTCTACATTTTAACTGTGATCTGAGCTTTATGGTTCACTAATACATGTAGGAGCTGGACTCATAATCCGTGCATCTGCCCATTCTGCTCTATCCCAAAAGAGGCATATTTATCATGAATTCAATTTAAATCATGCTTCAGGACCATCAATGACCCAATGGGCCACTTCTGCGCCACTGAGGCACTAGCAAAGTATTCCAAAAACCCAGGGTCCTGTTAAGTTGGTCAAAGTAAGATATTTTTGTATTTCTTTTTTACAGACAAATGTACCCAGTGCTTTCCTGCAGCCTGATCTTTAACCAGCAAGTGTGTTACCATATATGGGCGACCCAGCAGAGCATTTATCAGTATTTATTGTATTTATTTATCTTTGCTATATATTCTGCTTTTATTTTTTTTCTTTTGAACTTTTTTTTAGAGAGGTTTCTGCTATAGGCATGAGCACTGTCCAGAGGGAGAGAGAGACAAGGAGACAGAAAGACAGAAATAACCCCCCACGAAGGATGGCCACACAATAATCCCTTCTTCTCTACTCTCCTCTCAGGATTTTGGGCACATACGCATATGTGTAGAGCTGAATTTAAGCTGCCGAGTCTGGGACTCGAACACCAGTCAACTCTGTGGGCGTCCAGCAAGGTAACCACTACACCATCATCTGGTCCCTAACTTTTTAAATATTTATTATTTACATTTAATCACTGCACATCCTCACAGTGTACAACATGGATTTTCCTGTCATGGACACAGTGCATATCAGTCAAGACAAAGACATTGCCATATACTTTATTATCAGCATATAACTTCATTTTTGTGCCAATTAAGTGAATTCTTTTTTTTCCCTGTTCCCCTCCCTTGCTCCCTTGATTACCCATTTCCTATTAACATACTCCCTCATATGATCTCTAGTATCTACAGCTGCCCTCTCTGCTGTCTGTACCTTCCAATCTTTCAGTTTCTGCTATAGAGCACAGACATGCAGGGGACCAGAAGTTGAACTCACATGTAGTTGACCACAGTTTGAGTCTCAGACCCGGTGGCTTAAACTCACGCTAGGCATATGTGTGTGCATGCCCAAGACCCTGACAGGAGAATGGAAGAGATGGGATTGCAGCATGGCCATCCCCTTTGGGGGGGGGGGGGTTGCTGATTTCTCGCTTTCTGTCTCTCTGTTTCTCTCTGTCTTTCTGGCGAGCGCATGTGCCCTATAGCAAAAACCTCTCAAAAAAAAAAAAAAAAAGATATTTGGTATACATTGGGTGGAGACATACAGAGCCTGTCTTTCATAGTCTGACTTGCTCTACTTGGCATTGTCTTCCTTATTTGCCCACTTTGTATAGAATGTCAGAGTGTCATTGTTTTTCAAGGCCAAGTAGTAAACCATAGAGTACATGTGCCACATTTTTTTTTTTTAATCCACTTGTCTATTTTTGGACATATGGGCTGATTTCATGTCCTAGCAATTGTAAATGATGCTGCAATAAACCTGGCTGTGCAAGTGTTTTTCCAACAGAGGGCTTTCCTTTCCGAAGAGAGGAATTACAGGGTCGTATGATAGTTCTATTTGTAGGTTTCTGTGGAACCTCCATACTGTTCTCCACAGGGGTTGAACTAATTTACATTCCCACCAATAGTGTATAAGGGCTCCCCTTTCACCATAGCCTCACCAGCACTAAGCATTTTTTAAAAGCTTTAGCCATTCTGCAGCAGAGCATTTAATCAATGACACCAGTCCTGGCTTCCTCTGTCCCCTGTGGCATAGATCTGGGCAGTGCACGACAGATTGGAGATTATTTTGTCTCATCTGTCCTCTGCAATTATGTGAAGTTGGTGGTATCATTGTTATCACATAACAGATGAATAAACTGAAGTTTAACAAAAATTAAATGAGTGTCCACAGAATTTAGAGTTAGCAAGTAATGGGAGACTACCAAAAACCAAAAGATAAATAGAAATGTACATATTTGTTTTAATTCTAAAATTAAAACAAATTTTGTTCCATTTTCTTAATGATTTTTCTGTAGTTCAATGAGTGTCCACAGAATTTAGAGTTAGCAAGTAATGGGAGACTACCAAAAACCAAAAGATAAATAGAAATGTACATATTTGTTTTAATTCTAAAATTAAAACAAATTTTGTTCCATTTTCTTAATGATTTTTCTGTAGTTCAACAGCACTGAATTCTTTTCCAACTAGGTTTTGCAGGATTAACTAAAAAACAGTGATTAAAAGTCTGCAAGATTAAAATGCTTCTTTTGTCCTATTACTGTTGTTGATTTTGCCTCAATTATAATGGTTTGTAACTAGACAAACCTTTCAGACAGACCCAGCAGTTTGAAATATTCCCTGCCTCATCAGGTTGGTTGGCTCTCCATTTAGGAGACTCACTGCAGCATGCCACACTGGCTAGAGTGGAAGTCCTGAGTGAGAAGAGAGTCATTGTCATTGTCTACAAGACTGGGCAGTCGGCCTCACCTTTCCTGCCAGTGCACGAGGCCCGGGCTTGGGGGAGCACTAGAACTTGGCTCAGGAACTAGCTCTAGCTGTGGACTGCTGAGCTGAACTGGTGCCAGCCAGATCCAGTGAGCTACCTTGCAAGGCAGGCACAGCTGACAGAGGGCCTTGACTCCTGCATTTCTGATTTATGAATTCAGTAAGAAGGTGTGACTGGGTTTGACAAAATCTATTCTTTACCTTTAGAGACAGGTCCCACGGTCTATTTACGAGACTATATTGTCTTCTCAACACCCAACTTGAAATCGTGGCTTTTGTAGGACATTGGACAATAACAGGCATGAGCTTGTGCTCTCTCAGGTTATTTGGATTTGGGAAGGGAGGGAGAGAGATAAAGAGGAAATGAGACTCACGTGACAAATAAGAATAAGGGTGTGAAATTATTATTAGAGAAAAAAGACACTATCCATCTCTGAGTGAAAGAACAAACTGTATTTAATCTAAATCTTCCAATACTTAGCCTGAAACATGCTTCTAAGTAGGAACATTTTCTCCTAAAGCATATGCAAAATATTTCACTTCTCAGAGTTGGGCATTTTTGTTTTATTCTTATTTTGTTTTTGTTTTTCTGTTCTTACCAGACTCATTTACTTAACAGAGTTGTGGGCTCAGTTTATTTAGAACTGAAGACCAGTTTGATGGAGGGAGATGACAGCTTGGGCAATAGTCCAGCAACTAAAACATAATTAGAATTATCACAGACATTTTAGTCACAATTATTTAGTTCATGGGGTATCTAACTCCACAAATGTTTGGCATGACTCAACAAAACAGATCTTACAGAGAAACATTGGGTTGTCTGGGAAGTCAATACACATTTTCAGAGTCATAGTGAAGCAAATATAAAATGAGAATACACGTGTATGTGAGAATGTATATATGTATATACACGTATTAACTGTGGTACTTAAGAAAAATTTTAGAGAGATTTTTTTACTATAGGGTGTGTGTGCTCACCGGAGATACAGAGACACAGAGACATAAAGTGAAAAGTCACCCTCCCCCAAGGATGGTCATGCCACAATCCCTTCTCTTCTGTCTGTTCTCCTCTCAGGATCTTGGGCACGCATGCGCATGTGTCTGGCATGAGTTTTAAGCCACCAGGTCCAGGACTCAAACCATGTTCGACTACGTGGGAGTCCAGCGATGTATCCATTATGCTATCTGCTGATCCCTGTGCTACTTTTAAAGTAAGATTAAAAATAAAATCTAAACACTTTTATTAATATTTTAATTAAATGTCAATAAATTTGCATTTATTACTATTTTAACTTTTATTTGAAAATAAAATCTAAACACTTTAATCAACTAACTTGACAGCCCTCCTCACACTTTTTCCAGCCTTACCACCACATTTCCAGACATCCTAAAAAAATCCATGGGCACATACATGGGCATCACACCCAAGTTTTTGCACTCCGCTGAATAAATGCCTGAATAAAGCCACAGACATTCAGTTACTAGGAAACAGAGAGGAAAGAAGGCTTAACCTCAGTTCTACTTTTGTTTGATGAAGTATAAGAAATAATTTACATGATGTCACTAGAATTACATATACACTGATCAGAGACCAAAGCCCTTGGACCCTGCAGGCCAAGAAAGATTACTGAAAAGTGTAATTATGAATAAAACCTACTAGATTTTCTTGAACTGGAATACAATTTAGTGGCACTCTAATGGCAAAATTCACACAACTTTTGAAAGGATTTTCAGGCAATTTAAAAATAGTAGAAATAACTTATGGTTCCTTTACATTGCTAAAGCTAAAAACATTTCAAAAGTTACACTAATAAACATTATCTTTCTAAACCACAGAGTTTCTGAGAGCTCAGGTTGAGAATGTATTAAGACATAGGGTTTTTTAATGACTTTGTAACACTTGGGATTCTTATTAAGTATGCTAGATGAAAACTTGGAGCATTTAGAAAAAAAAAGACTATAAATGACCACACGTTTCACCAGACAATTCAAATTCTTAAATATCTTGCAGGGCTTTTTCTTTTTATTTATTTATTTATATTTGTTGTCAGTAACAGATTATATCAGCAGTAGTTTTAGGTGATAGTGAAAGAAGTTAAATGAGAATAAAAAATCTATTTTTAATAAAATTTGTTGACCATAATTAGTTTATAAAACAATATAACTAAATATTTTCTATTGTTATTATAATATGTATTTAAAATTACAACTTATCTTTATGTTATGTGATAATAATTAGAGTGTAGGTGAAATCTATACTGTCAGGAGAAAAATGCAAATTCAAATCAAGTTTTACTATCCAAGAATTGTAATTTGATTCGTAAATGGCTATTTCAAAGTATCATTTATGGCCTAAGTAATCCTATTTTTTTTAATTTTTCATCACAAGGATATGCTGTATATGTTAATAAGTGGATTGTCAAAAGTAAGCTGTTCAGTTTTCCTTTAAAATTCTCACACTACAGTCCATTTTTACCTTACTCAAACACTTTAAAATCTATTTCATTAACTGTGAATAAACAGATATCTGGAAAGTCAGAAACTCAAAGAAGTGTATATAAAATGAAAGGGGATTCTCTTAAGCATTGATGCTAATTGTTTTAGAAGTTCAACACCAAATATTTGAAAGTAAATCATTTACAATTTGAAATAATTGGTTTCATTTTTCAATGTAAGGGAACCAATATTTCAGAGAAGATTTTCCACAGTGAAAAACTGTTAAATTTCCCACTTTTCCATTTGCTATATAGTACTCTAAAAATCATTATGAGTACATCTGAAAAATCTCCTGTTATTTATCTATTGCCTATATCTAATGCGTCTCACTAAATGAGCACATTTGTTAATAATTTTAAAGATGAGTATTACCAAGCTTCTTCTAAAAAGTATGAACAATTTTAATCTGTGTTTACAAAGACTTTAAAGATCATTTTTAAAATGAATCTTACACCCAAATAGAAACATATGTGTACCAATTAGACTGAGATAAAGCATATCATAAATTTTTAAACATCAATTAACTACTCTGTTAGGGATGTGTGTGTGTGTTTGTGTGTGTATACCCTCAACAGACTAGAATAACCCCTTTGAAGAATCTCTACATAGCCTATTAATTGTATAGATTTTTTAAAATTTTATTTATTCATTCATTTATTTTTAATTTGACAGACAGACAGAGAGAGAGAGAGAGAGAGAGAGAGACAGAGGAAGTAAGAAAGCAAACCACCAGGTCCAGGTCAAATCGTGGTCAGCCATGTGGGAATGTCCAGCGCCCTAACCACCATGCCAACTGCTGGTCCCTGATTATATAGATTTTGATAAGATAATTAAATATGTATTTAGCCAGAAGAGCATATCAGTAGGAGAATGGCTTCTCCAGAGATATACTCACCAAAGATAGAAGAAGAGCATTATTCATTCTGGTGCTAAGGTAACAATCTACATTTTTAGCTATCACATTGTTTTTATAATCACAATGCACTCTTTTTAAAGAATTATTTTATTTTATTCATCATTGTTATTTATTTATTTATTTATTTATTTATTTATTTATTTTTATTTTAGCAGAGAGTGGCACAGAAAGAGGGGGGTGGGGAGTGACAAAACAAGCTGCCAGGTCCAGGACTCAAACCACAGTCAGCATGTGGGAGTCCAGCATCCCAACCATTATGCCATCTGTGGGCTCCCAGAATGTACTTTTTAATGATGAATTTTTAATGATGAATAAGCAAAGCTTGATGGTCAAACCTCTGATAATTCTGATATGTTATGAAAACCATTGTAAAACAATTTTAAAATGATTTTTAAATGCCGTAACAATCTTGAAATGATTAGGTACCTCTGCTAATTTAAATTCAAACTATTCATTAGTAAAATGAAATATATCTGCTAATTTAAATGAAAAAGAGAATGTGTAATGAGTTATTAATACTTTTTACAGTAGTTATTTTTTCAAAACATGAACAGTGTATTTTTCTTTTTAATGGGAAAATATTAAATTGTATTTATAAAAGGAAAAATAGCTATACTTATTATAATTATGTACATTATACTCTATTTTTCTACAAAATTAGAAAGATTTCTTCCCAATGAAAGACAAATTAATTAGCCTTTCAAGCAAATGCATGGTAGAGTCAATCAACAAAAGTATAGTGGAAATAACCAATGCAGAGTCATTTCCTCAACAGTAGCAAACGTGAATAAAATATTTAATTAAATAGTTTGGGAATGTTTATCTACAAGTAACAGCATCAGTTCATTCTGATATTCTGTGTAAAAATACAAAATCATGTACTCTGGTCACGTTTTGTAGAACGTAGTAATAATAGATAATAAAGGTAGATAATAGTACATTTCTAAGTATGGAAAGTGAACACTTTTCTCATACTCATTATATCCTATGTGAACTGGAGTAAAAGATGAACAGTATTTACATGTGATAATATTACAATGAGGAGATTTCCAACCAAGGAGAAATTGCCATGGTAAATGCAGGAATTGCCCACCCTCTTCCTTATGTGAGAAAATGAAATCCTCTTACCTGTCACCCCGATATCCAAGAAGATCTTTGTCTACCTCAAAAAGAGCTTAAAATGTCAAGATCCAGCCCCATTTTTCATGGGTTATTAAGTTAAAGGCCAAACGTCTTCATGTTCCCTTCTGGTTCCTACAACCTATGGGTAATGGCTCTTTTCTTGTTCAGTAGTGTCCTGGGAGAGGATGCTTTCACTGTCCTTTTTCTGGTGGGTCCTGCCAATTTATCTAAAAGGAAATGAAGTACAAATGGGTGAAGGCCACACAATAGAGCCATTTAGTTTTATAAATCTATTATGTCCTCTAGTCTGTTTTATGGGACTGGTCCTATTCTAAACCAAGAAAAACACTAAAATGAACTTTTTTCTTTTTTTTTCTTTCCAGTGAGAACATTTACAATTTTATGATTGTTTTTCAAGCAGGTTAGCTTTTTTTTCTTTAACCCCATAAGTATATCTATTCCCAAAGTTCCTCTCATCCCACTTTCTCAAACATACAAAACATTCAGAGACAAGAAACTGGACTTTTCAAATAGAAACAGCTGACAACTGTCAGCAGCACTTTACTGGGACATTATTGACTGTAGCTTCAACGAATTAAGCTTGACTCACTGAGGATGAATCATTTTCAATGCAGCAGTAATTGGCCAAGAATCCCTGCTTTGAGAAGCACTTCTTACTAATGCTTGTTTACAAATATATCTCCAGACAGCAAAAACATGGCAGCTGCTGAATAAGTTTGTGGCCACCTCAAAAATACATAGCAGAGGTCATGCCCTGTTTATTTACAAAATTTATTTACTTATTTATTTATTTATATTTTGGGGAGAAGTTTTTGCTATAGGGTGCATGCATTGCCCAGACAGACAGAGGGAGACAGAGAGACAGAAAGTGAGAAATCACCCCCCAGGAGGGATGGCCACGCCGCAATCCCTTCTCCTCCATTCTCCTCTCGGGATCTTGGGCACGCACACACATTTGCCCAGTGTGAGTTTAAGCCACCTGGTCCGAGACTCGAACCGTGGCCGACTACATGAGAGTCCAGCAACATAGCCATTATGCTAACTGCTGGTCCAACTTAGTAAATTTATTAAAATTTTCATTTGTTTATGCACTTGCTAATATTTGTTCTTGATCAATCTGAGACAAGTCTCTTGCTAAATATGCTTCTGACTTTTTTTTTAAACTAAAAGGTAATTTTTTTATTGAACTATTTCTTTTTTTTTAGTTTTTTATTATCATCATATTCTTCTTTATATTACATTGAATTACATATAACTTTACAGTGTATTACATTGCTTTTTCAAAAGGGAATGCCATGCATGTCAGTCAGTACATGTTGAAGTGGGGAGATTAATGTCTTCTGACTTGTTTTATAACTAAAAAGTTTTATGTTATACTGTAGATTAGTTTCTTCTACATGTGGTTTATGCCTAATGTAATAAGACAACTAAAGATATATTTATCTTGTAAATTACTTAGGATTAAGGCTAAAAATAAATTTTCTTCATTTTGTCTGCTATCCAATATATTCTAACATTCTAAATAAATAAATTTCATGTTAAAGCAAGATTCTATACTTGTGTTTGGTTTGTTTAATTCTGCTTATTTATGTTTATCAAAGTTAAATTTTGAAAATGACTAGAATACCAACTTTGAAGCAAGCTTAATTTCTGTCTTATGTGCACATGTAACACATGTATATGATAAAGTAAATATGCAGCAAGTTATTAATGAGTTCAGTATATACATCAAATCCTTCTGCCCCTGACCTTCCAAAGTCCTGCCAGAAAGAATAAACAAAAACAAACTGAAAAGCTCTTAATCTTGAAATAATTTAAAATAGACAGTTGTGACAAATATTTTAATATATTTCTGCTGTTTGATTTATAGTAGCACTGGCATGGAGAAACAGAAAGGAGAATATACATTTCACTGAAGAAGAGAAATAAAAGCCTGGGATGATAACGCCATGGAATCATAAAAAAAAAAAAAAAAAAAAAAAAAAAACAAAAAAAACACTGTGTTAGACAGAGATAGTATGAATTGGATAAAGTCATAGATATCAACAATATTTTTCTTTCTTTTTTTTTTTTTTTGAGAGGTTTTTGCTATAGGGTGCATTCGCTCACCAGGAAGACAGAGAAAGACAGGAGATAGAAAGCGAGAAATCACCCCCCATGGGGCATGGCCACGCCACAATCCCTTCTCCTCCATTCTCCTCTTGGGATCTTGGGCATGAATCCAAACGTGCCCGGCATGAGTTTAAGCCACTGGGTCTGAGACCTGAACCATGGTCCACTATGTGGGAGTTCAGCGACATAGCCATTATGCTAACCGCTGGCCCCCAATTTTTTTTCTTTTTTTAAACAAAATTTTATTTCTAATGATATATAATAGTGACATATCACAAAAGGTGCCCCAAACAGCAGGCATGCTTTCATTCTTCCTGGCCTCAGAGCACCGAGTGGCAAGTCCCATTCATTTTTGATGGCATGGCACTGCCTACAGTTCACATAAGACTGTAGCCCAAGTTTTCTTTGTGTCTAGGAGCTGACAGAAAGATAACTGAAGCTCTGGGTGTTCCATCTGCATTCCCAGCCAGGCTACCTTCTACAGGATTCGAACTCTTACTGCACCTAGGGGACCAATGCTATTTTCTTCCTTTCTTCCATTCCTTCCTTCTCTTCCTCCTCACAGTCTTTTCCCTTGTTCCCATGTTGTGTCACTTTCCCTGAGAATTCACATCCTCCCCTTCTTTAACCAAAAGTGCCAATCAAGAGGACTCCCTTACATCTCTGCCTACAGTCCCACCCTCATCACACCTGGAGAGAGGCTTGGAATGTAAGGGGAACATGAAGGGATGAAGGATTACTATGAAACTTCAAATCCAAACCAGGATGCCCCCTTCGGAGGAATATGGCAATTAACAGAAGAACCGCTAACTCTGTTATAATCCTCCCAACTTCTAACAAAATCAGTCTAGCATAAGATGTTAATAAAAGGTCTAAGACTTCAGAAAACACTTTTCCACCTTTATCGGGAAGGTAAAATGCAAACTGTCTTAATTAAGCATGAGGGGTTACGTATCTAAGCAGAGCTAGCTAGATATAGGTAAATGTACATCCCCCATGTTTCCTATCACCAGCCTCAAATAATGGTTTCTAAAAGCCCCACCATTCCTGAGATTGCTGCACTTCCAAGAGTCCCCACTCCTTCAAACCCAGATTGTCACTTCCCAGGATGCCTAAGGAGGACCCAACTGAGGGGTGTTGGTCTCTGCACCCTCTTTCCCTCTGGCTCCCAACTTCCTAGCCCCCACCCAGCCTTGGTCCACACGCAGGTCCCTCACCCATCACTCCATAGCTAATGTCACACAGTACAGTCAGAGACAGCAGAGCAGAGCTAGAAGGCTGGAGAGAGGAAAAAATCCATGGGAGGTGCAGAGCGAGATTTGGGCAGTGGGGTTCAGCCCTCCAGAAGCCACGCTCCCAAGCCCAGTGCTGCCTCTCCAACCCCCACAGCCCTGGTCCTTACCCCCTTCCCCATAACTTTGGTGCCTGGGTTGCCAAGAGGGTCCAGAGCTTTGTACACAGGTGCCTCCAGAGGGGAGCCCTGCAGGAGGGTGTGGAGTAGCAGCCAGCCAAGGATGCAGAGGTGTTGTGGGTGTCCCTGTGCTGCCTAGGGGCAGCTGGCTCCCACACCTGGGCTCCAAGCCCCCCATCTTCTCTCAGCCTTCTCTACAGCTGCTGGCCCCTCAGCTCAGTCTCCTGCTCTGGCCTAGTGGAGGGGCAAGGGTGACGCGGGGCTCCTTCTGGTCTCCCGTGGGTCCCACTCCTCCTGGCACGCGGTTCCTCCAGATGCAGAACCATGGATCGGCTGAGACTGCTCGAGTTTCTCTGGGCTCCTCTGGTGGTTCCCTCTGGCTGTGAGCACTAGCTGTGGTTGCCAATGCAGCTCTGGGTGGGGCTTTCCACAGGGTCCCCTTACTTTTCCTTTGCCTTTTAAGGCTAAGGATTGTGATTGTTCAAATGCCACCGGGGGCGAGGTCAAGGTCCCTTTTCCACCTTCAGCACCAAAATGGATACCTGTAAGGAAGACAAGTCACCTTAAGACGACCCCCCCCCACCATAAAAAGTGGATATAAAAAAATCAGAGTGTTCCGTATGGCTGAGTAGTGTGGGTGAAGGAATAGAGTCTGAGGGAGGACATTAAGGAGAAAAATAGAGTGGCGAAGTATTTATGGGACAAAGAAATGGGGTATTATCTGTTGAAGACAACTTCATAGTATTGTCAACTGGACTGGGGAGAAGTGTACACATGTTGGAATATTCACTTTGCAAGCTAAATAACGTGATCGAATGTATAAAAGAAATTGAAATAAAAAATAAAAATAAAGAAATGAGGGTGGTGAAAGAGAAAGAGAGACTTGAGAAGACTTGGGGTGGGGAAAACAGCAAAAGCCAAGAGCCAGCGGGTTCACAGAGGCTGGCAGGAGGAAGCAGCTGTGGGTGAGCACGGAGGAGAGGCGGCAGGAGTGAGGAGCCAGGCTGGGCCCAGAGCTGGGGGCGGCCTGTGCCGGGCTGCCAAAGCTGGGGGGAAACTGCACCGCCCCGCTCGCCCTTGCAGTGTCTGGAGCTGCAGCGTCTCCTCCTGGGCCTCCCTGCTCTGCGCCTGCCCTGCCCCCTCCCTCCCGCCCTAGCGCCCCCGCCCTCCGCACTCACAGCCTCCCAGCGACAATGTCCTGGAGGTGCGAGTTGCTTAGAAGAAGTCACACCCCCACGGAGGGAAGTGATCTGGAGGCTGTGGTGGGGAGCATTGCCTAGCAGTCTCCGGAAGGGTGCTTCCTCTCTGGATAATTAGGGCAAAGAACCTTCCTGAAGACGCTGGATTGGGTTCCCTGGAGGCGGAGGGGAAGCCCTGAGAGGAGCGCTGCCCTGGGTTTGGCGTTGCCTGCTGCCACGCCCAGGCCTAGGCATCAACAACCTTGGCTCGCAGCCCGCCTTGGCAGACTGCGGGTACATGGCCAGTTCCTTAAACACCCGCGTCGCCCACTGCCTCGGACCCTGTCTTTTCCTCGGACACTTGGCAGCTGGAATAGGCCAGTTGCTCAGTATTTTCTTCCAAAGTAAACATAAATATAGGGGCAGTAGCTCTGTTAGAGATTTCAGGGAGTCAAAAGAAATGCGTTGTTGAGATTCCCAGTGTGTCACACGCTTTAAGATGTGATCATTTAATACATTTCTTTCATTGAGAGGCTGTATTAGTATTTTAGAACTTATAGGATATGTAGATATGTGCAGTGAAATTAGCATAGGTTAGATCATTTCAGGGCTTTTACAATTTTAATTATTTTAATCGCTGATGAGACGACTAGAAAGGGACAGTTTAAGACAATGAACTTTCTATGCTGCACCTCTATCATGCCTTCCATGGGTTTAATATTTTCCCTGAATTTACTCATTCATTCAAAGAGATACTACCATCTAAAGGGCAATTTTGGCATATTGACATTTTTTAAAATGCAAAGAAAGCATCTATGAAAACTGAGATTTAAAACGCGATGTATCTCCTTTAATCTGGTGCATAGTAACTACCACAAGATCGGGTTTGTATTAACACCGAATAAAGGTGAATCTTTACCAGCTTTGACATATCTACAGCCCTTCTGTCTTCCCTGTACATTTTCCGCTATCTTTTGTTGGCATTTACTTTTTGTTCAAATATTTGCAACGAAGATGGAAGAATAAAGTAGTAGTGATGCGATTTGGTAAAGAGGTGGAAGCGCATCTTTGATTTGTTTTTCCTTGAAATGTTCCTACACCAGAAGTCTGAAGCTTCTTTCTATTATAGTGTGCTCCAAATGCAAGAAGCAAATTTAGTGGGAAGGCAGTGAATCAACCTCTCAGTTGAGTAAAAGCCTCACTGTGAGATGGAAAGTTGAAATTATGTTTCTTTTTGAGGACCATTCAAAATGTAAACCTCCTCCACCCCCATTTGTGGTTGACTGACTTAAAAATATCTAAACAGAGTCACAGCTAAGACATGTAAAGCCTAGGAATACATAATACAGCTAATAGGAGACGGCGGCAATTTCATGGGGCTTTGAACCAACTTTCACTTCCATAGGCCTCAGTATCCTCGTCAATGATATAGGGGGTTTGGAGAGGATACCTGTGAGCTCCTTTTTCTTCCATATTCCTTTCATTTCTATATTACTACCCTGCTTATCTTTCTCTCATTATTTTCTATGGTCTAAAAAATAACCAATTTTTTCAGCCTAAAATGTAAAGCCTGTTACTACAAAAGTCTTAGACAAATTTTCTGTCTTATTTTACAATAAATTTTAAAACACAACATGCCTCTAAATTGCCTGATGTTTCTGATTTTTATGTCTAACACTCCCTTCTACAGAATTTTCACTCTTCCAAACACTTAACGCCCCCAACACACAGACAGACAGACACACACACACACACACACACACACACACATACACACACACAGTGCTCTTATCTAAATCCTGCCCAATGTCCAAGGAGAGTTAGGCATTCAAGCTTGATTTTTGTTGTCCCAACAAAAGTGACTTGGTTCTTCTCTTCAAAACATCAATAGATCATGACTTACCAACAAACACAATGCCACTATTTTCTGAATGAAAAACATAAAAACTATCTGACCATAATCATATATAAAGGTACAAAGAGAGAATTTAAACAAGGTTTCTCAAGGAAAAGCTGGTCATTGTAGTCACGTTGTGTGATCTCCTACCCAAAAATTGGTTATTTACTGAGTAATTGAGAACATGGAATCCAAAATCTTCTATATTATTTACCTAAAATAGCTGCCATCTTTCTTATAATTGTTTAATAATATTTACTATATTGTTGAAAGAATGGACAGCTGTAAAATGAAGCTGCAATGACAGCAGTAGAAGATTGTTTGGTCTACTGAGGGTTAACCAGCAAAGGCAATAAGGGTGGTTTTTCTAGGGCCTCCCTCTCAGAGGAGATGTTACATTTGGGCATGTGTTGACTTCTTGGCATGTGAATACACTCAGCACCTACCTTGGACCGTGACAGTATGTGAAAACTAGATTTTTTTCTTTTATATTTATTGCTTTGTGCAGCAAAAGGCTACAACATTAGTACTGATTAGAATGCTCTATTGTTTCTATTACTCTAATTTGGGGTGACTACCAAAGTTTAAAAAATTAAAAAGCATGGAAGTGGCTAGTGTCTCCTTAGATATCTGCCTGTGTGTGTGTGTGTGTGTGTGTGTGTGTGTGTGTGTCTGGCTTTTAATACTAAACTTTTGTGAAGGCAGAAGCATATTCAGAATAACCTTGACTAGGCACCTTTCAAGATTATTATCCTTATAAAAAGTTTTAATATTATAATTAAGTTTAACATATTTATAAGCCTTAATAGATCTTCTCTGCATTCAAAGGAGAACAACAAAAGAATGCTAGTATTTACTAGGGGTTTGCTATGTGTGGGTTTGCTATGATATTTTCACATTCATTCTAATTTAATTCTGACACTTCAACCATTGTCTTGGTTATCCTTTAATATCTTATTTCTGTCTGTTCATTCTTTAGTTTTCCTTGAACAAGACTCTCTTCAGAGTTTTTCGAAGAGCTGGTCTGGCGTTGGCAAATTCTTTCAGGTTTTGTTTGTCTGAGAAGAGTTTAATCTTTTTTTCTCCATGTATCTTGCTGGATATAATAGTCCTGGTTGAAATTCTTTCTCTCTTAACATTTCAATATGGCATCCCATTCTTTCCTTGCTTGCATTGCTTCCGTTGAAAGGTCCAGTGTTAGCCTGATGGCATGACCTTTGTGAGTCACTTGATGTTTCTCTCTTACAAACGTATCTTGCCTTATCTGTGGTTTTGGCCACTGTGGCTAAGATATGCCTTGGAGAGGATTGTCTTGGATTGATTCTATTTGGGTTCCTTTGTATTTCTTGGGTCTAGATGTGGGTGTTTCTCTAGACTTGGAAAGTTTTCTCCCAGGATTTCATGGAATAGATATTCAATGCCCTTATGAGTTTCTTCACCTTCTGGGATACCAATTATTTGGACGTTTGGACATTTAATGGAATATAGAATTTCTTGTATATTATCCTATTTTTTATTCATTTACTCTATATTTTTGGTGTTTTTTTTTTATAAGTCATAGGTTTGTCTTCTACATTGGAGATTTGATTTTCAGCATGGTCTAATTGCCTATTAATTCTTTTTAGAGAGTTTTTGATTTCCTGTATTACAGACATCATCTCTAATAGTTCCATCTGATTCTTATGGTGTCTATTTCTTCTTTCAAATCATGGAAGGACTTCCTCATCTCTTGGAATTCATTGTCTCTTTTCTGTTCCAACTCATAGAGTTTTGTCACTATAAATGTTCTGAATTGTTTTCTCTGGCATTTTGGTAACCTCTGTTTTTTCAAGAGATGGAGGGGAGAGTTATTGCTTTTGTTTTGTTTTGTTTTGTTTTTAAATCTATTTCCTGTTTTTTGTTTGTTTGTTTGTTTTTCCAAACATGAATCTCTTCTGCAACTTCTAGGCATGGGGTGATGTATTTGCCACTGGGAAGGAGTTTGCTTCCCTTTTGTTGTGGATTGTTTGAGGAGCCGAAGTCTCTCCTACTGTGTTTAGCAATGTTATCAACACCAGAGGAGTCATCTATTTGGGTATCTGAAGAGCAGTTTTTCCCATTTTTACAGGTGGTTCAATATATAGCGTGGATTCCAGAAAACTTTACAATATTAGGATGTTTGAAATCTATGATTCTAGGCCTGTCTAGTTCCTTTGGGTGGGTGGAAGATGAAGGGAAAGTGACAATATAAGAGGGAAGAAAAATGAATATGAAAGAGGAAAGGGGTGGCAGATGTAAGGAGGCTCTGCTTGAGAGCTGGGAGCTGCCCTATGGAATAAGGAGAAGTAAAAGAATTAGAAAAAGAAAGAAGGAAAAAAAAGAGCCTACATTTATGACAGGGAGGGTGGTTCTAAATTTGTGAGTATTGGACTAGGCTGGAGCTGGAGCTGAATCAATGAATGGCCCTGCCTCATTTCTCTGACTTGGAAGAAGGCTGTATATGGAAGTGAGCTCTGCTTGAGAGCTGGGAGTTGCCCTTTCTTGCAGGAAAGAGGGAGGACTCTGAGGTAAGGTGAGCTGGGCTGGACCTTGAAACCGGAGCTCAGTCAATGAATGGCCCTGCCTCATTTCCCTGTTTTGGCACAGGGCTGCAGATGGAAGTGAGCTATGATTGAGAGCTGGGATCTGCCCTTTCTGGCAGGGAGAAAGGGATTCTGTGAGGTTAGAAGAGCTCGGCTGGGGATAGACCTGGAGCTGGGGCTAATGAATGGCCCTGCCTCAGTTTTGACTGGGCAGAGAGTTTCAGATGGAAGTGGGAGTGTTAGTATGCTTCATTTTAAAAATAATTTTTAAATTTAATTTTATTTATTATTGTTATTTTAATATGACTAGAGATAGAGAGAGAAAGGGAAAGTGAGGAAGCAAGACATCTGGTCCAGGTCTCGAACCAAGTTGACCATGTGGGAGTCCAGCGTCTCTATCACTACAAGACCTGCTGGTTACAAACTTTAGTATGATTCTAATTGTAGTTGGTAAGAGAAAGTTTAGAAATGTAATTTCCCTTTGAAGTATAATCTAGTAGGCCCAAAGGCTGAAAACTCACCTTTCAGCTACAACAAAGTTCTTTAGCTTTGATATGGAGCTCCATGACTAGAGTCTTTTTGCAAAACAACTTTATGATATTGCATTCCCAAATTCATATTTAGATTGAAAAATGTCATGCTAATCTCCAAAGGAGAGCTTCATTCCACAACAAACATTCACATGCACTGTAAAACTATAAACAAAACCAAACACCAAGCTAGAGCTAAGTTGTCTACAAATGTCTTGCAGCTTCAAAAATTAAGTACATGGTATCAAAGAGTTTGTGTTAGTATATTTATAAGTATGATTTTTAAGAGAATGCTTAGAAGCTTAGTTTCTCTCAGAAGTGTAATGTAGTGAGACTTGCCCTAAAGGCTAAAAACTCAACTTTCAATGAGAACAAAGTTCAATTCGTATGATATGGAGCTCCATGAGTGAAATCTTTCTGCCAAAGAACTTTCTGATATTCCATAACCAGATTCAGATTTAGAGAGAAAAATTACAGGCTTATCTCAGAAGGAGAGCTTCATTCCAGAATGTCCATTTGCATACACTATGAAAGTACAAACAAAAATAAACGCTGAGCTACAGCTAAACAGTCTACATATGTCTCTCAGGTCCAAAAGTTAACAACATGATATAAAAAAGTATGTATATGTTTCTATGTGTATGTTATTAGGGAAAGTTTAGAAGGTTAGTTTCCCTTGAAAGTATAATACATTTTGCCTTGACCTAAAGGCTGAAAGTTCTTTAGGTATTATATGCAGCTCCATGAGTGGAGTCTTTCTGTCACAAAACTTTCTTATATTCCATCCTCAGGTTCCTATTTACAGTGAAAAATTATAAGCTTATCTCTCCAAGAGAGTTTCATTCTACAACATCAATTCACAACTACTTTAACACTATGTAAAAAACCAACACTGAGCTAGAGCTATACTGTCTACATATGTTGTTCATCTTTCAAAGTTAAATACGTATTAAAAAGAAGTTTGTGTTAATATATTCCTATATTTAGTTTATAAGGGAATGTTTAGAAGCTTACTTTCCCTTGGAAGTATAATTCAGTTGACCTAGGCCTAAAACCTGAAAACTTAACTTTCAGCTACAACAAAGTTCTATAGGTATAATATGCAGGTCCATGAATGGATTGTTACTGCAAAAGAACTTTCTGCTATTCTGTGCCCAGGTTCAGATTTATGGTGAAAAATTGCATGCTAATCTCTAAAAGAGAGCTTCATTACACAAGGTACATTCACACCAACTCTAAAACTACGTACGAAACCAAACACTCAGCTAGAGCTAAACCATCTACATATGTTGTTTAGCTTACAAAGTTAAGTACTTGGTATAAAGAAGTCTGTTTTAGTATGTTCCTAAGTCTAGATAATACAAGAATATTTAGAAGCTTAGTTTCCTTTGGAAAAGTAAAGCATTCTGCCTATGGCTAAAGCCTGAAAACTCAAATTTCAGCTACAAAAAAGTCTTTAGGTATGACATGCAGCTCAATGAGTCTTTCTGCCAATGATCTTTCTAACATTTCCTGCCCAGATTCATATTTACAATGAAAAATCACATGCTTATTTCTGAGAGCTTCATTCTGAAAAGTTCTTTCAGAGAGACTTTAAAACTATGTACAAACCCAAATGCTGACCAGAAGCTGAACTATCTATAAAAGTTCTTCAGCATTTAAAGTTAAGTACACGTTATAAAGAAGTTTGTGTTAGTATCTTCCTAAATGTAGTTTATAAGGAAATGTTTAGAATCTTAGTCTCCCTTGAAAATGTAATACATTTGGCCACGACCTAAAGGCTGAAAAATCAACTTTCAGTTACAAAAAAGTTCATTGGTATGATATGAATTTCTGTGAGTGGAGTCTTTTGCCAAAGAGCTTTCTGATATTCTATACCTAGGTTCAGTTTTAGAGTGAAAAATTACAAGCTTATCTCTGAAAGAGAGCTTCATTCCACAAATTACATTAAGAAGCAAGGTAAAACTACAAACAAAACCAAATAATGTGCTAGAGCTAAATTGTCTGCATATTTCTTTAAGCTTCAAAAGTTATGTGGTATGAAAGAGATTATGTTAATATATTTCTAAGTTTAGGTTATAGAGGGATATTTAAAACTTAGATTCCCTTGGAGTTGTAATTCATTCAGGCTAGGTCTAAAGAAATAAATCTAAACTTTCACCTACAACAACATTATTTAGGTATGATAGTGAGCTCCACAAGTGGAATATTTCTGCCAAAGATTTTCTTATATTCCATGCCCTGGTTCAGAGTTAGTGTGAAAAACTGAATGTTTATCTTCAGAAGAGAGATCCATCCCACAATCTCCATTCACAGGCACTGTAAAACTACAAATGAAAACAACACAGAATGAGAGCTAAACTTTTATATGTATCTTGAAGCTTCAAAACTTAAATACGTAGTATAAAAGTTTTTGTTAGTGTGTTTCCAAGTGGAGTTTATATAGGACTGTTTAGAAGTTTAGTTTCTGTTGGAAGTTTATTTTATTTCGACTTGCCTAAAGGCTGAATACTCAACTTTTAGGACCAACAAAATTTTTAGATATGATATGGAGCTCTATGAGTGAAGTCTTTCTGAAAAAAACTTTCTGATATTACATGCTCAGGTTCAGATACAAAATGAAATATTATATGCTTATTCTCTTTGAAAGAGAGCTTCTTTCCACAATGTTAATTCACAGGCACTGTGAACCTACAAACAAAACCAAACACTTTGCTATAGCTAAACTGTCTAGATATGGCTTTCAGTTCCAAAAGTTCTGCACGTGGTATAAAATAGTCTATGTTAGTATGTTCCTAAGTGTAGTTTATAAGGGAATGTTTACAAGCTTGGTTTCCCTTGGAAGTGTTTGTATTTGGCCTAGGCCTAAAGGCTATAAAGTGAACTTTCAGATACACGAAAGTTCTTTAGGTATGATATGGAGCTCCATGAGTGCAGTCTTTCTGCAAAAGACCTTTCTGATAGTCCATGCCCAGGTTTAGATTTAGAGCGAAAAATTACATGCTTATCTCTGGAAGAGACCTCATACATCAACACCCATTCTCATGCACTTTAAAACTACAAACAAAATGAATAGCTTATCTAGTGCTAAACTGTCTATATATGTCTTTCAGCTTTAAGATTCAGGCATGTGGTATGAAAGAGTTTATGGTACTATTTTTCTAAGTGTAGTTTGTAAGGGAATGTTTAGAAACTTAATTTTAGTTGGAAGTTTAATTCAGTCAGACTAGACCTTATGTGTCAAAACTAAACTTTCAGTCTGAACAAAGTTTTTTTTTTTTTTTTGATAGGTTTTTGCTATAGGGCGCGTGCGCTCGCCAGACAGACAGAGAGAGACAGAGAGATGGAAAGCAGGAAATCACCACCCAGGGGGGATGGCCACCCCACAATCTCTTCTCCTCCATTCTCCTCTCGGGATCTTGGGCATGCACGCACACGCGCCCGGCGTGAGTTTAAGCCACCGGGTCCGGAACTTGAACCTCGGTCGACTACGTGGGAGTCCAGCGACATAGCCATTATGCCAACTGCTGGTCCCATGAACAAAGTTTTTTAGGTAATATATGTGGCTCCATCTGTTGGGGTCTTTCTTCTTCTTTCTTTCTTTTTTTTTTTTTTTTTTTTTTTTTTTTGTCCTGGAGAGGTTTTTGCAATAGGGTGCATCCATTCAAGAGAGAGAAAGCAAGAAATAATCCCCCTGGGTGGATGGTCATGCTGCAATCCCTTCTCCATTCTCCTCTCAGGATCTTGGGCACACATGCACACATGTCCGGCATGAGTTTAAGCCACTGGATCTGGGACTCAAGCTACTGTCAACTACATGGGAGTCCAGTGACATAGCCATTACACTAACTGCTGGTCCCTCAAAGTAACTTTCTGATATTCTATTCCTAGGTTCATATTCAGAGCCTTTATCATACCCAAAGATTTTTCTTTTTACTTAGGAGGGATCAAGTTTAGTGTTTATAATTAGAATTTATTGTTTAATGTTAGGGTGATGTTTATGGATTGGAATTAGGGTTTCAGGATAGTGTAAGTGTTAGGGTTTTGACTTAGGTTTAAGGTTAGGGTTTGGGGTTATGTTCATGGTTTTGGGTTAGTATTATGGTTTAGGGAGATGGTTTAGATAAAGTGTGTGGTTAGGTTTAGTATTGCGGTTAGGGTTAGTTTATTGCAAAAGGGATAGTATTAGGGATAGGGTTAGCATTAGGGTTTAGGTTTAATGTTAAGATGAGGGTTAGGGTTAAAATTACAGTTTTGGGTTAGGGTTAAGGTTAGGGTTTATGTTTAGGGTTAAGGTTAGGTATAGGGATAGGGTTTGGATAAGGTTTTTTGGGTTTGGGTTAGTGTTATGGGTTAATGGGAGGGTTTAGTAAGACATGTAGGGTTAGGGTTAGGTTTAAAGGTTAGGGTTATGGTTTATGTTTAGGGTCAGATTTAAGTTGAGAACTAGGTGTTAGGATTAGCGTTAGGATTTTGGGTAAGGTTTTGGGTTAAGGTTTTAGGGTTAGGGCTAGGGATTTTGGTTAGGGTTTGGGGTTAGTGTTAGGGTTATGGGTTATGGTTAGGGTTATAGAGGTCAGTGTTTTAGTTAGGTTTAGGGTTTTGGGGTTAGGATTTTGGGGTCATAGTGTTAAGGTTTTAGGGTTAGTGTTTGGTAAGTGATTTGGGTTAGGGTTAGGGTTTCAAGTTAAGGCTAGGGGATAGGATTAAGGTTTAGGGATAGGATTAGGGTTAGGGTTTAGGGATAGGTTTAAGGTTAAGGTTTAGAGATAGATTTAGAATTAATGTTAGTGGTTAGGGTTAAGGTTATGATTTAAGGGTTAAAGTTAGGGTTCATGATAGGTTTAGGGTTAGATGATAAGGTTAGGGTCAGGATTTAAGGTTAGTGTTAGAGTTGAGGGTTGAGTTTAAGGGTTAGGTTGAGGGTTCAGAGAGGGTTTTGATAAGGGGTAGGGCTTAGTGTTAGAGGATATGTTTAGGATGTAGGGATAGGATACTGTTAGGGTTAGATATTAGCATTAAGGTTAGGTTTTAGTGTTAGGATTAGCATTAATGATTAGGGTTTTTGGGTATGTCTAGGGTTAGGGTGAAAAGAAAGGAAAAAAAAATTGTTCTAGCTCAAAGTAGTATTTTGACCCTTTGGCCAACTGAAATACACTTTCATGGAAACTAAGGTTCTAAACACTCCTGCATAAAGTACACTTAATATTAACCCTATTGCTAAATTTTAACCCTAACACTAAACCCTAACCTTAACTTAAGCCCCTAACCCTTACCCCAACCCTGACTCTAAAACTAAAATCGTAACTCAAAAACCTTAATCCTAACCCTTAAGCCTAACCATCACTCTAACACAGAACCCTGACCCTATTCTTCAACCCTAACCCTGAACCTAACCTCAAAAACCTAATCCTTCCCTATTTGGAACCTTATCTGGAAACCCTAATCTTACCTAAAACCTAAGCCTAACCCAAAACCCTGACCCTAAATATCACCCCTAACTATAACCCTAACCCTAAAACCTTAACCCTAACCTAAAACCTCTAACCCTAATGCAAAAACATTAACCATCACCCCTAACCCCAACCTAAGCAAAAATCTAACCCTAAACCATAACCCTATATCTACACCTTAATCTTAATCTTAACCTTAAACTCTAATCCTAACCCTATTCCTAAACCATAACCCTTACCAAAACCCTAACCCTAACCCAAAACCCTAACCCTAACCCCAATACCCTAGCCCTCACTGAAAAATCTTAACCATAACCAATAGCTGTAACTCAAAACACAACCCTAACTCTAAATACAAGCCATAACCCTTAACCCGAAATCATTACCCTAAACCTAATTGTAACTTTAACTCCTAACCCTAACCCTAATCCCTAACCAAAACACTCCTTACCCTTAATCCTAACCCCTATTTCTAATTCTGAATTTATCCCTACTCTATCCTGAAACCCCAACCTCTAACTCTAACCCTAACCCAAAAATCCTATCCCTAACATGAAAACATAAACATAACTCTAACCTAAACCTCAGAATCCTAAACCTAACCCTATCCCTATGCCCTAGCCCTAACCTTAAACCCTATTCATAACCCTATGCCTAAACCTAAACCCTAACCATAAACCCTAATTCTTACCCTAAACTCTAACTCTAACCCAGAACTCTATCTCTAACCATTACCCCAAACATAACACTAACTCTAAAACCCTAATCTTAACCCTAGCCAAAAACCCTAACTTAATGCAAAAACCTTAACCCTAACCCTAACCTTAAATAAAACCCTAGCCCTAACCCTTAACTCTACACTAAACCTAAATCATTACCCTAACCCTAGATGTAACCTTAACACTAATCCCTATCCATAACACTCAGTCCTTACCTCAACCCTTAATCCTAAATTAACCTTATCACTAAACCCTAAACCTATCCCTAATTTCTAACCCTAACCCATTACACTAATCTTAACTCTAACCTCCAAACCATAAATCTAACACAAAAACCTTAATCCTAAACTGTAACTCTAACCCTAAACACATCCCTAGCCCTAATCCTCAATCCTAACACTAACCCTTGACCCTAACACTAATCTTTACATTTACTCTAACCCTAATCATAACCCTTACACCTTATCATAACTCTAACACTATCAGTCACTCCTTATCCTTACACTAATCCCTGATCCTAATCTTAACCTTATCCCTAAACCCTAACCCTATCCCTAAACCCTAACCCTAACTCTCACACCATAACCATAACCTTAACCCTTAATTACTAACCCTAACCAAAAAACTCTCTTCCCAATCCTTTCCTTAAACCCTAACCCTAACCATAAACCCTAACCTTTACCCAAAACAAAAACACTAACTCAAAACTGTAACCCTAACCATCACCTCAATCCTAACACTAACCCTTAACTCTTACACTAACTCTAACCCTAATCCTAAACCTTAACACTAACCCCTAGCCCTAAACAAAACCCTAACCATAACACTAAATCCTAACCATTAACCCTAACACTAATTCTAAACCCTTACCCTAACCCTAACCCTAAATACAACCCTAGCCATAACACTTAACCCTAACCCTAATGCTAAACCCCTACCCTTATCCTGCTCCTAATTGTAACCCTAATACCTAACCCTAACACTAATCGCTAACCCAAACACTCACCACTAACCCTGAACTCTTAACCTAACCCATAATCTGAATCTTAACCTTATCTCTAATCTTAACCCTAATCCCTCACCCTAAACCCAAATACAACACTAATCCTAACACTAAGCCCTAACCCTTAACCCTAACACTAACCCTAAAACTTTACCCTTACCCTAACATTAATTGTAACCCTAATAGCTAACCATAATACGAATCCCAAACCTTAACACTCACCCTTAATTCTATCCCAAACCCCTAATCCGAACTTTAACCTTATCCCTAAACCTTAACCCCTTACCCTAACCCCAGAACAAAACTAACAATAAAACTAAACCTTAACCCTTAACCCTGACACTAACCCTAAAATTTTACCCTTACCCTAACACTAATCACAATCTTAACACCTAACCTTAACATTAATCCCTAACCCGAACGCTCACCCCTAATCCCTAACTCTATCTTTAACTCCTAATCTGAAACTTAACCTTATCCCTAAATCTTAACCCTAACCCTTCACACTAAAACCAAATACAACACTAACCATAACACTAAACCCTAATTCTTAAAACTAACACTAACTCTAAATCCTTACCCTAAACCTTAAACCTAACCCTCACCCCTAACAATACCCTTACTTGAAGTTCTAAACCTAAACCTACCCTAAAAACCCTAACCCTAACTCTAATCCTAAACCCTAAACTCTAACTGTAACCCTAAACCCTACCACTAATGCAAAAACCCAATTCTGACCCTACAAACCTAACCCTAACCTAAACGCTAATACATATCCCTGAACCCGACCTAATGCTAACCCTATCTTCAGAGAACAAACTTCCTTAGGTATATCGGGCTCCATGAATGCACTATTTTTGTCAAAGGACTTTATGAAATTTCATTCCAAAATTTGCTAAAGCTAATTTTCTTCATATACATTCCAGATTCAAAAGTTAATATGTGGTATACAAGAGTTTGTGTTAGTTTGTTTATATGTGTAGTTTCAGAGAGAATGTTCAGAAGTTTAGATGATTCCCTTGGAAATATAATTCAGTCGAACTAGGCCTAAAAGGTCAAAACTAAAGTTTCAGCTACGAAAAAGTTCTTCAGTTATGAAATGGAGCTCCATAAGTGGAGTCTTTCTGCCAAAGAACTTTCTGATATTCTAGTACTGGATTCAGATTTAGAGTGAAAAATTACATCTTATCTCTGAAAGAGAGCTTTATTCCACAATGTCTATTGACATGCATAGTAAAACTACAAACAAAACCAAACACTGAGTAGAGCTTGTCGGCATCTGTCAACAAACTTGCCACAACCCAAGAGGAAACAGAAAGAAAGAGACACAGAGACAGAGTAGCAGTGGACACAGACAGCCTGAGCCTGAGCAGCCTGTGACTGCCTGTGATGCCTAGACAAGCTGAAAGTCTTTAATTATAGGGAAAATCAACAATACTACAGAGTGTATTTTGTGACATTCCACAGATAACTCAGAGTTCTACAGGCATAGAAAACAAGTAATATATCTTCCAAAGTTTAGATATATTGGCTCCAGGTGCATCTCCCATTTATGGCAAAAGTAGAGAAATTTCCTGTGAATTACTTATCTAGAGAAGAGAAGCCTATCTGCAGATGTGGGGAGTACATCCTTTCACATACATCAAAGGGTGAATTGTTACGCTATAGAGATTACATGAAGCAGAGCAGGGTTGGTCTTTATGTAGTGGGGTCAGGATGCTTCCCAAGTTGCAGAGTTTTCCCCAGAGCAGCCCCTGTAAATTCCACCAGTTGCTCTGCCTGTAGTAATGGTCAAAGAAAGGACAAGCTGCAATGCTTTTGTTATAGATTTAAAGAGACAAGTGATGCTTGCTCAGAGCATGTCCCCACATCCTCAGAGCTCTTCTCAAAACAGGTCTGTACAGAGCTAAAGGTCTACATATGTCTTTCAGCTTCAAAAGTTAAATACTTGGTATAAAACAGTTTGTGTAAGCTTATAAGGGAAAGTTTAGAAGCTTATTGTTTATTGAAGTTAATGTAGTCGGCCTAGCCATAAAGGCTGAAAATTCAACTTTCAATTACTACAAATTTCCTTAGGTATTGTAAGAATAAAATTAAACTGTACCTATCCTGTTTTGTAAAGATGAAGTTTAACCTTTGCCTTTTTCGCTTCTGTACTAAAGCTGATGCCATCCTCATGATAAACTGCTGAAGTTGTGGAAGCCCGAGGCAATTTGCTAGCTCCCTGTAGAAAGCCCCTTATCTTACTTCCTCATTCTTTCCTCCCCTCACCCCATGGACTTGTGTCTATATAACCCGAATGCCCCTTTGTTTGGGGCTTCACTCACTGTCGTGTCTTGAATGACCGAGAGTGGAGTCCTAGAACACTAGAAATAAAGCCTCTTGTACTTTACATCAAGAACCGACTTTTGTGGTTGATTGGGGTCACTGTAGTACTCCCTGGACAAGGAGGATCAGCCAGTTATCAGCTAGAACCTTTCATTTGGGGGCTCGTCTGGGATATCACGGCCACCCCACTCCTACAACGTCGGCCTTGGAGGTAAGCCTTTGTCTGTTTACTATCCTTTTGTCTGTCTTCATGTAAAAGTCTGTATCAGGTATCGCAGCTGTTCGGACTATTGTAAAATAGCCAGACTGTGGTCAGCAGACATGCCCAGAGGACCACAGGCTGCAGCCCTGGGGGACGCCCCAAGGGTGAGGGAGGATCAGGGACGCCTGATTGTCTCCTGCGGTAAGGGCACAAAGGCCTTCGCAGCCAATGCCTGTCTGAATCTGTTCTGAAATTATGGAAAACCTAGGTCGGTAAGTTGCTTTTTGTTTCTCTTGCCCTGTTCTTTGTTCTTTTGTCTGTGTTTTTAACCTATCCATTGACGATGGGACAGACTGTAGTGACTCTGAATTTGACTCTTGGACATTGGACTGAAGTAAAGAAAAGGGTCGTGACCTATCTATAGAGATTAGGAAGGGTCTCTGGCAGACGTTCTGTACATCTGAGTGGCCCACTTTCAATGTCGGATGGCCACCCGAGGGCACATTCAATCTCAAAACTCTTCTTGCCATTAAAGACATTGTTTTTCAGAAAGGACCAGGAAGTCATCCAGATCAACAGCCGTACATCATCATCTGGCAAGACCTGATACAAAATCCTCCCACCTGGGTCTGGCCCTGGATTCCCAGGCATCACCTTGATCAGCCAACACCCCCTCAGGTTTTGGTAGCCCAGTCCCCTGATTCTGACTCTCCAGAAGGGGAAAACCAATCAGGCCATTCCAAACAGATCTACTCTCACTCTCACCCTCTCCCTCCAACCGGGAGGGAGCACAGGGACCCTGGTGTCCTGCCTGAACCAGTCCCCCATAACATGGCCGCCGCCTGGCCCCGGCCGCTGCCTGCCCCTTGGCACGGGCTTTGTTCACAGCTGGGCGGGGAGCCCCGTGGGCGGGGGGGGAGGCGGGGGCACTGTGCCAGGGCGCAGGCGGGGGGGGGGAGCATTGTGTAATCCAGCCAGTGGAGGGGTGGGGGCGGAGCGCGGGTCACCCCGGAGACACCGGCCGACGGGGTCCGGCCCCTCCGCCAGGGGGTTCTCACTGGGGCCATGGTTCTGCAAGTTGCTCATGCCAGGAATGCCCACGGCCCGCCCCAGTGCCCACGCAGCGCCCTGCCCGGTGGGCGTGGTAGGTGCAAGCACCAGGGGTATGATGCCCGGAGAGCGCACGCTCTGCTCCCATCCTGAGTGATCTTGAATATACTCAGCATGGAATGCGGGCGTGCTTGTAATTTCCCGTGCTGTGCTGATCTTGAAAAAAAAAAAAAAAAAAAGCCTGGCCTGATGAACTGCTGCCATGAGACCCCACACCTCACCTGATTCTAATGATTCCCCTCCAGCAGAAAGGGAGCCAGGAGAGGTTGTGGACAGCCTAGTGGACAGCCGGAACCAAGGGCTGGTGCGGGCTTGCGGGGCGGCTGAATAAAATGGCGGCCATGGGCAATCGGACAGCGCCCCCTCATTGCAGCCCCAGAGCGCCCTGTGTAGGGCCATGCCAGGCAGGGGCGGGGCGCCAGATGTCCCTGGGGCGCAGTCCCAGGCTGGCCAGCAGCTGCAGCGGCAGCCCCTCTCTCGATCACAATGAGGTTATAATCTTCAGTAGTGCTGCCTGAAAAGACCTTGAAGACAGGTGACTGGCTGTCAGCTATAAGGTCCAGATCCAGGCGTTCGAGGCTCACACGTGGCACCTTATGCATGAGGCTGCTCACCTCGCCCTCACCCGAGCAGGACCGCTTCACGCCTGACACATGGGGCTCTGCACTTGTATAGGAATCATCTGACCCGAAGCCATAGCCTTCTTGCACATCCATGGGCTGGCTGCTTCCAGACCACTGCTTGCTGAGGTCCTGGGGCTCTTGGAGGGGCCATGGGTGCAGGGCCTGTTGGGTTGGTGCCAGAACACTCTGCCACAATGTTGCCAGATGCCTCTGCACTCTTGGTCCAAGCGTTGAGGTCCCACTGAGACTTCATCTCACCATGTGGCTCAACAAAAGACACAATCATCTTAAGAGCCCAATGCAGCTGGAAGTAAATCAACTTCTTGGACAGCAGCAATGCTGTGTTATTGTCACTCTCCAGAGCCCAAGCACAGGATGTGCTCCTAGTGCTTCTGAATCTTGGTCATGGTCCAGTGCTGCCACTCCATACGCTCCTGCTGCCCCTCCATCACCTTCTGGGCATCATTGACCAGCAAGCAGTCTCACTTATTCAGCTCCTTCATGATCTGCAAAATGGCCATCTTGACATCCACCTGCACATGCTTCTGCACATCAGACACCTGGCGGATCGATCTGCGGACCTCCTTGATGTTCTTCTGCAGGGTGGCATGTTTGTCCCCAAGCGCTTCACCAGGGAGTCCAGGAGTTTGTGCTGGTTCCTCACCACAACCTCCAAAAACTGGTACTGGTAATCTTTGTGGGCATTAAACTGGCAGTCCTGACAGGTAAGGGTGTCACAGCTCTCACAAAACAGCACGAGGGGTTCATGCTTGTGCACATTACAATAGACTGTGTGCTCACCATCTTGAGACTTGGCTGGCCCAATGGAGCTCACAGTATAGTCCTTGGTTTACTTCACCTGCTAGTGAGCCTCCACACACGTCTCACACAGCGGCTCAGAGCATTCCACGCAGTAGCTAGTAGCTGGGACATTATCCTCACAACTAGTACAACACTGGTTGGCATCCTGGGCATCCATAGCAGCCTTACTGCCACCATCCCCCAAGCTCCTGGGCTGCTGCCTGATGCCCGCAGAGCGCTGCTGAGGCACTTATCCCGATACTCTTATGGGTACACAAGTTTTATGATCAAAACTCCTTGCCAAAAATGCAAAATAGGGGAATGTAAGAATAAAATTAAACTGTGCCTATCCTGTTTTGTAAAGATAAAGTTTAACCTTTGCCTTTTCTGCTTCTGTACTAAAGCTGATGCCATCCTCATGATAAACTGCTGAAGTTGTGGAAGCCCGAGGCAATTTGCTAGCTCCCTGTAGAAAGCCCCTTATCTTACTTCCTCATTCTTTCCTCCCCTCACCCCATGGATTTGTGTGTATATAACCCGAATGCCCCTTTGTTCGGGGCTTCACTCACTGTCGTGTCTTGTACGACTGAGACTGGAGTCCTAGTGCTCTAGAAATGAAGCCTCTTGTACTTTACATCAAGAACCAACTTTTGTGGTTGATTGGGGTCACTGTAGTACTCCCTGGACAAGGAGGATCAGCCGGTTATCAGCTGGAACCTTTCAGTATCATATTGAGCACCATAAGTGGAGTCTTTCTGACACAGAACTTTCTGATATTCTATGCCCAGGTTCATATTTAGAGTGATAAACTACATGCTTATCTCTCAGAGAGAGCTTCATTCCAAAACATCCATTCACATGCAGTGTAAAACTACACACAAAACCAAACTTTGAGATAGAGCTAAACTGTCTACATATGTCTTTCGGCTTCAAAGTTAAGCATGTATTATAAAAGCATTTATTCTAGTATATTTCTAAGTGTGCTTTATAAGGAATGTGTAGAATCTAGTTTCTCTTGGAAGTGTAATGCATTCTGCTTTGGCCTAAATTCTGAAAGCTCAACTAACAGCTAAAACCAAATTCTTTAGTTATAATATGGAGCTCTATGAGTCGAGTTTTTCTGATAAAGGACTTTCTGATATTCCATGTCCAGGTTCAGATTTAAAGTAAATATTACATACTTATTTCCAAAAGAGAGATTCATTGCACAACATCCCACACATGCACTGTGAAACTACAACAAAACTGACAGAGAGCTAGAGCTAAACTGTTGACATATGCCTTTTAGCTTAGTAAGTTAAGAACGTGGTATAAAAGGTTTCTTTTAGTACGTTTCTTTTTTTAACTTTCTTAAAAAAAACTTTTACTCAAGGGAACCAGCAGTTAGCGTAATGGCTATGTCTCTGGACTCCCATGTAGTTGACCGCAGTTCTCGTCCCAGACCTGGTGGCTTAAAACTCACACTGGGCGTGTGTGCGTGCATGCCCAAGATACCTAGAGGAGAATGGAGGAGAAGGGATTGCAGCGTGACCATCCCCCCTGGGGGGTGATTTCTCGCTTTCTGTCTCTATGTCTCTCTCTGTCTGTCTGGCAAGAGCACGTGCCCTATAGAGAAAACCTCTCCAAAAAAAAAAAAAAAAACAACTTTTACTCAATTAATTTACATTCATCCACTGAGCATCATCACAACATACAAAATATGATTTCCCATCCAGAATATACTGCATTGTGGCTTGATCATACATGTTATCTTCAATAATTTTTCATTTAATTTTCATAAGTATATATATATTTCTCTCTATTTTCTCCTTCTGCCATTTCTCACCCTCCTCCCACACTATCTCTGGTGTCTACAGTTGTTCCCATTTCTTCCCCCCCGCAAACATTTTATCGACTCACAAAATTTTTAAAATAACTCCTTTCAATAGCAAGTTCAGCTGATATATGTGTATATATATATATATATATATATATATATATACACATATATATATCTGTAAATATATGTCTGACTCTAGATGTGAAACTCTTAGTAAAATGAATGTACTGTAAAGTAGCACCTAGCTGATGCTATAGAGCTTACTATGGTCACTAAATCAGTATTTTTCAATATATATTTTAATTTCAAGAAAAGCAGTTTTAACTTTAATAAATCAAAATCAAAGAAATGGTACGAGAGCTTTGCTTTAAAGTCAAAGCCAGGAAACAGGTTAGGAATCTGTTCAAATATCAGGTACATGAACCTATCGGTAGCTCAAAACAAGATAAAAATCCTTAAAACTGGAAAACAGGGACCAGCAGGTGGCATGGTGATTAAGGTGCTGGACACTCCCACATGGCTGACCATGGTTCAAGTCCTGGACCTGGTGGCTTGCTTTCTCATTTCCCCTCTTTCTCTCTCCGTCTCTGTGTCTCCCTCTGTCAAAATTAAAAATAAATGAATGAATGAATAAATAAAATTAAAAAAAAATCACTAAAAAAAAAAAAAAAAAAAAACCTGGAAAACAAAGCCTAGAAGAAAATCAGCAGTGTTTTAGTCAAATGTCATAAGATTCTATTTCACCAGTTCAGTCTCATGTAATTAATCTATCTTCTGTTGTGGTCTGATCTTCCCAGTTAAATTTTGAAATATGATATTCAACTCCAGACTTGTTCCTACAACTAAGCTGGACATTTTCTCAGTTTTTGAATTTATTTCTGTGTGTCTGTATTTAAATTTCTTGGTATAGCACTCCCTTCAGAACTTCTTGGAGAGCTGTCCTGGCCGTTGGTAAATTCTTTCAGGTTTTGTTTATCTGAGAAAGGGAATGTTTTGAAACTTTGTTTCCTTTGGAAGTGTAATGCCATAGGCCTAGGCCTAAATGCTGAATACTCTAGTATCAGCTACAACAAAGTTCTTTATGTATGATACAGAGGTACAATAGTGGAGACTTTCTGCCAAAAAACTTTCTTTTTTTTTTTCCTTCATTTTTTTAATTTTATTTCTTTTTTTGTATATACATTCAATCACATTGTTTAGCTTACAATGTGAGCATTTCAATATGTGAACATTTCCCCAGTCCCATTGATCAAAATATCTTCAACCGATAACACCACACTTCCACATCCCGTCAATGATCTACCTCCGTATCCCTTCTCCAAATGTTCTTCGTTAGGCCCCACTCCTTCACATACACCTCATCTGACAGTCACACCCATCTCTTGTGTTTGTAGAGCCGTTAGTCAATCAGTTTCAGTCATAGAGTGCAGACATTTGGTATATGTTAAGTGCCAAAGAGCTTTCTGATATTCCATGCCTAGGTTCAGACTTAGAATGAAAAATTACATATTATCTCTGAAAGAGAGCATCCATAGGAGATGGGTGTGAATGTAAGATGAGCTGTGTGCGGAGGAGTGGGGCCTAACAAAGGACATTTGGAGAAGGGATACAGAGGTAGAGCATTGATGGGATGGGGAGGTGTGGTGTTATTGGTTGAAGATATTTTGATCAACAGGACTGGGGAGAAAGTTCACATATTGAAGTGCTCACATTGTAAGCTAAACAATGTGATTGAGTGTATATACAAAAGTAAATTAATTAATTTAAAAAAAAAAGAAAAAAAAAGAGAGCATCATTTGTCAATGTCCATTCACATGCAGTGTAAAACTTTAAACAAAACCAGATCTATGGTAGTTTGATTGGGATTGCATTGAATTTGTAGATTAGTTTGGGTAGAATTTTCATCTTGAGTCTGTTAATTCTTCCAGTAAAGGAACATGAGATTTTTTTCTACCCAGTATTGCATAATTTTTCATTTCTTTTTGCAGTACTTTATAGTTTTCCTTATAGAGATCTTTGATGTCTTTTGTAAGGCTTATTACTAGACATCTTATTGGTTTTGTGGTTATTGTAAGTTGGAATTTCTTTCTTCCATTCTCTCTCAGTTTGTTCACGGTTGGTTTATAAAAATGCCTTAGATTTTTGTATGTTCATTTTGTATCCTGCCACTTTACTATATTCATTTATCACTTTATGGAGTTTTTCATGGATATTTTGGATTTTCTATGTATATATAGCATCATATCATATACAAATAGAGATAATTTTATTTCTTCTTTTCCTATTTGGATGCTTTTTTCTATGTATATATAGCGTCATATCATATACAAGTAGAGATAATTTTACTTTTTCTTTTCCTATTTGGATGCTTTTTATTTGACTCTCTTGTCTAATTGCATTGGCTAGAAATTCCAGCATTATGTTAAAAAGGAGTGGAGAAAGTGGGCAGCCTTGTTGTGTTCCAATCTTTAGTGGAAAGGGTTTTAGCTTTTCTTTAATGAGGATTCAGTATGGTTTTAGCTATAGGTTTTTTACAGATGGCTTTTATTGTGTAAGTAATGTTCCTTCTATGCCGGTTTTGCTGAGAGTCTTAATCCTGAAGTATGTTGTCTTTTATCAGATTGTTTTCTGCATCAATTAATATGCTCATATGGTTTTTAATCTTTCCTTTTGTTAAAATGATATATTACATTCATTGTTTTGCATATGTTGACGCACCCTTGCATCCCTAGAATAAATCTACTTAGGGTGTATGATCATTTTACTATATTGTTGAATACAATTTACTTGTATCTTGTTGAGAATTTTTGCATCTATATTCATGAGGGATATGGGCCTGAAGTTTTCGGTTTTTGTCATGTCCTAATCTGGTTTTGGAATTAATATAATGGAGGCTTCTTAGAATTAATTCAGGAGGGTTCCTTCCTTTTGAATTTTGAGAACTAGTTTAAGGATAATAGTGGTTTGTTCTTCCTCAAAGGTTATGTAGAATGCCGAAATAAACCCATCAGGGCCTGGACTCTTCCTTGTTGGGAGACTATTACTGATTCAATCTCATTGCTTGTTATGGGTCCACTCAGATTTTCTATTTCTTCCCGGTTTAATCTTGCTAAGTTATACATGTCCAGAACATTGTCCATCTAATCTAGATTTTCTTGTTTTTTTTTTTTTTTTTTTTTGGCATATAGTCACTCATAGTACTCTGAAGACATTTTGTATTTCTGTTATATCTGTTGTGATAACACCTGTTTCCCTGCTGGTTTGATTTATCTGGTTCCTTTCTCTGTTCTCCTTGATTAATCTAGTTAATTACCAAGTTTGTTTATCTTCTCAAAGAACAAGCTTTTGTTTTTTTTACTTTCTGTGTAGTTCTTCTATTCTCTATTTCATTTGTTTCTGCTAGAATATTTATTATTTCTATTCTCTTGGAATTTAAAAGGTTTTGTTTTTGTTGTTTCTCCAGTTTCCTGAGTTGTGTTGTTAAGCTGTTTATTTGCCACCTTCCTGCTTTTTTCTTGATGGCACTAATTGCTATGACATTTCCTCTTATAACTGTTTTTGCAGTGCCCCATAGGTTATAAATACTTGTTTGTTCATTATCATTGGTTTCTATAAGCATTTTGATTTCAGTTTTAATTACTTCTTTTTTTCATAAGTATATTTATAAAATGAAAAGTTTTCTATTAAAATACATTTTATACTGGGAAAATGAATAAAACAGACAAATATGTCTACACAGAATATACCTTATCTTTGGTAGATTTCTGCATAGGACAGTCCATAACAAGTATATTTGCCCTTATTCTCTGGGGTTGCTCACCTTTCATGTTCAGAATTTTTAAAATATAATTCATTGTGACTTTATTATGTTGATGCTTATGTCTCACTCCACATCATTTTCAGCCAAGCTATGACCATTTAAAATACTCTGACGGAGGCCAGCAGACAGCATAGCTGTTACCTGGCTGGACTCCAACATGGCCAACCATGGTTCAAGTCCTGGACCTAGTGGCTTGAAACTCATGCAAGGTGCTTGTGTGTTCATGCCTGAGATCCCATGAGGAGAATGACGGGGAAGGTATTATGGCATGGGCATTCATGCTGGGAGGTGATTTCTCACTTTTTCTCTCCCTGTCTCTGTCTCTTTCTCTTCAGTGAGTGCAGGCACCCTAAGGTAAAAACATTTAAAAAAAATTATCTGATTGATTGTTGGGAGCTTGATCAGCAGCATCTGGAACATGGAAGGTGGCAGCATCTATTGCAGCACTTAAGGCAACTATTGTGGTTGTCCACACACAGCAATGGCATTGGTCAGACAGTCCATGCCTTCTTGTAGCAGTGATGCTTGCAAGGTAATTCCCACATGCAAAGGTCTCACCTTGGGCTAGTGACTTTTCACCAAGCTGAATTTCTTTAGGGAAGACTTTGAACTGCTTCAGCATCTTTAAGGTCAGGTAACTTGGACAGCCCAGCTTTCTCCTTGACAAACTTCTGTTTCTTCATTGTTGCAGCACGTTCTTAAAGTTGAGGTCACTCCATTGATTTCTTTTTTATTATTTATATATTTATTATTATTATTATTATTCACACATTAAATCACTATACATCATTTAGATTGTGAAGAGACTTCACCCAGCATAATAAACATCTCAGTCCAGAGCAGTTGAGACCACCACACACAATCTCCTCAACAGATAATAAACCTTATCTGTGTCCCGGAAGTGTCTTACCTCTCCATTTCCCCCCAATTTTCCTACACTCTTCCCCTCTCACTTCTAAACTCATATAGTCATTTAGGAGTATATTGTTTAGTTTCCATGTGTATGTGAATTTTCAAGGCCTCTTTCTGTAGTTGATTTCAAGATTGATTTTATAGTGGCCAGAAAAGATGCATTTGTAAAGGGCTGTTTTGTGCCCTATCCATGTAGTTAGTCTTCAAAAATGTTACATGTAAATGTTTACATGTAATTTACAACATGTAAATGTTGTGATAGTTGGGTGAAATACTCTATAGATGTCTGTCAAGTGCATTTGATGTATGGTATCTTTTAGATCTTATTCTCTGTCTATTTTTTATATAGGTGCTCTGTCCAGAGGAGTCAGTGTGCTGTTGAGACCCCCTACCATTATTGTGTTGCAGTCTGCCTCTCCATTGAGATCTAATAGTCTCTTTCTGATGTATTTAGATGCTACAGAATTGGGTGGGTAGATACTGGGTTTACATTCTTTTCTACTAGCTTGCATTTTCATTCAGTTGCATTGCATTGGCTATTTAGCATATAATTTTGTCAAACATTTTCCTGCCTTTGGTTAATTATGGTTCTGCTTAATGTTTTGCTTAGCAGTTCACATAACCAACCAAATTCTATAGAAAATGAAAACTCTTACCCAGTTATATGCTTAGATTATCAGAAATTTGAGACATAACACATTAGGATTAAGAGCCAATTTCACTTAGCTAGAAACCATCCTCTCCTGAGAATCCCCCCACCTTATTTTTCCTAAAAATTTTAATCATATAGTCAAGGAAGGTGAGTTTTGACTTTTGTTGCCCTTGCTATCACCTGCTAGAGTTCTTATTGCCCAAGTATATCTGATCTCGCCACCTCTCCTATGTGTGATATTCCCAAAAGGCCCTCTTAATTAGCAGGTAGAAGCAGGCCTTCAGAGCTAGCCTGTAAGGTTGCCAGGCCCTGCTGAATCTGGGAATGCCTAGGCTATGTTTTACGACAAGAGTAATAGTGCCTCCGAGTTGGTCAGGGCCGATGTCCAGCAGATGGGCATGAGTGGGATCTGGCAGAAAAAGAAAAGAGGAGGACTGATGACACTTAGATGAGATCTGAACTGTGGAGAAAACTCAGAAAAAAGCCTACACAGAAGAGATGGCACACGGAAAGAAGCTTCTCACTCTTCACTAACCAAGAAATGAAGACTCCTGAGGCCAGGTGAGCCCTCCTTTTTGACTAAAAGGGGCTTTGACACATGAGGCTTGACAGAGAAGGCAACTGGTCTTAGTCTTTCTGGGTCAAATAGACCGGAGATAGTTTATAAGAAAGTAATGCCAAGAGCACAGGGACAGAAAGGTCTCTCGGACATATAACAAAATCCCTCTTCCTAGCAACTGTATCCTAAGACAGACAGAGATGAGTGACCCCTCCAAAGAGGTGCCCATCAGGTGTCGGCCTGGCTGTGTCCCTCATGGGAACCTTAGGTAACTTTTAGCTTTAGCAAGTTTGGTATGAACCCCTGACCAGGACCAGCATCCAGGGGGAGACTAAGTCAGTCTCCCAGCTCTGAATGTTGCCCTGAGGGTGATTTCTCGCTTTCTGTCTCTCTCTGTATTTCTGGCAAGTGCATGTACCCTATAGCAAAAACCTCTAAAAAAAAAAAAGAAAGAAAGAAAGAAAGAAAGAAAGAAAGAAAGAAAGAAAGAAAGAAAGAAAGACTTTAGGCCTCTCTTACTCTGTTTTTCTGTACCACTTCAGGGACTGCATATGGATTCTTCAAGTGTCTGTGAGCATGTCCATTTTAACCAAGTTACCAAGGGTCCAAGCAAGGAACCCTGACCAGCATTGTGAAATCCTTTGGTTTTTTGTTTGCTTTCTATGAGGTAATATGAAAAATGAAAAGGGGACACTACTGTGTTGGTTTCAGTGGAAAAAAGGGGCTGTCAGTTCTTCCAAATCCCTTACTTACAAACTGGAAGGCTTGGAAGTTTTGTCAACAGAATATCTCCATTGATCATTTAATGTGTCCTGAGATATCACAGCACAAGAAATATATCTTGATTCTGATATCACTAAAGAAGTATTCCACAATAGTGAAACATGTTGTGATTTGTATTTGGACCCTTCACAGAAATGTGGGCATCTTTTCAACATGGCATACTGAGGCAATCTTTCGACATACAAACTATGCCTGGGCTTTCCTATTATAAGTCTTCAGCAGATTCTTAAACAGGTTATCATGAGCCAGAAAATTGTGAAGCATACTGTGGAGAACTCAGAGGTTCCTCTCAAACTACTTGACCCTTTGGTCCACATTATTCTTCCATTAAAAGCCCTTGCAAGTCAGACCAATGAAAATCTGACACTCCTAGATAAGTCCTCCTTATTCACACTCTGAAGAGCCCTATAGTCTTTAAGAAAATATCCCTCACTTGAGAATAAAGGCTCTTATAAAGGTAAGTAAAATTTGTTGTATAAGTGAAGGACTGAGTGCCTAACATTTACCCATTGAAATAGGAAATGTGAAAAATACAAAAGCCTCCAAAAATCTTAGAGGGAAGTATCTGACTGAAGCTTAGCCAGTGCTCCATCAATCAGCCCAGTTTGGCATTCTACAAGAACCACCTGTGCAGCTTAATGGGTCAAAAACACAGGCCCCTAATTAGGCTCCTAAGTGAGGGACTCTGCCCTGACTATAGACTTTCATAGCAGTTTAAGCCTGGAAGTTAGTAATAACCAACAGAGGAGAACCTGTGGAATTCTTGCTCAGTGGATCAAAAATTTTGGAAAACACAATCTCCATATGATACGCAGGTCTAAACTCTGGTCTTTGTCAGAGGCAAGACCAAACTGCTTTGGCTGAAACTTTGGACGACCTGAGGACATACACCTTGTTGTGTGGAATGGGCTCTACAGCTCTACTGAGATTTGAAATAGGAAGGGTTCCAGAATGAGCTGAGATGGGAACATGCTGCCAACACTGCTGACTGTTGAGAATCAGCCCATGTTTCTAAGTATGTGGGCACACTCACCTGACTAATAAGGGATGTCATCATGTCCGGACAAGAGAAGGAATGGAATGAAGAGCCTGACGTGGAAAATAGACTTTGTTGGGACCAGCAGTTGGCGTAATGGCTATGTCACTGGACTCCCACGTAGTCAACCGCAGTTCGCGTCCCGGACCCGGTGGCTTAAAACTCACGCCGGGCGTGTGTGCATGTGTGCCCAAGATCCCGAGAGGAGAATGGAGGAGAAGGGATTGCGGCATGGCCATCCCCCCTGGGGGGTGATTTCTCGCTTTCTGTCTCTCTGTCTCTCTCTGTCTGGCGAGCGCATGCGCCCTATAGCAAAAACCTCTCCAAAAAAATAAAATAGACTTTGTTTAGATGCTTTATAACTCAAGTGACTGTGCTTTTGAATGACCAAAAATAAATAAATAAATAAAAACAAAAAAAAAAAAAATGAGAGACAAGTTTGGTGCACTTTTAAATATTGTGTGTAGGCTGAGTTGGCAGAAGTCTTTATCTTTTAGAAAACCATGGTTTTAATAATGGTTACTGGGTTTTTTTAAGAATCAAGAGGAAGACCCAGGGTTTCATGTTCTTCACAAGAGGATGAAATCAAGTTGCAAAAGTCTAAAAGTACTCCTCCTAATGTCTCATTTTCAGAGAATCTTTGCATTTTAAAGAGTCATTATCTCTTAGGGGCACACCATGTGGGAATTTTATGAGGATAATACATAAACAATTTCTGGCTTTTTTTTCTGGAGGGTAATCAAGTGAATGAAATTCCTATTTTATTGTGTGGGAAGGACTATGTGGGGCTCAAAAAAAAAAAAAAAAAAACAGAAAAGAAAAAGAAAAAGAAAAACCTGCACACGGGGCTTGGATTCATCGGATGGATTTATGACACACTAATGTTAATTCCACAAAAAATTTAGGGCTCACCCATGAGAGACAGAGAAGTTCATCAAAATTATTGTAGCATAAAGGGAATGCTTCTCAGAGACCTTCTGGTACACACAACTCCATGTTGGAATGTTCCAGGTTCATGTAACACATCCTATGGTCTATCTGCCAGAATGCTGATAGATCGATTTAATCCAAGGACAGCTTGAGTTTTAGACACTTATTTAAAAAATAGATCAGGCATCGTCTTTATTGAGTCAGTCTGGGATTTCAGTGTTATTTTTCTATTCTGCTGTCAATTGCCATCATTGCCCCCTTTGTAAAGCTGACACAGTAATATTCTTTCAGGAACACAGTAATATTCTTTTTGTCCTGTCTTGCTCTGCATTTTTGCAGCATTTTAGGGAATGTATATGGTTTTATAAAGTGTTTATCTGTACTTCCTTAATCACCAAGTCACAAAGTGCCAAAGCTGGCATCATGACCAGAGATGTTAAATCCTATGATTCTGTCTTGTTTGCTTCCTGTGAGGAAATATGTAACGATGAAAGGGAAACACTGCTGTGCCCATTTTTATAGAAGAAAAACGGCCCTGTGTTGTTCCAAATCCCTTCCCTCACAGCCTAAAAGCCTTGGGATCATTCGCCACCATAATATCTTTATTTGGTTGGAAAATGTGTACTGAAATATGACAATATAAGAATTATGTCTTGACAAAATATAAGTGGTGAGATACTGGATCTCATTGATAGGAGGAGCAGGCAAGATAATAACGGACTGATGAGCATTTGGGAGATAACAAGGTTTGGGAGTGAGGCAGAGCCTAGGGTTCTGCTTTAACTGGACATCTGGGGGGTGCTCTCTGAGGTGGTGACCTGGAAGACACTAGGACCAGCTGATGTAGACTTGGGGACAGAGCCTTCTAGGCAGAGGGGTACAGATAACAAGCCCTGAGGTATGTGGCCAGTGCAGAACAGGCCATGGAGGGAGGCTGCGGATGGAGAAAGGGAACAGACCAGACACTTCTATGAGTCCTGGAGGCTCCCAGTGAGGAGAACTGCTGGAGCCCAGTCCTTAGGTGGACCTGGGTTTCTCAGGACTTGAAGCTTGAGCAATTCAGGGGTCCTGGGAAACAAGAACTGAGCATGAATGCTGTTAGTTTCATGGTAAACCTGCCCATGCCCTGTGAGTGGGAGTAGGTATTGCAGAAGTAGAAGAAAACAGTGCCTTTTTTTTCTTTATTATTTATTTAAAGAGAGATTTTTGCTACAGACGTGTGCTCACCAGAGAGACAAAGAGACAGAAAGTGAGAAATTACCCCCCAGGATGGATGGCCATGCTACAATCCCTTCTCATCCATTCTCCTCTAAGAATCTTTGGCATGCACAAACATGTATTTGTGTGAGTTTGAGTTGCCGTGTGTGGGATTTGAACTGCGGTCAACTACATGGGAGTCCAGTGACATAACTATTACAACATATGCTGTTCTCAATTAATTTCTTTAGAGAGATTTTTGCTATTGGGCATGTGATTTCATCAAAGAGACAGAGACAGATAGACAGAAAGCAAGAAATCACCCCACTGGGGCAGATGGCCACGCCACAATCACTTCTTATCCTTCCTCCTCTTGGAATTTTGGACATGCACAGACATGTGCTCAGCATGAGTTTTAGCCACTGGGTCCAAGACTGGAACTGCAGTCGACTGCATGGGAGTCCAGCAATGTAACCATTATACCATGTGCTGGAACTTGGTGCCCTTTCTAAAAGCATCAAGTGCTGTTCTTTTTCTAATTATTTTCTTCCATGAATGAGGGACAGACAGGTATACCTAGTGGAGTCCTGTCACTGTGATCCACTGTCAACTTCAACCAACCCTGCATCATGAGTGTTAAATGCCTGAAATACTCAGAGAGTCCTCCAGACACCATCCCAGCATTTTCCCTTGTGAGTCAGCTTTGCAGTCATGTTTTACTGCTACACTGCCACCCAGCTCGCTCTCTCTCTCTCTCTCTCTCTCTCTCTCTCTCTCTTTCTCTCCTTTTAATACTATCTTATATTTACATACAACCACGTTCACTCTTTTCAGTGTATAGTTCTAGACCAAGGCTAGCAGTTACCACAGTTAGGACATTAGCAGGGTGTCACTCGCAAGAGTCCCTCATGTTGTCCCTATGCTGTCAACCCCTTCTGGACACCAACCCCTGGAAATTTCTGGTCTGCTTTCTGTTTCTGTCATTTTGTCTTTTTGAGAATGTTGTAAAGGGAAACACACAGTATATAAAGCAGGACTGGCCTGCTCCAGCATCATCTTCAGCTGCATCTTCACTGATACCTGTGTATGACAGTGTGGTATTCCACTGCACAGATTTCATCAGTAGCATGGTTAGTGATTACAAATGAAGCTGGAAAGCTCTTTCTTTTCCCTTGGCAGAGTCTGTGTTCTTGCCAGTAAAAGACAGAAAGAGAGAGGGGGAAAGCACCCCCAATGGGTCCTGGTCATGTCATGATCCCTTCTCCACTTCTCCATCCTATCAGTATTTGGGACACACTTGCACACAGACCCAGCATGTTTTTCAAGCCACCAGATATGGGATTTGAACCACCTGGTCATGGCTGGCTGGAAGCTCCTTTTGCTTTGATACATATTGCCACCTATTTCACAGAGAAAATAGAAGTACTTGTAAGAAGACTTGGACAAGCTCTATCCTGTCCCCTCCTCCCTCAATCCAAGTTCATACACCTCTTTCTTTTCTCCTGTAAATGAGGGTAAATTCTTGGGGTGCTACCCATGATCAACCCTCTACTTATGCACGAGATCCCACCTTATCTCCTCAACTCAAGTTCATCACCACAGCAATCCTGCCTTCCTTTGCTTCATCATTTTCCCCCTAAAAAGGGATACAGACATGCCATTATATCATCTATCTTCAAAGGAAACAGAAAACAGTGGGGTGGTTCTTCAAAAAGTTAAACATAGAATTGCCTGGGCCAGCAGATGGTGTGGTGGTGAAGGCACTGGACTCCCACATATCCAACCTTGGTTTGTATCCCAGACTGGTGGCTTGCTTTTTCATTTTCCCTCCCTTCTTCTTCTTCTTCTTCTTCTTCTTCTTCTTCTTCTTCTTCTTCTTCTTCTTCTTCTTCTTCTCTCTCTTCTTCTTCTTCTCTCTCTCTAGTGAGTGCATGTGCCCTGTAGCAAATTATTAAATAATAATAATGAAAAAAGAAAAATTAAATAAATAACTCTTAAAAAAACAAAAACATAAACACAGGATTGCCATGTGACCCAGCATTCCCAGCTTTGAATGTGTGCCCAAAAGGATTGAAAGCAGAGGTTCAAGTAGGTATTTGTACTTTGTCCTCACAGCAGCATTATTAATGGCTGCCAGACAGCAGGAATGGCCAAAGTGCCCATGTAGAGATGGTTTTTTTCCAGCTCATTTTCCTATCTTCTAATAGGGTTGATTATCTTTTTTCAGAACAGCTGCTTGAGTTCTTCGTGTATTCTGGTTATCAGTCTCTTATCTGATGAATAGTTTACAAAAGTATTTTCCTTTCTGAAGGCTGTCAATTCATGCTAATTACTGTGACTTTTGCCATGCAGAAATTTCTTAGTCTGATGTAATCCCACTTGTCTATTTTGGGAACTGGGCTTTGGGAGTCTTATTTAAGAAGTCTTTGCCTACCCCAATGTCTCCCAGAGTTTCCCCAAAGTTTTCCAGGAGCAGTTTTATAGTTTGAGGTCTTAGATTTAGATTTTTGATCCATCTTGGCTTGATTTTTGTCAAAGGTTAGAGGTAAGGGTTCACATACATCTTTCTGCAGGTGGATATCATTTTTTTTCCAGCACCATTTGCTGAAGAGGTTTTCCTTTTCCAAGTGAATCGTCTGGTACCCTTTGTCAAAAATCAGTTGACTGTATGTTTGAGAATTTATTTCTGGGGACTTTGTTCTGTTCCATTGGTCCACATGTCTGTTTTTGTGCCAGTATCATGCTGTTTGGATTATCACACTTTGTAGTAAATTTTTGGGTCAGGGTGTGAGAGGCTGCCCACTCCACTCTTCTTGTGCAGAATTTCTTTGGCAATATGGGATCTTTTATGATTCCAGACAAATTTTATGATTGTCTTTCCTAGATCTGTGAAGAATGTGTCTGGAACTTTGATTGGGATTGCATTAAATATGTAGATTAATTTGGGCAGAATTGCCATTTTGATTATATTAATTCCTCCAATCCAGGAACATGGGATGTCCTTCCACTTTTTTGTGTCATTTTCAACGTTTTTTTTTTTTTGTTTTTTGTTTTTTGTGTTTTTTTTTTTTTTTTTTTTTTTTTTTTTTTTTTTTTTATCTTCTCATAGTTTTTCTTGTAGAGGTCTTTAACGTCTTTGGTTAGATCTGTTCCTAAGTATCTTATACTTTTTGTGGCTATGGTCAATGGAATAACTTTTTTCAGTTCTATCTCAGTCTGCCTGTTGTTCGTATATAAAAATGCTATAGATTTCTGGATATTAATTTTGTATCCTGCAACTTTACTGTATTCATGTATTAATTCCAGAAATCTTTTCATGGAAACCATTGGGTCTTCTCTGTATACAATCATGTCATCTGAAAATAGAGTTTCATCGCCTCTTTTCCTATATGAATGCCTTTTATTTTTTTGTCTTTTCTAATTGCGTTGGCAAGGATTTCCAGTACTATATTCGAAAGGAGTGGAGAAAGTGGGCGTCTTTGTCTTATACCCACTTTTACTGGAAAAGCTTTCAGTTTTTCTTTATTCAGGAAGATGTTCCTTATGGATTTTTCATAGATAGCTTTTATTGTGTTGAGAAATGACCCTTCTATGCTGATTTTGTTAATAGTCTTGATCATGAAGGGATGTTGTATCTTATCAAATGCTTTTTCTGCATCAATTGATATGACCATATGGTTTTTATCTTTCTTCCTGTTAATATGGTGTATTAAATTTATGGTTTTGCATCTGTTCAACCAACCTTGCATTCCTGAAATAAAGCCTTCCTGATCATGATGTATAATCTTTTTTATAAGTTGTTGGATAAGATTTGCTAGTATCTTGTTGAGAATCTTTGTGTCTATATTCATCAGAGATATTGGTCTATAGTTTTCCATCCTAGTCCTGTCCTTATCTGTTTTAGGGATAAGGGTGATGGAGGCTTCGTAGACTGAATTAGGGAGAGATTCACCCTTTTGGATCTTTAGAAATAACTTGAGCACAATGGGGGTTAATTCTTCTTTGAAAGTTTTGTAGAATTCAGAGTGAAGCCATCAGGGCCAGGGCTTTTCTTTGTTGGGAGGTTATTTATTACTGATTCAATCTCATGGCTTGTTATGGGCCTATTCAGACTTTCCATATCCTCCTGGCTCAATCTTGGTAGATTACATGTGTCCAGGAATTGTCCATCTCATCCAGTTTTGTTTTTATTTTTCATTTTTTAGAGGGCTATTATCCCTCATTACCTATGATTTTTGGCTCCAAGTACCAGATATCGACATTAACATATTTAATCCTTGACCCTACCCTGAGCTCACTGGGTTCCTGCGCTGAGACCTTCCTGATGTCCCATGAGATATGCAGTGCAGGCCTTTGCTCTGTGATATTCTCTACAGATGTATATCTATAGATACATAAAGAATACCAACAAAACCAGTTACAGTAAAAGTTGCCCCAGGAGGGTCAGTGTTCATCATGGAGATTAGGCACTAAATTATAACAGAGTGATGCTAACACACCACCAATGCAAAAGACCTCTTATCTGTATATCTATAGATATGTATCTATATGTCATTTCTTCTAAAGTTGCAAATTATCAAATGCTATCAGTAACAAACCAATGTTGAAATGAACTCAAGCAATTAAGAATCATTATGCTAAGCTTTCTAATTTCCTCAGTTAATTTCAAAATCTGGTGCACATTTTTTTTTTCTTTTTCAGTCTTTGTTTTACTTGACTGGTAGTATTTCACACACTGACCACTTCCTTCTTAGACTTGATCTCTCTTGTCTTCTGAGACATTACTCTTTCTTGGTTTTCTAATCATTCTGATATTTCCTTCTAGTGTCTTGTCTTCTTTAGCCCATTCCTTAAATGCTAGTGTTCAGTCTTTGCCTCTTTCCTCTTCTTACGCTGTATACTGTATCTGATTATTTCATCTGGTTTTTCTCATTACCCTTAGGGCTTCAAGCTTCCATCTTTATACCAATATCTATATTGACTCTTTACACTAATCTTTATCTCTAGATCTTTCTTTCAAATGCTATATGTATACTTCAAAGTGACTAGTAGTCATGTTCATTAGAAGCCTGTGAACATGTGAGAAGAACATCAAAATGAAAATGTCTGAAACCAAACTTGTTTCCACATCATTAATCTTTCTTTTATATTGCCTACTTTAATTAAAGGCATGCCACATTTATCCTGGTTGCTCCAGCCAGAAGCTGTAAAGTCATCTAATAAGATATACTTCTCATTCTCATCACTTCAAGATTTCAAAATTTAAGTCCTGTTGAGTGTGTCCAACTTCTCAGAACTAGCCTTTCTTTTACATCTTTGAAGCCACTTATCATTTCTCAGTGGTAGTTTCTAAGTTTTCCCTTTATCTGTTCTCTGTAAATGTTTTTCCCCCCCACATTCCTTTCCCTTGCTGCAATCAGAGTAATACTTCTCAATGTCAAGTTAACAAAGACTCTATCCTGCTTAAAACCTTTTAATGCATCCTTCCTGACCACGAGATGAAAATTAAACACCCTGAACTCACTCGCCACGATCCTTTAGTATCTTCAGCCTTTGTCTTTGTTACTCCTCCCACATAGGCTGTGTCCCAGTCACACTGAAAGTGTTGCTGCTTCCTGAATATCTCCTTCTTGTACACAATGTTGCTTCTTCATGTTTCCCTAAAAACTGCATGGATTGAAGTACAAGCCATGATAGTAGACATGGTTATTGTCAAATAACCATGTATAATATACATAATATACAATAACCATTGTATACCTTCGGCGTATACTAAGGTTAGCAAAAGAGAGGATGTAGTAGAGAAGGTGGTGTGATTTGTGCTATTGGAACAAAGACTTCAAGAGTGCTCACTTACTCCTTGTAGAGGCAGAGATTTTTTTTCCAAGTGAGATGAAGTTCTCTAGGATAGTAAAGCTATGAAGATTGTGTGTGTGTGTGTGTGTGTGTGTGTGTGTGTGTGTATGTGCGCGTTTGAAGGGATGAGGATCAGAGAATATGGAATTCTTGAGAGGAAGGTGAGATAATCTGCATTTCTGTTGTCTACAGGATCAAGTTGTAAAATCTGAAAAGTGTGACAGCTCTGAGGCAATGACTCCTTTGGGGCTGATGAATCCTTATAGCAGAACTTAATACCAGAACATTTTATGTTACACTTTGGCGTTGTTGAGTCAGGGCTTCTCCAATTAGCATACAGTTTCAACCTGAAATTGAAGAGTATATCTGGAATCCAAAAAAGAAAGTATTTTTTCCCGATAAGTAAAGGATTTCATTAATCATACTAACACCTTGCATGTTTGAACATTTAGTCAATATTAGGCATGGTTCTAAGCGTTTTATATCCACTCATTTAGTCTTTACAAAATTATGATATATGTACTATTCTTAGCTCTTTTTTATAGCACAGAAAGATGAAGATAATTGCCTAAAGGCACAGTGCTATGTGGCAGAACCATGACCGTAACCCAGCACTCTGACCCCAGAGCATGTTCTCTTAGGCATATTAGACCAGGGGTTCAGTCAAGAATGAAACCAGGAAGAAGAGTAGGGACCAGAACAATAACCTATGAGACAGGGAGGATTTGTGATTGCTAATTTATAACTTGTTGCACACAGGTACACAACACACATTCATACATACAATCGGGTATATACTCTTATACGTATACATACTTAGACACATATAGACTCATGTACACAAACATACACAGCACACATGTTCAAAACTGTGCCCCTATATATAGAGATGGTCATGGGTTTCCATGGGTTTGGTCTTTGAAGAAATCTCATTACTTCTGATAACATATCTGAATATCATTGAACGAGCTAAAATAGGAACAGTGTGTCATCACAGTGCCTTTATATTTTTTTCTCACTTATAAGTAATTTTTTTAGCTTAAAGCTAAATATAGTTTAAGACTGAGAATTCTGAAATGTAATTTTTCATAGCTATTTATAATGCACTTTTAAACAGATAATTAAAGAATTACTTTAAAATGTAAATCTAATGGGAGAATTTGGTACATGATTTGATCTTATCACATAGTGTCATCTCAAAGATGACACTTTCAGCCTGAATTATTGTGGCGCGCCCCCGCCCATCGCCAGTATCGCAGTGCCCAAGATGGCGCTGGGCAGAAGCCCGCAGATGGCCATAGATGTAAACAACTTTGAGGAAGTAGGCAGAAGTGTGCATGATCAGCACGGGAACAGTGCATGCGGCCAATCCCAGAGCTGAGGTCAACTTCCTTACGCGTGGACAGTACGCTGATTGGCTAAGGGCCCTATATAAGGCCCTGGGAGGGAGCGGGAGAAGAACTTCTGTAATATAACCTGTGAGAATAAAGTGCAGAAGAGAAGACCGTCTCCGGGTCGTCGGTAACGTGACAATTGTCCTCATGGATTGCACAGGCCGCTGCTCACCTGAAGGAATGGGCTGGAATGGGCTCTCTTGCACTGCTCATCGTGTTTTATGTGCTCTATGCCTATTCTGCCTAAGTAAAATGGTCCGTCAACAGAGACATGATCGTGCGCTTGTGGTACAAGCCTTTGCCGCTAATCTGGCTCGCGGCCTTGGGCAAGCCTTGACAGCAGGATGACAGCATTGTTACTGCACTCGGGGCCCCTGAAAGGGCCGTCCCGAGGAGGGCATGACCAGCTGCATATGGGTTGACACCGCTATCCCCCATCCCCAGAAAATCGGTGCTGGACTGGTGGACGCCTGGTTCGATGCCCTAGTGCATGGAGCCATGTGTCTTACATGGTCCCAATTCTCCTGGGGGCTGTGTCCTCTACCCTCTCCTGCTTTATAAACACAAAAAGGGGGAACTGTGGCGCGCCCCCGGCCCATCGCCAGTATCGCAGTGCCCAAGATGGCGCTGGGCGGAAGCCCGCGGACGGCCATAGATGTAAACAACTTTGAGGAAGTAGGCAGAAGTGTGCATGATCAGCACGGGAACAGTGCATGCGGCCAATCCCAGAGCTGAGGTCAACTTCCTTACGCGTGGACAGTACGCTGATTGGCTAAGGGCCCTATATAAGGCCCTGGGAGGGAGCGGGAGAAGAACTTCTGTAATATAACCTGGGAGAATAAAGTGCGGAAGAGAAGACCGTCTCCAGGTCGTCGGTAACGCGACAAATTATAGAATAATATTTTGACCACTGCCCTTTGAGGTGATCAGGAGCTCCATACTTTATGCTATTCCAATAGCAACAGTTGTGTAGTAGTTGGGAGGATATGACTTTCGGCTCTGTCTGTGACCATGCCTGGTATAAGGATGACACTTAGAAAGATACCTAACCAACTTAATCCCTATGGGAGCAATTGCCTTAGTTGGCATCATTCAGTGCCAAGGATCAGAAAGTTGCTCCAGAATGGATCCAGAAGTATCTCATCAAACAAGGCTAGGAAATACATCTGGGCTTCCTCTTCCTACTCTCTCTCTCTCATAGGCTGTGGGGTCTTTCATCTCTGTACCTGTTTCTGCCTATATTCTTGTCTATTTTTTGCAAAATGGCTCTTTTTTCTTTTCCCATACTTGACCTGACTCTATCTTTATATCACTTTGGGTGCATGTTGGAGTCTAATCCAGGTCTCTGAATCTCAATTTAGAACTGCGGAAGAGAAGCTGCTGTGTGAGCTCGGTGCCCACACTTGGTTCAATTACCTATGGTTAAGTAGGTGGGTGTGAGTTCTCTGTCCACTGCCCACTCTGTAGGGATTCTTGGCACAGACTCTCAGAAAGGGCACATGGGAAGAGTAGGGGATGGGAGGGATTAATTAATGGAGAAAATTATTTAAATATCTGTAGTATAGCGGTGGCTATTTTTCTAGGTTTATGTTCCTTGATACCTCCAAATCTTAAGGGCAGGTTTGTGTGAATGAACCTGTAAAATTAATACATGAATATTAAGGCACAGAAAGGTTAAAACCATTGCCTAAAGTCACAGTGCTATGTGGTAAAGCCAGGATTAGAACCCAGCACTCTGGCTCCTGAGTCTGTCCTCTTAACCACATTGAAGCAGGAGTACAGGCAAGAATAAAACCAGGGAGAAAAGTTGGGACTGGAGAAGGGGCCTGTGAAGCAGGGAGGATTTGTGATTGCTCTCTTATTACTTGTTGCTCATGTGTACACATACACATGTATGCATTCACACACACATATGTACACACTCTCAAATCCACATTCATAATATGTGCGTAGTCTTGTACATACACACATGTATACTCAATCTGAGCTCTTGCTGAAATAAAACTCTTTCCTGAAGTATTTTGGGCATACCGAAGGGGTATCTTCCCTGGCCCTTGCTCTAGCTGACTCTTATTTTGTCCTCTGCCACATTAATTTGAGCCATTCTGGTTCTGTTTTGGCCTGTTCTGCATGGACTTCTGTACCCAAGTAAACCCAGGTTTCTGTTGGTGGATCCTGGCCAGTAATACCATCCATTCTTCCATGGTGTGGGACAGGAAAATGCTTTCTCTTCTGTGTCGTACTTAACTGAGGCAGGACGGGCTATGGTGGGTTAGGCAGCCCTGAAAGATTGCAGAACTTAGTACAGCCACTCTTTCCATCCTTACATAGGCTCCTTTCTCCCCAAGACCATGCATGCTGTCAAGACAGCTGAATTTGGAAGGCTTTAAGAGAGCAAAACAAGCCAAACTCTGAAAGACAGACTTTGTATGTCCACATTCATATACCGAATGTCTGCACTCTATAGCAGAAATGGAAAGTTGGGAAGATATGTTAGTAAGGAGGGGATGGTAGGTACTAGAGATAGTAAGGATAGGGATAATATGGAAGTGGATGAGAAAGGGAGGGAGGGGAACAGGGGAAGAAACAGTAAGTACATTTAATTGACAAAAAAATGAAAAGCTTTTTGCTAATGATAATGTATATAGTAACGTCTTTGTCTTAACTGATGTGCCGGGAAAAGCAGTGTTGTACACTGTAAAGATATATGTGATTAAATGTAAATTTTAAAAAATTTTAAAAAAGAATAGGTCACTATCTGAAGCTCTCTCTTTCTGACCTGCCAGACTTTCTTGCTGATCTGCTGTGACTGGTGAATGTTCTGTTTGGCTTTTTCCTTCACTCTAGTTTCCATGACATATTCACTTGCACTCCATCAAAAACCAGCAGTTAGTGTAATGGCTATGTCGCTGGATTCCCACGTAGTCGACCGCGGTTTGCGTCCTAGACCCGGTGGCTTAAAACTCACGCTGGGCGCATGTGCGTGCGTGCCCAAGATCCCGAGAGGAGAGGGATTGCGGCGTGACCATCCCCTCTGGGGGGTGATTTCTCGCATTCTGTCCCTATGTCTCTCTCTGTCTGTCTGGCGAGCGCACGCGCCCTATAGCAAAAACCTCTCCAAAAACAAAATAGCTGAGCTGTCTGAAGCTCAGTACTGGGTACTGTCTAAGCTTTTACTCCAGTGAGGCTCCTAGTTTCCACATAAACTGATTCCAAATAGATGCTTGTGTGTGTGTGTGTGTGTGTGTGTGTGTGTGTATGTGTCTGCGTGCGTATGCACAGCAGAGACTACTAACTCTATTGTCCATGTCAGTGCAGACTCCAAGTATGCATAACCTGCCGCATACTGTGTTAGAGACGCCTGGAACCTCTCGTTTCCCTGTAGTCTGTGCACAGATCTCTCACACACCTCAGTCTCTTACTAGTGGTTGAAAGTAGCTCAAGCACCCTCAGGTTAAGGTGTTCTTAATTTGAGGTTTTGACCTCCGAGGGGGTCTGTGTGAGAGTTCCAAGGGGTCTGTGAGAAATTATCTTCAAAGTATTATATGCAGGTGAACCTTGATAGAGGAGATTACCCATAACCTTTGTTAGAGGCACAAAAATACCCCGATCCCCAAAAGTTTGGAAACCAGAGACCTACACTGACCTGGCATCTGGAAAGCAATGAGTGTCACCTAATCCAGAAATGTGGAGGGAGTAAGGAAACTAACAATCACTGAATAGTTGTTGTGGTCCTATACCCTGATCTGTTTGTTTGTTTGTCTGTTTGTTTGTTTGGAGAGGTTTTTGCTATAGGGCGCGTGCACTCGCCAGAAAGACAGAGAGAAACAGAGAGACAAAAAGCGAGAAATCACCCCCCAGGGGGGACGGTCACACTGCAATCCCTTCTCCTCCATTCTCCTCTCGGGATCTTGGGCACGCATGCACATGCGCCCGGAGTGAGTTTAAGCCACCAGGCCTGGGACTCAAACCACAGTCAACTACATGGGAGTCCAGCGACATACCCATTACACCAACTGCTGGTCCCAAGAGAGGCCTAAAGTGTTTCTGACCCTAACCCTAACAAAATTGAGGTTATTAATAACTTCTGGGAGAAAGCGGACAGCAGAAGTACAAAGAGGAAACTTTTGTGAGTCTGTTTCCTACACTTGCTGCATATATAAATGTGTTCAATATTCTTTAAGTGGTATGATAGTCTAAAACTTTGTAAAATAGTTCCCCAAATACTTTACAGTATAATTTTTTGTTTGTCTTGTTTTTGCCATTTGGTGTGTGCACTCATCAGGGAGAGACGGGGGGGGGGGGGGAGTGAGAAATCACCCATCAAGAGGGATAGCCACACCGCAATCTCTTCTCCTCCATTCTCCTCTCGGGATCTTGGGCATGTGAGTGTGCACACGCACGCACACACACACACACACACACACACACACACAGAGGTGATTTCCAAGATAGCCCATCCAAGACTCAAATTGTGATCTGCCATGTGAGAGGCCAGACCCTTAACCCCCATGCCACTTGCTGGTCTCCTCAATATATATTTAAAAAACTTGCTGAAATAAATGAAAAAGTATATGATTATTTTAATTATATACATTTACTTTAAATATTATAAATAACATAAAAATATGTTGTTTTTCCAATTAATAAAGAGTGCAGCCTCTCTAATATACCTTGAATTAATTATGGAAGACACATACTTTCTTTTTTTTTTTTACTTTTTTTTTTTTTTTGAAGAGATTTTCGCTATAGGGCATGTGCGCTCGCCAGACAGACAGAGAGAGACAGAGAGACAGAAAGCGAGAAATCACCCCCCAGAGGGGATGGTCACGCCGCAATCCCTTCTCCTCCATTCTCCTCTCAGGATCTTGGGCACGTGTGCACACGCGCCCAGCGTGAGTTCTAAGCCACCGGGTCCGGGACGCGAACCACAGTCAACTATGTGGGAGTCCAGCGACATAGCCATTACGCTAACTGCTGGTCCCCCCCCCCTTTTTTTTTTTTGAGAGGCTTTTGCTATAGGGCACATGTGCTCACCAGAAAGACAGAGAGACAGAGAGACAGAAAGTGAGAAATCACCCCCCAGGGGGGATGGCCACGCTGCAATTATTTCTCCTCCATTCTCCTCTCAGGATCTTGGGCACGCATGCACATGCGCCCAGCATGAGTTTAAGCCACCGGGTCCGGGACTTGAACAGGGGTCAACTACATGGGAGTCCAGAGACATAGCCATTATGCTAACTGCTGGTCCCAGACACATACTTTAGTGACACATAGTTTTAAACATGCTGAATTATGTCATGTTTGGTTGTTCACCTAATATATTGTAAAGTATAGATTAAAATTTCATTACAACTGAGGTCAGCAGGTGACGTGGTGGTTAAGAGCTCTGGACTCCCACATGGCCAACTGTGGTTCGAGTCTCGAACCTGGTGGCTTGCTTTCTCACATTCCCTCTCTCTCTCACTCTCTCCCTCTCTGGTCAAATAAAAATAAAAATTAAAAAGTTAAGTAAAATAATTTTTTTTTTGGAGAGGTTTTTGCTATAGGATATGTGCGCTCACCAGAAAGACAGAGAGAGACAGAAAGCGAGAAATCACCCCCCGGGGAGATGGCCACGCCTCAATCCCTTCTCCTCCATTTTCCTCCATTCTCCTCTCAGGATCTTGGGCATGCACACACACGTGCCCAGTGTGAGTTTAAGCCCCCCATCTGGGACTCGAACCATGGTCGACTACATGGGAGTCCAGCGACATAGCCATTATGCTAACTGCTAGTCCCAATAAAATAATTCTTTAAAAAAATTTCATTACCACTGTGAACTTGTGGTGAAGGCAGATAGATACAATGTGGCCAACCATGCTGTTTAAGTCCTGGACCTGGCAGCTTGAAAAATATGCTGGAGGGTCAACAGATGGTGTGTTGGTTAAAGTGGCTGGATTCCCACATGGTTGACCCTGGTTCAAGTCCCAGACCTGGTGACTTGTAAATCATGTTAGGTGTGTGTGCATGTGTGCCCAAAATTCTGAGAGGAGAATGGAGAAGAGATTGCAATGTGGCCATCTATCCTGAGGCATGATTTTTCACTTTCCCTCTCTCTGTCTCTTCTCCAGTGAGTGCACATGCCCTATGACAAAAACTTTAAAAAAAAATGCTGGGCAGTTGTGCATACATGAACAAAATCTTGAAAGGAAGGAGAAATGGTGGAGAAGATATTGCAGTGTGGTTATTCTCCCTGGGGTGGGGGGGAGGTGCTATCTCACTCTCTCCAGCTTTCTCTGTCCCTCTCCAGAGAGCACATATGCCCTGTAGCAAATATTTTAAAATAATAATAATTTCAGGGTTAGGATATATAAAGTTCTATCAAAGCCAAAACCACCCATAATGAATGACAACCTTTCTATAAAAGGTTTTTAAAAAATGTGTAGTTTATGAAATTATGCAAGGTGTTTTAAAATATTTTACTTCTATCCTCAGAAGTAAATGTGTATTTTACAGTGTTCCAGAGACTTGGTAATGGTGAAATGAACTCCAATCCACTGAGTACTTTGAAAAGTTCTGGGAGATTGGTGTTATGAGTTTTTGTTGGATCTGCTTTTATGGAAAAGTAGGAGAGAAGTTAGCCCAAAATAGGTTTAAAAAGCTATGTATATATAGCTACCTCTCTGTCTCTTGACCTACCCATCAATCATGTGTCTATCCATCCATCCATCCATCCTGCCAAACAAAGGCCATCTCTAGTTGTCAATGCCACCCTAATAACCCAGTTGGCCAAGTTACTTATGAGAGGACTAGGCAGGACCCCAGCACAGGTAGTGCTGGGTGTGGGTTCCTGCAAAGAACCATCACCAGCAGTAGGATGTGTTTCCCTGTGAAGGTAAGAGGGTGCAATACTCCATGTATTCTGATATTATTCTGTTGCCTTCTCAGCCCTCTAAGAAGGTCTGCTCCTAACACCAAATAAGCCACAGTAACTCATATACACTCCACACATGAAGTCTTTTATCACAGAGAGTCAATCTAAAAGTAGCAGGAAATTCACTGGATAGGATCCCTCTAGTCTGAAACATAGTCATATCTTGTGATATTGGGGGAGTTTGATAATCTTGTCAAAAGTATGTTCTAATGTGCCCACGCCATCCCTCATGTGATTTATGAACGTAACATTACTCAAGTGACTGATTCTGGGAGAAGGACACTGAGTCAGGTCCAAGGTGGGTAAGGCTTGGTTCTGTAATGTCTGAGACAAGAAGGTTTGTATTTATGAGCAAGATTGAGAACCATTCATTTTCATACCTAAGAAAACTTGCTGCAAGCCATCTCTGGTGCAAAGGCTAGAGAAAAGGGCACATTTCCAGTACCAGCGTATATCCCAGCTAGCTGGACCAGCTGCAGGAGCAGTTCTCACTGTAGGTTCAGGGTATCCCAGAACACGCCTAGGGGTATGCTTGTGTTCCTCACCATCCATGCCTTCACTGCTTATTCCTGACCAATAACTCACCTTGTGCCCTGGTGGAGGCCAGACAACATCAGAGCATACTCTTAATCAACATAGCATTGAAAAGAATGTTTGCAAATTCAGTTGGCCTTTATTGTAGGAGTCAGCAGAGTGCTGTAGGGCACATCCTGCCCACTACCTGATTGTGAAAGGGAAAGTTCTGGAAACATGGCCTCACCCATTTGTTTACACGTTCTCTATGGCTGTTTTCATGCTACAACAGCAGAGTTGAGTACTTGTGGCAGATTATATCACGTACAAAGCCTAAAAGATTTGTTATCTGGACCTTGAAAGAAAAAGTTTACTCATCTCTAATTTGTGAGAGGGGGACAATGTTATAGGTTTGTGTCTACAGAATTGCTTCTCCGATGTTCTAAGGGCAGAAAGACTTTACAACTGGCAACAATAGATTTTTTTTTAATTAGCTTAATATACAAATGAGGAGGGGAAATCAGTTTCACCCACAAATGGACTAGAGACCTCCTTCTGACACAGTCTGTCCCCGCCAGCTTCTTCAGGGCTCCCTTCACATCTTTATTTCTCAGGGTGTAGATGGTGGGGTTCAGAATGGGGGTGACTACATTGCCAAAGATCTGCATGGGGGTGACCAGCACTCTACTCAAAGACACTAGGTGTAGATGAGGGCACAGGGCCCGAGAACAGCATGGCCACAGAGAGGTGAGACACACAGGTGGAGGCCGCCTTGAGCCTCCCTTCAGCCAAGCGCATCTTTAAGATGGTGATGATGATGCAGATGTCACAGGAAGCAGGACATGGGCACGAGGCCAATGTTAGTGAAGCTCACCGTCTTGATGATAAGGGTGTTACCACATGCTAGTTTGACTATAGGGAGGATGTCGCAGAAGAAGCAGTTCACCTCATTGGGACCACGGCAGGACAGTTGGAAGGTCAGAGTTGTGAGAATTGTGGCATGAAAGGAGCCAGTAACCCAGGTACCAGCAGCCAGCAGGGCACACACCCGGCGGTTCATGATGATGGTGTAACGCAGAGGATAGCAGATGGCAGTCAACCAGTCATAGGCCATCACCGTGTAGAGAAGACACTCAGTGCTGCCCAGGAAGTGATAAAAGAAGACCTGGGACATGCAGACCCCCAGGGAGATAACTTGGCTTCTCACCAGCAAGTTGGCCAACATCTTTGAGGTGCTCACAGAAGAGAAGCCAATGTCCAACACAGAGAGATTGCAGAGAAAGAAATACATCGGGGTGTGGAGGTGGGCATCGGACACCACAGCTACAAGGATGAGCAGGTTTTCCAGCAGGGTGCAGAGGTAGAAGGTCAGGAACCAACAAAGAGCTTGGTCTCCTGCCCCTCTGTGTGCAGGATGCCCAACAAGATGAACTCTATGACCAAAGTGCGATTCTTTATCTCCATAGACGTTAGATGCTTTCCTGGAAGGGGGGCGGGGTGGGGGGAGAACTGTAAATTCATGATCCAAGACACCAAATTGCACTGATACCTACAAGCAGATTCCCAAGGACAAAAGTGAGGCTGCTGATGAAACGATCATACAAGTATTTATTGGTTCAAACTGCAGAGCTAGCACATGTCCCCAGAAGGTGATGTGTGTCTGAGATTGAGAATTGAATGCTGGCAACTTGACTGCAAATAGCAGATTTTTGTTTTACTATCAGAGAAGAACAAATGACACACTCAAAGTATCAGGGACTAAAAAAGGCAGAGAAAGCCAAAGAAAAAAAGGAAAAAGTAAAAGGTAGGGTACATTTATAGTTTACATAAAATTTTTATGATTATTATCTAGTTAAGCCTTAAAAGTCCTGTAAGATAGGCATTAATGCTTCCATTTCATAATTGATGAAAAAATCATGACTCGTGGAAGTTAAACAGCTTGTTCAAGTGCTCATACATGGCTAATGATGGATCCAGAATTAGAACTTAATGATTCCTTAATTACACCATAATTAGGAAAGGGGAAAAAGAAATATTAAAATGTGGTTAAAGGAAACATTAATATAGTCTCTGAACTGAAAGGAATATAAAAATAACTTAGTTCAATCATTTACTTGACTGAATATGTGAAAATTTGTGGAAGATGCTAGGATTTGTAGTTCAAAACATTAAAGTCCTTTGTTCATCTAAAGAACAGAGCAAAGAAGCTAATTCAATAATGTGACCAGCACTTCAAAGTTGTGAACAAAGTATTGCAGAGTATTAAATGGCATCTAGTACTACAGTGTATGCCACCTTAGAAACCAAAGGTGTCCATGTTGATGACCTGCCAAACACCCCCAATGCCACATAACCTCAGAGTCTCAAAGAAGAAATCATTGTGAATACTGTTCCACAGGGATAATGTACCAATTCAAAATGCTTACATGAGCCAGTTTTCAAGTTTTTATAAAGATGTACATTAAATCAACCTATTGCAAAATAATTTCACAGGAAAAGCATTTGTTGAACAGTTTTTGAACAGAGAACACTTTGGAAATGTGTGCAGCATGACTGATATATATACTCAAATATAGGCTATCAGCATTAAATCAAAAAAATTTAAAGTATAAAAAAGATTCACATGGTTTTCTGGTTACATTTTCTAAGGTAGTCCAATTTATTATTGTAATATTTAATATGTTTTGTTTTATTTCAGTATCTATACTGCCTTAGTCTGTTCAAGATGCTGTAAGAAAATACTAAATGGGGTGGTTTATAAACAACATACATTTATTTCTCACAGCTCTGGGCTGGGAGGTCCAAGATCAAGGTGCTGGTGAATTCAGTACCTGGTAAGGTCTACTTCCTGGTTCATAGAAGGCACCTTCTTGCTGTGTCCTTACAGTGGTGGGAGGGTGAGGGCTCTGTCTTGGGCCTCTCTTATGAGGGCACTAATGCAGTTATAAGGGCTTGCGGTCTAACCACTTTCCAAAGGCCCACCTCCTAATACCATCACTTTGGGGGTTAGGATTTCAACATGTGAATTTTGGGAAACACAAATATTCAGACTGTTCTAGTCTGTTCTGTTGTTATGTACAGAATTACCTGAGTGTGAGTAATTTAGAGAAATGGAGGTTTATTCAGCTCATAGTTTGGAGGTCCAAGACTGAGGGACTCCATCTGTGAGGGGCTTTTTGTTGACAGAGTTTTGAGGTGTAGCAAGATGTCCTATGGTATCTCATGATGAGAGGGTAGAGCACATGTGGAACAGAACAGGTCACGTCCATTTGCCTGCGTGTCGCATTCCTCCTCATCAACCCAGCAGAACTCAACCATGAGGACCCCGCCATGATGCCTAATGTCTTCCCAAAGGCCCTTCCTTCTCAGCATTATATTCAGATTAAGTTTTCCTTAAACCCTTCAGAACACATATTCCAACACATGAACGTCTGTGGGAAATATTCTAACCAGTCCATAAACCATCACAGCAAGTACTTAAGTTTAACTTAACAATTATATGAAGTGACAAAGAGAAAGACATGAGAGGACAGATATAAGAAGTCAAGTCAGGAAGGCACAGTATGGCAAAATGATTAAAATGGTAAATTTCATGTTCTGTGTTGTTACCACTATGTTTATACAGAAAGGCACAGAGAGCTTGACTAGGAGGCCAATGGCAATTGTGGGCTCAAGTCACTGACCTCTTCCTATTGACATTTCATTACCAAAAATAGTCTTGAAAGGAGCTAATAATTAGTCATAATGCCCCACTCTAACATTCTCATTCTCAAAAATGATATTAATATAAGCAAAAAATATAACACAAAACCAATGCCTTTTTTCCACCTTCATTCCTGTACTAGAAAATTAGCCAAATTCGTCCAACAAGCAGAATATAAAATGCATCCTTTACAGATGCTACAGGTGGAAGATGGCAATTCACTAGAGGAACTGTAACTTGTCTCCCCAAAGTCCTATTTCTGTCCTATTTCTGACAGTTGAAAGTCCATTATTATTCTTAATTTGTAAAGGTGGACATAATTCTGCTGCATTGCGCTGCAAATATGGCTTCTATTTTTTCTGTTTTGATGAACAGGTCTGAGCAATCACAGTCAGATTGAATGGATGCAGATGTGATGGATGACTTAAAGCTTTAAACCACCAGAAGGAGCTCTAAAACAGACTACAAGGGAAATATTAGAATTGCTGGTAAAGGGACCAGCAGTTAGCGTAATGGCTATGTCGCTGGACTCCCATGTAGTCGACCGCAGTTTGCGTCCTGGACCCAGTGGCTTAAACTCACACTGGGTGCATGTGCATACGTGCCCAAGATCCCGAGAGGAGAATGGAAGAGAAGGGATTGCGGCGTGGCCTCCCCCCCCCCCCCCCCCCGGGGAGTGATTTCTCACTTTCTGTCCCTCTGTCTCTCTCTGTCTGGTGAGCGCACACGCCCTATAGCAAAAAACGTCTTCAAAAAAAAAAGAATTGCTGGTAAAGGGGAAAATAATACATTGTCTACAGATGGAAAGTTTAAATCACATTAAAATTTAATAAAGAATTATAGTGTGGCTGAGGGAATGATTACACTAAAAAGTCTTCAGAAGACAAAATGCAAGAGCCTAAAGGCATTGCAATAGTAGTGTGTTTTTTATTTCATTGTTTAAGGGAAAATGTACACGAGAAAAATTTATTCAATTAGTGAAGTCAAACCTAAACTCTGAGATTATAAAGGAGAGTGCATTTACACAGAGCTGCAGAGCTTTTCAACTCTCCATCTGCCAAAGTGTCCCTTTCAGTGGAGTCAGTCTTATGCATGACAGTTGCAGGATGACTCAAAAGATGCTGAAAATGTCCCTTAATCAGAAATCTCTCTTCTGAATAACCACCCCCCACACTTGAAATTCTTAAGAATTGCATTCCACCATAAGAATTTTAATCATATCTTAACATTCTTAAGGCCTATAATTGAGTTACAGCTTTACCACAACCTGCATGTGTAACACTGACTAGTAGCAGTATTTAACTTAAATGCTTAGCCTTTACTATATACATCATCATATAATAGGAAGGCAAATCTCCGAGAGTTAAGGTACTTTTGAAGTTTATTAATTTCTTCTTCTGAGAGAGAGGCAGCACCAATAGGGCCTTCACATCATAAGCCTCTCCCAGCCTTGGCCAGCCAGAATCACGTTTGCTCACACACCCAGCTCATACAGGGAGACCAGACCGCAGGATGCAAACCCAGGGCTTCACCATGTGTGTCAAGCATCGCAGAGCATTGCATTATTGCTGCCCCACTGTCTGGCCTCTAAAATGATAACAGCTCTTAATTATGGGGTAAAGGACAGCCAGGTGTTGGACATACATCTCTACCCTGTGGTATATTGTTTTGGGGGATTTTCCAGGGCATGGGCCCTATGGAAGGAGAGCAGGAGCAAACACAAAATAACAGCAAAAAGTGCACAAACCATAACTAACTTCTCTTTTAGTCTGTTCCAGATGTTGTAACAAAGTATCGAAGACTGGGAGATTTACACAGAAAGACGTTTACTCACAGTTATGGAGGCTGAGTGTCCGAGATCAAGGTGTCAACAAGGTTGCTCCTTAGGAGGCCTCTCCTTGGCTTGTATATGGCCACTTTATTCCTGTGTCTTGACATGCTCTTCTTCCTATGTTTCTCCATCTGTGTCCCAATCTCTCCTTCTTAGAAGGATACCAATTACAGAGGATTGGGGCCCCACCCCAATGAACTCATTTTACCTTGATCACCTCTGTAAAGAACCTGTCTCCAAATACAGCCACATTCTGACACACTGTGGGGTACATACAAATATTTAGAGACAGTTCCTTTTTTTTCTCAGTGTTGCTTATACATCTTAAAATTCCAGAGTGATGTTAGGTGGTTATGAGGTGGTACAGAGGGCCTGAGTGTTAGAGTTGCGTGTGTAATAAAATTAGAGTACAACCACTTCCTGACAGTCTAACAAGAAATAATTATTTAGCCTCTTGATGGTGGTTTCCCAATGTAAGGTAAAGCTAAAAATACCTTTCTCACCAGGCAGTGATGGACATTAAAGGAGTTGCCTAATGGGAACAAAAGGGTAATGTTTCTCAGTATTAACTGAAGCCCCTCTAAGGCTCCCACCATCCTGCAGAGATGAGGCCACGTCCTTTCACGGTCAACAAGACCTCGCGTGACCTCACTCCCAACTCTCACCAGAGAGCTTTTCTGATGTGACAGGGACCTGAGCCACATAGAATTTCTGATGCTTTTGACAGAAAACAAAACAAAAAAGCTGAAGCGTAATCAAAAGCCATTGTATACTTTACAACACTAAATTGATAAATTAATGTTTTAAACATACACATAGACCATGGCTATATTTACAAGATGACTTCAAAAAGTTCATGGAAAAGTGGAAATAACTTACAAGTATATTTTAGAGCAAAATAATTTTGAAATGCATGCATTTTTTTTTATAATCCATATTTTCCGTGACCTTTTCAAAGACCTCCCATACATGCTCAACTGGAGATTGGTCAAGAGTACACATTTGAGGAGAAGGATTTTGAGCCAAGAGCCTTCTATGATCTTCTAAGTCCCTCACAGTGAGTCACTCCATTTTCCAGGTCCTCTCTGCCTCATGCTTTTCCTGTGGTGTACTTGACAGTTAATTAACTTTCAGGCCTATGTTCCAACAGCATTTTCTTAGGGAAGGAACCAATCTAAAGAGTGAAGAAGCAAACCATAGGATAAGAAAAAATATTGTATACTATCCATCTGAGATTATTAATAATAATCAAGGAACTCAAACAATTTGGCAAAACAAATTGTTTTGAGGGGGGATGATTTGTAACTTTCTGTCTCTATTTCTCTGACAAGCACACATACTTTGTAGCAAAAATCTCTCAAAAAAAAAAAAGGGTAGAAAAAAGAAAAAGTCAATGATCTGAACAACCATTTCTCAAAAGGAGACATACAGATGGCCAGCAAACATATTAAAAAATTCTCAGTATTATAAATCATTAGTGAAATACATGAGGAATACATGGGGCGAGCAAGTGGCGTAGTGCTTATGGTGTTGGACTGCAACATAGCTGGCCACAGTTAAAGTCTTGGACCTGGTGGCTTAAATCTCATACCATGTGCATGTGTATACATGTCCAAAAATCCCAAAAAGAGAATGGAGGAGAAGGTATTGTGGTGTGACCATTCCCTGGAAAGTAATTTCTCACATTCTCTCTCTCTCTCTTTCTGGCTAGCACATGTACCCAATGAAAAATCTCTCAAAAAAAAGCCATAATAATATCTCATCCCATTCCAGTTAGAATGCTTATTATCAAAAGGTACAATGTAACAATTTTTAAATTTTATTATATTTATTATTTATTTTATTTTTATTTTAAGTTATTTTATACATTAAATCACATTATTTATCTTACGAAGTGTGTACATTGCTCCCCAGTCCAGCTGATAATACTGTAAATTTATGATAAACAGATAATACTCCATTTCTTTGTTCCATTAATGCTTTGTCTCTCTATTTTTCTCCTTAAGGTCCTTCCTCAGACTCTACTCCTTAACCCACCCTTTTCCCACACTATATCTGGTATTTACAACCATTTACTGTGTGTCTAGTCATTCAGTTTTGGTTATAGAGTGCAGACATTCGGTATATATTAAGTGGAGACATCCAATGTCTTTCCTTCTTAGCCTGCTTTGCTTCACTCAGCAGTAAATCTTCCATATTAATCCACTTTCTGTCAAAAACCAGGGTCTTCTTCTTCTTTTTTTTTAATGGCTGAGTAGTATTCCATAGAGTATATGTGCCACAGTTTTTCAATCCATTCATCAGTTCGAGGGCATTTGTGTTAGTTCTGTGTCTTAGCAATTGTAAATAATGCTGTAATAAACATTGATGTGCAAGCACTTTTCCAATTAAGAATTCTTCTTGTCCTTTGAGTAGATATCAAGAAGTGGGATTGCTAGATCATATGGTAGTTCTATTTGTAGATTTTTGAGGAATTTCCAAATTGTTCTCCACAGTGGCTCGACCATTTACATTCCCACTAGCAGGTAGGAGATTTCCCCTTTCACCACACCCCTGTTAGCACTATCATTTTTTTTTAATCTTAGTTATTTGGACTGGGGTTAGGTGGTATCTCATTGTTGTTTTTATATGCATTTCCCTTACAATGAAGGATGTAGAATATTTTTTCATTTTTTCAATAGCATTTGGCTATTCATATGTCATCCTTAGAGAGTGATTTTTTTCAACTCATTCTCCCATCTTCTTATAGGGTTGATCATCTTTTTTCAGGACAGCTCCTTGAGTTTCTTGTGTATTCTGGTTATCAGTCCCTTATACGAGGCATAGTTTACAAAAATATTTTCCCATTTTGAGGGCTGTGGATTAATTACTGTGTCTCTTGCTATGCAAAAACTTCTTAGTCTGATGTAGTCCCACTTGTCTATTTTGGGGATAATTGACTGTGCTTTGTGGGTATTATTTAAGAAGTCTTTGCCTACCAAAATGTCTCCCAGTGTTTCCCCAGTGTTTTCCAGGAGCACTTTTATAGTTTTAGGTCTTAGGTTTAGATCTTTGATCCACATTGAGTTGACTTTTGACAATGGTGAGAGGTAGGTGTTCATATTCATCTTTCTGCAGGGGGATATCAAGGGTTTCCAGCACCATTTGCTGAAGGGGTTTTCCTTTTCCCACTGGATTGACTGGTACCCCCTTGTCAAAAATCAGTTGACTGTATATTTGGGAATTTATTTCTGGGACTCTAGTCTGTTCCATTGGTCCACCTATCTGTTTCTGTGCCAATACCATGCTGTTTTGATTACCACAGCTTTGTACTATATTTTGTGGTTAGGGAGTGAGATGCCGCCCACTCCACTCTTCTTGTGCAAGATTGCTTTGACAATATGAGGTCTTTTATAATTCCAGACAAATTGTATGATTATCTTTTATAGATCTGTGAAGAATATCTCTGGCACTTTGATTGGAAATTTGTTAAATGTGTAGATTAATTTGGGTAGAATTGCCATTTTGATTATATTAATTCTTCCAATCTAGGAACATGGGTTGTCCTTCCACTTTTTTGTGTCATTTTCAGTTTCTTTTTTTTAAGCATCTTGTAGTTTTCCTTGTGGAGGTCTTTGATTTCTTTGGTTAGATTTGTTCCTAGGTTTCTTATACTTTTTGTGGCTATAGTAAATGGAATTATTTTTTCAGTTCTATCTCAGTCTGCCTGCTTTTCACATATAGAAATGCAATAGGTTTCTATATGTTGATTTTTGTATCTTGCAACTTTATTTATGCATTTCTTCCAGCATTTTTTTTTATGGATACCATTGGGTCTTCTATGTATATAACCATGGAATCTGAAAATAGAGATAGTTTCACCTCTTCTTTTCCTATTTTAATGCCTTTTATTTTATTCTCATTTCTGATTGCATTGGCGAGGACTACCAGTCTATATTGAAAAGGAATGGAGATAGTGGGCATCCTAGTCTTGTACCAGTTTTTAGTGGAAAAGATTTCAGCTTTTCTCCATTCCAGGATGATATTCCCCATGGGTGTTTCATAGATAGCTTTTATTGTTTTGAGAAATGGCCCTTCTTTGCCAATATTGATGAGAGTCTTGATCATTAAGGGATGTTGTATCTTATCAAAAGCTTTTTCTGTATCAATTGATATGACCATATGGTTTTTATCTTTCTTACTGTTAATACAGTATATTACATTTATGGTTTTGCATATGTTGAACCAACCTTATGTTCCTGGAATAAAGCCTACCTGATTGTGATGTATACTCTTTGTTATAAGTTGTTGGATACAATTTGCTAATATCTTGTTGAGAATCTTTGTGTCTATATTCATCAGAGATACTGGTCTATAGTTTTCCATCCTTGTCCTGTTCTTATCTGTTTTAAGGATAAGGGTGATGGAGGCTTCATAGGATGAATTAGGTAGAAATTCACCCTTTTGTAGCTTTAGAAATAACTTGAGTAGAATGGGGGTTAACTCTCCTTTGAAAGTTTTCTAGAATTCAGAGGTGAAGGCATCAGGACCAGGGCTTTTCTTTGTTGGGAGGTTGTGTATTACTAATTCAATCTCTTGGCTTGTTACGGGATTATTCAGACTTTCTATATCCTCCTGGCTCAATTTTGGTAGATTATATGGGTCCAGGAATTTGTCCACCTTATCCAGATTTTGTTTTTTGGCATATAGTTGTTCATAGTATTCTCTAAAATATTTTGTATTTCTCTGTCTGTTGTTATATAGCCTGCTTTACTGCAGATTTTATTTACCTGGTTCCTTTCTCTCTTCTTCTTAATAAGTCTTGCTAATGATGTATTGATTTTGTTTATCTTTTCAAAGAACCAGCTTTTACTTTCATTTATTTTCTGTATAGTTTATTTATTTTCTACTTCATTTATTTCTTCTTGAATCTTTATTATTTCCTTTCTCCTGGAGTTTTTTGGATTCTTTTTCTGTTGCTTTTGCAATTCTCTGAGGCACAACGTTAGGTGATCCATTTGCCTTATTTCCCCCTTCTTATGAACACTACTTGCTATGACCTTTCCTCTCATGACTGCTTTAGCAGTGTACTAAAGATTCTGGAAACTCACATCCTCATTGTCATTGTCTTCCATGAATCTCTTGATTTCAGTCTTTATTTCTTCAGTAGTTGTGAAGTCATTCAGAAGTAGGTTATTTAGTTTCCATGTAGTTGAGTATTTTTGAGGATTTCTCTTGGTAATAAAATCAAGTTTAATTCATCATGGTTGGAGAAGATGCTGTATATAGTTTCTGGGAGACACTGCAGTAGGCAAAGACTTCTTAAATAAGACCCCCCCCCCAAAGCACAGTCAATAATCTCCAAAATAGACAAGTGGGATTACATCAGATTAAGAAGTTTTTGCATGGCAAAATACACAGTAATTAGAGTGAATCAACAGCCCTCAGAATGAGAAAATATTTTTGTAAACTATATTTCTTTTATTTATTTATTTATTTTTACATTTAATCATTGCACCTCTTTACCATGTACAACATGGTTTTTCCCAGCATGAATACAGTGCAAATTAGTCAAAACAATGATATTACCATATACATTATCATCAACTGACAACTTTTCATTTTTGTGTCTATTAAGTGTGTTGTTTGTTCCCTGAATCCCTCCCTTCTGCCCTCAATTACTCATTCCCATTACCTCTCCCATACTGTCTCTAGTATCTGCAGTTGCCATCCCTGCTATTATACCTTCCAGTTCTTTCAAAATTTTTTTTTCAATTATCAGCTCATAAAGTTTTTAACAATAGGGAGCATAGATTCTATTCAGGGTTGGATTAAGGGTGGGTCTCGTGCAGTTCCTCAGTTGTAGGTGAGTCTCCATGGAATACAGTTTCAGGAAAGCAGTTCTGGAAAGCAGAGATGATTATCAGTTGATGCGGCACAGCATCCATCTTGTGATTACCGGGAATGGTGTTGTGGGAATCTGCAGCATAAGTCATCCTCGGGTATCTGGCTTCCTTGAAAATAGTAGAGTAGTTCTTGTTTTTCCCTGAGGTAATGCAGGGCTGGTAACCATCATCTTCTCACTGTCCATAGGCAGAGATAAAGGATTGATAACCCAAATGCACAAGGAACTCAAGCAGCTCTCCTGACAAAAAGATGATCAACCCTATTAAAATATGGGAGAATGGTTGAAAAAAAACACTCTCTAAGGGTAACACACGACTAGCCAAAAGGCATATGAAAAAATGCTCAACATTTCTCATTGTAAGGGAGATGCAGATCAAAACCACAATGAGATACCATCTAACCCCAGTCCGAATAACTAAGATAAAAAAAAAAAAAGTAAGTGCTGGCAAAGGTGTGGTGAAAGAGGAACTCTCCTATACTTCTGGTGGAAATGTAAATGGTTGAGCCACTGTGGCGAACAATTTGGAAATTCCTCAAAGATCTACAAATAGAACTACCATATGATTCAGCAATCTACTTCCTTGGTATCTACCCACAAAACAGAAGATTCTTAATTGGAAAAATGCTTGCACATCCATGTTTATTGCAGCATTATTCACAATTGCTAAGACATTAATTCAATCCAAATGCTCATGAACATATGAAAGGATTGAAAAATAATGGCACATACACTCTATGGAATACTACTCAGTCAAAAAAAAATCACGATCCTGACTTTTGACAGAAGGTGCATGAAGATTTACTGCTGAGTGAAGCAAATCAGGCTCTGAAGGAGAGACATTATATGTCTCTACTTAATATATGCTGAATGTCATCACTCTGGCAGAAACTGAATGACTAAAGGTTATAGAAAGTTAATAAGTGGTTATGAATACCAGATACAGTGTGGGAAGAAGGTGGGCAAAGGAGTAGAGTCTGAGGAAGAGAAAAGAGAAGAAAAATAGAGAGGCAAGGCATTTATGGGTCAAATAAATGGATTATTATCTATTGAAGATAACTTTATGTTATTGTCAACTGGACTGGTGAGAATGTACACATGTTGGAATATTCACTTTGTAACCTAAGTAACATGAGATTGAATGTACAAAAGAAATTGAAATGAAAATAAATGAAAAAAAATAGGCAGTGGGTATGTGTGGGCCTGTGGAAAATTCCAACAGGATGGAGAAGTGGAAGAGAATAGGTTGCAGTAAGACTTTGCCCCCATTAGAACATGCTTTTTCATCTCTCTGTAGTTCTCTCTCTGTCTCTTGAGGGAAAGCACATGCACCCTCGGGCAATTAAAGAAAGAAAGAAAAAAATGTGTGTTTACAAACACATGCACATGCATATAATTCCAGGGCACCCATGTGTGAAAAGAAAGATGGCTACATCTAAAGGGAGATATAGACTCCAATACATTAACTATGGGAGATTTCAGTACCCACACTGTCACCACTGGATAGGTCATCTTGACAAAAATGAACAAAGAGACACAAGAACGAATTGATATCATAAACCAAAATAGACCTGAGAGACAAATACAGAGTATTCCACATAGCAACTATGGAATGTACTTTTTTCTCATCTCCACATGAAACATTTTCAATGACTGACCACATAATAGGCCACAGACCATGGCTATATAAATTTCTAAGTGTAAAAACTATACCCAGAGACCAGCAGTTAGTGTAATGGCTATGTCACTGGACTCCCATGTAGTTGACTGAGGTTCAAATCCCAGACCCGGTGGCTTAAACTCACATCGGGCACGTGTGCATGCGTGTCCAAGATCCTGAGAGGAGAATGGAGGAAAAGGGATTGCGGCGTGGCCATCCCCCCGGGGGGTGATTTCTCGCTTTCTATCTCTCTGTCTCTCTCTGTCTTTCTGGTGGGCACATGAGCCCTATAGCGAAAATCTCTCAAAAAAAAAAAAAAAAAAAAAAAACTATACCCAGTATCTCCTATGGACACAATGGACTTAAACCTAAAATTAGTCACAGGAAAAGTCCTCAAGAACAAACAAAAAAAGTATAGAAACTAAATAATCTAATCAAAAGTTTCATTGACACTAATAGCAACAAACACACTACTCTCCATTATCTCTGGACTGGCTCCTCTGGGGAACGTCCCTAACCAATTCCACGTTTTTCATCTGTGCTCTTCTTTGGGGTGTGAATCATGCCCTGTAATAGTTATCTATTGCTGTGTAACAGATTACCCCAAAACCTAGTTAACATTTGTTGTTTTAAGATGCTGTTCCCACAGCTTCCTGAGGTCAGATATTCAAGAATAGCTTAGCTGCAAGGTTCTGGTTCAAGCTCTGTCAGAGGTTGCAACCAAGGTGCTGCCAGGTGTGGCAGTTACCTGAAAGGTCCATTTTCAAGCTCACCCACATGGCTATTGGCTTAGAGGCCTTGGTTTTCCATTTCTCTACAGGACTTCTCACAACATGACAGCTAGCTTTCCCTGGAGCAAATGGACAAGAGACAGAGAGGAAGAGGCAGTAAGATGCTATACGAGTCTTCTATAACCTAATGCATCAACTGACATAATGTCCTTTAAATATCCTTTCTCCAATATAGTTACATTTTGAAATTTCTTAGTTCCCATTTATCCATAGGAGGTACATTCCAAGATCCTCAGTGAATGCCTGAAACTAGATAGTAACATGTGTTTCTCTTTTTTAAAAGGGGTATGATTGTCCTCATTTTAAAATTTATTCAATGATAGAGGGCACCACAGCAGGGTCTTCATATTGTCTGAATC